>VWZG01000235.1:37875-151838 GCA_013396735.1 Grallaria varia
GAGCGCGGCGACCCGCCCGGGCGCTCCTCGCTCCCCTCCGCTCCTCTCCGCCCCGCAGGTGGCGGCTTCCCCGGGCAGGGCATCTCGCGTACCGCCCCGGAGACGCGGGGAAGTGGGATACCTCTCCGTGAGGCTCCGGGCGATCACTGCCGTGCGACTGACCTGCGCGGCGCGGGCGCTGCTGCCTCGTCCTGTTGGTGCCCGTGCGACATAGCCCTGCAGCAGGACGCTACTGGGGAGCGGCGGTGGGGGGGAACAAAAGAAAACAGCTCCAAAAACACGCACTGACCGCTTGGTTTTCTTTTCAGTACTGGGGTCTTCTTCCTGCTCGCAGCGAAAAAGTCTGGCCTCCTGTTAAGTGCTCTTCCCTAGTACCTGAAGTCCATGCTGTAAAGACGTCAGAGACCTGTGTCTCTTGAAGATGAAAATCCTCATCTTGCTCTGTACAGTCAAACTGTTGTGTAGTTGTGTGGGTATTGCAACCAGACTTGCCTATCTCGCATCGGCCTTTTTAGCCATCAGCGCGCTTGCAGCAAGCGTGGGTAGAGCCCTTCCCAAATCTGCGTTCATGAAGCCTAGCCATGATGATCATGATGATGATGATGTGTGGGTATGTACAGCTCCAGATCTGCTGTACCTACCAGTTTATTTGGGTCTTAACAACTGAAATGCAGACAATGGAATGTTTTCATTTTTATTTGCTAGCACTCACATTGCTTCACTGCTTACCAAGTCCAAAGAACTGTCGACATTGGTTGAGAGCAACGCTGTCTTTTGGGATCATTGTAGCATTTGTATCTGAAAACTCTTGACCTCATAAAATGCCTTTTTAAAGAAAAGCAGCACATAACGCTATATGCAAACTCTTGTGCCATTCTACAACCCAGTCAAAGAGATCTGGATCTGTCCTGGGCATACAGTTTTCATTTGCCAAATAATAACAACAAAAATGTTTTTAGAGTTGTGATGTACTGGTGAGAATGACATGTAGAATATTTTAAAAGTGTACTGTATTTTCATCTTGAAGAGCTGAAAGAGACCTTTGCTTATGAAGGAGATCCATAAGACCTAACTTTAGTAAATGTCTAGTCCCTCTATTATTGCAGAATTACCCACAGACTTGAAGTCACCTATGTCCTCAAGTAGCATTTCACATAATTTTGGTAAATAATTGATTTTACTTTCCTGCTTCTACTGCAGTACAGTAACTTTTTAAGAAATTGATCATCATCCTTATCATAGTTATTAGAGTATAATTGCATGATCATAATTAAGTGACCACAGTTACTTTTCAGGTTTTAAAAAAAAATTAATTACTGATTGCAAAGGTGAAAGAATAGCTTCCTTAATTCTTAATAATGCCTAATTGAAGATGGTTCCAGATACAAGGGCTACAGATTCAGAGACTTCCCTGCTAAGGTTAATTTAAATTTTGATTTATGGACCTAAGAAAACCTAGCACTTCCTTGCATCAGATGAAAGTGTTAATGTTTCAAATCCCAAATCAAAATAAAATTTTGTTTGAAGAAACAGTAGAGATTTCTTTGTACACCAAGGATTTGGAATAAGGCTCTTCAGGACCATTCTGTAGCATGGCAATGAAACTAAGGTGTTTTTTTTTTTTTTTAAAGGCTGTTCTCTGGGTGTGCAGAAACCTGAGGAGAACAGGAAGTTGGTTATTTTAAGTAATTGAATAGTTATGGGGCAAAGACGGAAGAAATGAAAGGAAACAAAATCTTTAAAATGGCAAATGATCCAGGTCAGATACCAGATTGTGGTGGCATCCAAAAGTTCTTCCACAAAATCTGTATGTCAGATACTGCTTTATTCATTGCTGCACTACCCACACATAGCCAACCATGCAATTTATGTCATAGGTTTTTTGTGGCCCAGTACTTGAGGTATAGTTGTATCAAATAAGAAACAATATAATTTTTTTCAATATTAATTGTATCTCCCCATTATGTGTGATTTCATCCTGTTGTGATGGCTTTTTTCACCATGATGGTAGCAACAGAGCAAAAACTGTTTCCACCAATAAAAATAGGACAATGGAGAGGCAGTACGACAACCCACAGGGACAGTCTGTGATCTTACTGGTCAACTCTTTGCTTTCTAAAGCTTAGTGACACAAGCCAAGGTAGTAAAATTGCATCCATTCAGGACCCGTCTGTTTAAGTCTGAGCAACGTGACAGGCATTATTCCTCTTTCTCACCTGCAGAGTTCAAGCAGACCATACCAGAATGCACTTTGTCAGGATCCCCTCAAGATCCCAGTGTTTTGGAGAGCCCAGCCAGGATGTGGAAGGCTCAGTTCCTCATGTCTAAGCAGATTTGAACCCACATCTCTCACTTTGCAGGGAAATAACCTAAACAGCTGGCCACAGAGCATTTTAGATGAAGAATTACCTATGCTGTCCTTTGGAAACCCACTTTATCCTTAATTTTGTTTCAAATGGCCTCATTTTATTTTGAATTGGGTGGGGGAAATAAGAAAGAGTAAGCTGCTTACTCCATGGAAATACTAACATTCTGAACCTGTGCTAATGACAGTTGATTGCAGTTTTGACTCTATCGCTCTTTGCAGGTGAAGTCGACAGTTTTAGCAGGGACTCTGGATCCAAGCCAGTTTCAGTAGTGACTTGATTTGGAAGCTAGTCCTTGTATCCCAGCTTCTCTCTGCCTTTGCCATATACAACAAACACTTAGAGCATAAAAACAAGTAAAATCCAAATATCTTTTTATATTTAATTCCCTTTTTATTGCAGTACTAAACAGCATGAATAGCTCAATGGTACAATGCCTGAGAAAGAAGGAAACAAACAAATACTGAGGATCACTTCTACTTCAAAGACAAAAAGAAAATGAATACTCAGGACAACAGAGAACATGCAGCCCTTAGTTTCTTTAAAACTACAAGTCAAAACCACTTTTGACTATTTCCTGGAAATACCAGGACAATCTGGACCCATAAGGCCTAAACCAGCTTTCAAGTGGAACAGTTAAAGATGGAGAAGCTGGGAAGGGCTGAGATGGAATACCAGACCTAAGGATAAAGGAGAAAAAACCTGAGGTGGCAAAAGACTTCTCTGGTTTGCATGGTAGTGTGGTCAGTTCTACTGCACTGTGTCCTTCAGGATTTGATCTCAAAGGATCAAAGCCTGTGCTGTCAAGCCAGTCTGTTAAGTTGCAGCAGGTCCTTTGTGATGGAAAGACGCCTCTGGCATCAGTGGGGAGACTCTTCAGGGAGCAACAAGGGGAGAGTTCAGAAAGACAGAAGAATGCTCAGAAACAGGTATTTTCCTCTTGCAAGGGTTTTGTTTGATTGAAAGGCTTATACGGTTTTCAACTGCCTATCATCAGATGCCCAGGCACGTTAGCAACTCTGTCAAAAGCAGATTGGGAGGGAGAGAGGCAACTGCTGGGAAGGACTCCAGGAGGAGACCATTTATTTTAATGGCACCTGTAATCACTTGAGGATTTATGTACGTAACACATCTTATAGTGCAGAATTAAGGCCAAGAAGGTCTCATGGGTTGTCTTTTAGGGCACAGTTGGGCAAGTGATGTTGGCTGATGATTCTTTTAATGATGTCTCTGATCATTCCTGCTTTTACACCAGCTCCGTGGATGACTTTCTCTATGCCAAGTTAATTTGCTAGTGAATAACCAGGGTAGGGAATGTGGAGGTGCCGTGAAGTGACAGTATCACAAAGGTCTGGTGAGGTCGTGTGTTGATGGGAGCAAGGCAGGTGGCAGCTTGTAAGACAGAGTATTGAAGGCTGCTCATTGCACACAGACATTCTGTTCACCAACTGCAGTCACCTCTAGGTGTGAAGGACAAATTAATGCCACGGAGGCATTTTCTGCAGAAACTCTGCAGAGGGGCAACTCTTTCCATCATCTGGACAAAGATGTACGTCACCTCCCAAGGAGAACTTTCACAGCTCCAAAGTCAAGCCTCTTCCATCCTGTGTGTGTCCCTTGTCCAAGGTGTGCATGTGGTTGGGGAAGAAGAAAGTTCAGGAAGAAGCTATAAAGGTTGGATATCAAGGTGTAAAGTCAAATGGGATAACTGGAAAGTCTGAGGTTCATTCTGACAAAGCTGTCTGAGGATGCAGCTGGTGTTTGCCAGAGGTATACTTAAAACAATAAGTGTGCATATAAGTGCCTTGAGCCAATTGCCTGGGAAGATGAAGCCCAAATTTTGAGCCAGGTTACTGATGACTGGATCTTTTTCCCAAGGCCTGCTGAAGAGAACTATAGCAATAAGGCCTAAAGCAGGCTCTCCATTATTTTGTTCTGGTATGTAAGTTCAGGAAAGTATGTGACAAGGAGAATGACTATGTCCGCCTCAACTTCTTAAATTCATTTTATTTCTAACAAAGGAAGCTAGACTGATAGTTTGAAGACTGACAACCCAGAAGCTCTTCTTCCCATTGTACAAACTGAGCACCACAGGCAAGGCATATCCCAGGCCCCCTCTATCCTAGAAAGTTCCTTGTCTTCAGCTTGTACTGGAGAAAATGCTTTCTTTCTGCTGAGATTGAATGATGAGTACTCGGAAGGAATATAGGCAAGCTGAGTTTTTACAGGGATTCAGAGGAACTTTGAATGGTTAGGCTCAGAGACTGGGGCTATTAGAGGGGTGTGAGGCTGATGTACTTTTGCTATGTAGATGTGGCTATATCACTGTCTAGTGGCTGTCCCATGGAACACAAGTCCCCTCCTCACTGCAGCTAGACTTTATGGATAGGCCACGTGCTCAAATAATGAGTTCTATGTTTATCGAGCCAAAAATTCTTCTCCCCCTGCTGAGGACTGTGAAGTTTGTGTATCCGCAACACGCGGATCCCTTACAGAGGAGCAGATTTGCTCTTGGAGGGCAGTTCATGTTGTTTTGGTCAGTGCAGGAATGAAGAATGGAATCAGCTTTTGGTTACTAAAAGATTAAGGATTAGACTGGTATTACACTACCCAAAATGAAATCTACTAGTCCAGCTTGGAGTGAAACATAAACAAGGCAAAATATGAATTAAAAGCTTTCTAGAGAGAGACAGCACCCAGTGTGCACTGGATAAAACCAGCAGCCCAGTGGACTGAGGACAATCCAACAACAACTCCAGCCCAGCTCCACAAATGTTATTGAACAAGTCTCATGAAGGTGTGTCCTATGTGAATTAGCCTTAAACAAAGAGGACTAAAACTCTCAAGCCTGTTCCTTCTTCCTCCCTGCTGTCTTGGTTTAAAAAGTTGAAAAGTCATGATTGAATTGGCTGAACTAGTTATTTAATATGTTTTATTTAGTTTGTATCTATGATTTTTTTAAATATTTATCATATTGCTAAAGAATGGTGACTGTTTTCATAGAAACTGGAGATGGAAGAGACCCAATAAGTTCACATCCAGTCCATCCCCCCTGCTGCCATTGCAGAATTGTTCTGCGTGTACATTTTCCAGGACCACCTCCAAACTCATTTTGAAACATTCTACTTTCTTGGCGAGGGTCTGTGCTCCTCGTGTACGGATCTAGAAGAGGCTTGTGATGTCCATTCTTCCATTTTCTTTACTATTTTCCCTCTTTATCTTATTTATCCTCACATTTTCCTTACTCCTTTTCATCTTCTTTGTTCTTGTATTCCTTTTTCAAGCACAGGCATTTCTTACTTGAGTATCCTTAAATGGTTATTCTCCCTCCTTAGATTTTCCAAAAGGATCTGCAAAGTTGGGCAGCGTTACTCTGGCTGATACAAGCAGCCTAAGCAATATGACTTGAGTAGTTATTTGTTGAGCAACCCTGGAATATCCTGTCCTGGGGAGCATGAAAAACCAAAACAAAATCTCCAAGGTATTTGCTGAATATCAAAGCAGAAGCACACAGAACATTGTCCCTCTATTAAACACAGCCAAGCACACTCTCCTTAAAATCCTATTCTGTTAAAATTTTTCAGCAATGGATTTTCTGTTAAAGATGTATTTATAACTATTGTAGTTCCTTTGTTTATTATTCAGTCCCTGCATTGGTTTGAGCTATAGGTCACATTTGGCCTACTTATGAGCAGCCTAGTCAGCTGGCTGTTTTCCTTTATGACAGTCATCTTGTGCTTCAGGAGCTAGCCATGGATAAACCAACAGTTTCATGTCCACATTCTGTGATTGCAAAGAAAACTTTCCAGGTGTGAGCCAGTCAAAATGGATGTACGGCTATCTGAACCAGAAAGCTGCTAGCTTCAAAAAATAATCTAAGAGGTAGGACTTGCTTTCCTCATTTCAGCTCCAAAGTCTGTTAACAACTATTTAAAAATCAGTGTGGTGAACATTATCTCTGTTGGCTCATAAAGGAAAAGCAACAACTACTGTGAAAAAAGAGCCCACTAAGGATGAAGCTTTCCAGCATCAGCACAGTAACTGAACCGATGGCAAGATTTACCAGTGTCTGACTGCCTGCTTTTTTTTGGTCAGGCTCCTCCTACATTCTCTGATCTTTCCTCAGTCAGTTTTGTTTGGGTTGTTCTGGGCTCTTTTCCTTCTGATATTAGTTCTCTCACCGTCCTCCCTTATTTTCATCTCTGTATTTCTTCTCTGTATTTCCAAAGTTTGGTTCAGTAGGCTACAGAAAAAGCCTGCACACATTGCCCTGTCTTTTCTTCCTCAGACTGAAGCACAAAAGCAACACAACTGTCTGTGAAGTCTGCAAATGTTATTCCCTTGGTGTTAGTCTGCAGTTAGTGCAAGTGAAGTGTTGGGATGGAAAACCATCAAATCTGACCTCAAAGGAGGCTTCCAAACATCTCTTCAGCACGGACAACCCAAGAAATAGGTATACCATAGGATTAAAAACAAACATGGAAATCAGAAATATGTTGAAATCAGAAAACTTTGAAGTTCTAGGGATTATTCCCCTCATATTTAGAAGTGCTTTTGGAGTGCCTGTATGCATGTATTAAAAAGTTTCAAGGTGGAAACTGAACTTTAAGTGTTCATTTGGTCCTGAGAAGCCTCTTCATCTTCTCTCCTGTTTCCTATAGCTCCTTAGATCCTGGCATTCCTGATCTGCTGCACTTCTAGTAAGAGCACGCCACAGAAGTGCTGCAATTCAGCCAGATTTCTAGCCATATGTACATAAATTTGCTTTCTTGGGTTCTTCTTCCAGCTCCTTTCTCTTGTAATGTCTATTCCACTTTTGAGTTGCACATACAATCTGTCCCAAAACTCTGGTATTCCTAGAGAATTTACCCTTTGAATAATAAAGAGGCTACTAAGAACAGAAGAATCTTAATTAGCTCACACAACAAATATAATTTTAAAATGTGATTTATTTAAAGAGTCAATTCTGTTTCATGCAGTTGCAGGCATGAACAGATTTTGACAGATTGACTGCATGTGGGGTTTGTGTTTGGTTTTGGTCAGTTCAGGTATTATCTGCCTCAACAAACATTAACTAAGATGAATCTTAAGTTGAGCTGCTGTCGTGGTTAATTATTCATGATGATGAAGGTTAATAGCTGTTTTTCCCTACAATCTTTGTAAATGAAAGTTTTTACTCTGGTACAGGCTGAATGCTAATGCACTGCTCCATATAAATCACAGGGCTCTGCCTTTCTACAAATTAGTTGCTGTGTCCTGTTGTTATCTTATAACAATAGACAGATGAAGAACTGGTGGAGTGAGCAGTGATGTAAGGCAGGTCCTTTAGGATACTTCCCTAAGAAGGTGCCTGTCTGTGGAGTGAAGAGTCAGCATGTGGCCATTTTTGCCCCTAAACAAGATACTTCAGTCAGAACCTTAAAATTTGGATGAAAAAAGGTCTTAAAACCAGGGTGAATGTAGTTCTCTGTATATTTTGAAATTCACACAAAATGCCATCAGTCTTTCTTCTGCACTTCTACTCATTCACAACAATCTAATCACTTTGGATGATGTTGAGTGAGAAATGAAATAATGAGAAGTTCACACACGTTGACATTTGTGACTTGTTCACTATGGCTTAGGCCTCAGCTGCTGTGAAAGCAGTTGGGCATCTCCGTGGACATGTAGATGACCATCAGGTCGACCCAAACAGTGCTGCACAGAAAAGTGTTAATTTATAAACTGGGGATCTTCTGTCTCTGATTTGCACTGCTGTGGTGGCAGATGGAATGTTGTATCAAGTGCAAGTGTTCTCGTTTTAAGACAGATGGCCTTAAAACTGGAGATGAGCAAGAAAAAGGACATAGGAATGACTAAAGATTTGGGGGAAAAAAGCCTCAGTGAAAATTCAAAAGAGACAGATTTGTTTAGTTTATGAAAAGGAAGATGAAGGTGTGAGTTTTTCACAGCCATTCAGTACCAACATGGTAGTGGAGAAAGTGGTAATAGAGTTCAGTTTCAAAGCCAAGGACGGTTTTCTGGGAGTAAAAGGAAAAAAGTAGATAACCTTATCTGTTTGGTGTTCCAAGCTAGGCAGAAAGAGATGGGTAAGCTCTCAACTCCTCAAATATGGAGAGACACCCATTTGCCTGCATTTATACCCAAACACTTAGCCTGACAAGAAATACTTATGGAAATCTGAATTTAAGCAAACTCAGAGTTGAAATCAAGTAAGTTTGGTATTATTGTTGACAAATAGGAGTCAGAAAAATTATCAACAATTACTTATGCAAAACATTTTCAATTCAAAACTCTTTTTTTTTTTAATAGTCAGGACATTAATACCAAATTCCACAGTCTCTGTTACAGAATAGGTTGAACTACATGTTCACAATGCTTTCTCCTGTCTTTATAACATCCCAGCCTCTGAATTTACACCTTTATTATAGTATTGTTTGATCATCAGTCTTAATGAAGGTCTCATTAACCACCTCTGCTTTCCTGTGTAATGGTCACATGTACTATTCAGTCATTAAAGAAAGGAACTAATTAATCTCCACTTGTCTTCTGTGTCACAGCTGCTAATGGGATGATATGATATCTAAAATGTTGATCAGAAAGTACATTCTGTTTCCTTTTAAAAGCATAAAGAAATAATTTTAAATGTTGCTATTGTATCACACCTACATTTTGTCATATACTTTCCCATCCTTATGAGGCCTTAGAATATGCTTCTTGGGTAGAGTAGTCTTTAGGCTTTTGTATGCAATGAGAATTTTCTGGGTAACTTTTAAATACTCACTTACTGGTCAATATTGCTGTCATGTTTGAAGATTAAAGAAAGAAGAGGTAATAATGTTTAGCTATATGTCCTACTACATTCTTTTTCTACATCAGTCTTAATAGTTTCCACTCAATATCTCAATTAAGGAAGTATTTTACTTCTTGGAAAGCTCTTTGCTCCAAAGACACACTTGGTTAAGTATTGTCTCTCCTTTGCATAGGGAATCAACTCAGTTGAATTAATATCCATATTCAGTATTGCAGAGATACGTTTCAGATAGTTACAAGAATGAGTAATGCTGCAAACAAACAGTCTCTCTGTCCTGCTGGGCATTGATTTATTCTATAGGCTTTTAGTGCTGGGTATTTGTAAACCTTTCCATCCTACCAGCTGTGACTTAGTCTAATTGCCTGTAACAAATCTTTGTACAATCTTGTTTACCTCATTGTCTGTGAGTGACTGCCCAGTTTAACTGATTGATGCCACAGCAAAATCCAGTCCTTTGCCTGGTGGCTGGTTCAATAACTAAGTCACCGCTGAAATAAAACAAAAGGACTTGACACTGAAAGTTCTGGATTTTTATCAGAAATAAAGCCTAACAAGACACTTAGATGAATATAATTTATCACCTGTCTATATCTGAAGTTATTGCTCCAAGAAAATCCTCCAAGCAGAGCTACAAAGTTAGGAGATTCCTCTTTGCCTCCCTCAGCCTCAAACACTCATTTGTCCCATTTGTTGTCTTTGGTTGATTGTGGAGGTGGGCAGGAAATTGAAGAATCAATCTGATTAAAGAATCAAAATTAAAAATACTGTTGTGTTTAATCTGGTCCTGTCCCCTGGACAGACCCACAAACACTGGTATCATCACAACTGAGTAGGCTAGATGGGAACAGAAAGGAAACCTGCCTGAATCAGGAGAAATAGCTGTAAAAAGTGACCTGAAAGGTTGCCTCTGCTCCTTGGAGGTTGCTGAAACTATTCTGAGAAATAACCCGGGAAATATTAATCAGTCCAAGGAAGATTCTTCCAAATGGCTAACCCTTGCTTAGCAGTTCTCAAAATGCTTTTGTGAGCCAAAGTCACTTCTCAGGTTGACAGGCCTGTACCCTTAGTATAATAAAGTTTCAATAAAACATTAAGTCAAGTTTTTTCTTCTTAATGCTCACCTCAGATTTCTAGAGTTTGGGAAAAGATTGCTATGAATACAATTATAATCTAATAATTCATTATGGATTTTCAACTCTAAAACTACAGGAAGCACTTTAAGCAAAATTTACTTGTTATAAGAAAAGTTCAGCAATCATTATAATACTATATATAATATTATAATATTTATGCTTTCCAGAATAAATATCTTCAGTTTTCCAATCTGGCGTGACTGAATGATGGTAGTGAGAGATGAGGTCTCACAGAGTAGTCCAGAGTCTTAATACTAGTACTCTACCTTTTTCTCTGTGTTGATTATTGCATGGTCTTCCATCAGTAGCTGTCACACATTGCTTTCACCATTTTCCTTCTCTTTTAGTCTTTACATTTGCTTTGAATTGTTTGCTTTTCTAGTAGCACTTTCCACACTCAGAAATATTGTAGTTATTAATTTTTTTACTTCCTCAGAATCCAATTTATTTTGCTTGGAGTTTGAAATAAAGTCATCATCCATCATCCTGTAAGGCAGAAGGCAACATTTGGCACTGTAGCTTGCTGTTAGCAACATTTTTCAAACTTATTTTTCTGCTGCTACTTTCTTTGGGATGATAGCAGAAATTTTGTAACTTGCGCTTGGTTTTTTCTTCTTTTTATTTTCATGGTTGCTGATCTTACTTTTTTTATTCTTTGTTTTTAGAAGTACTTATATAGCACAAGAGGGCTTACACTGTTTACAGCTGCTTGCAGCTCAGCTACCAGTTGTTTACCTTTCAGCTTCTTGTTGAATACAGCAAACTAGGAGACACTGTATGAAGATTAAAAACCTGTCATGTCCACATCTTGAGTGCTATCCTCAGCTCTGGTCTTTCCCACTGAAAAGAGGATATGCTGTAACTAAAGAGGCACAGAAGAGTAAGGATAATCAGTGAACTGGAATAGCTTATATACAAGCAGAAACTAAATATGCTGTTCAGCTTGGAAATGAGGCAGTTGAGGTATGTTATGAGGCAGAGGTCTGAAAAATCAAGAATGGAAAAAGATTAAAAAAATTGCCATTTCAGTGCCTCACCCAGGACTGTTTTGTCTTTCAGGGAAGACTTGTGCTGGTGGATTTCTAGAACCTGGGAGAAAACTGAACCACATTTGGACTGTCCATTTACTCCTTCCCTCAGCATTTGCCACTGGTCTATAGAAGCAGTATGCTGCCTTCTTAAGTGGACCTTTAGTACAACTGGCAATGGCTGCTCTTACGTGCTTCAGCAGGCTGGCATCAGAGAGGAGGAGTTGGAGAAGAGACATGAATGTATTAGGCTACTAGATCATGTCATGAGTGAGACAGTGCTGAGTGATGTGACTGCTAGACAGGAAAGGCAGATATGAGGAGAGCAGGGAAAGAATATGCCTTTTCCTCTCCTAGGCCTGTAATTTCAGGTGGCTGAGTTCACAATTTTCAGTGTAAGGCTGCTGTCCTGTCTCCTCTCCTTCTCATGTTTACATTCTCTTTGCGACCCTTTGGCTTGGGCAAACAGTTGGTTTTTTAAAAAAAAATAATCTTTTAAAATTGTCACCATTTAGGTAAGGTGTTTATGACCTTATCTGTTTCTATTCCTATCCCTTTCACAGACCCACAATGTTCCCTAAATCAAATATTAGAGGCAAGGCATCAATTAAAAAACACCTGCCCTGAAATAAACCTTACACGTTCCATACCATTCCCTTTGTCACCAAAAGCCCTATAAAACCCGAATTTCTTCTGCAGGCTGTTTTTCATCTCTTCTAGCCATCATTTTTCTTACTCCAGGCCAGCTACTTCAATACTGCTAGTAGTTTCCCCTTGTTGTGCATCCGATGTATAAACAAAAGTCTTTTTGCACAAAACAAAGTGGACTTATCATCTTTGATCAGATTGTTTGGATCGGGTTCAGCTGACAACTACAGAGCTGTTTTTCCACCCCTATACATTTTCAACGTGCTGCAAATCCCTTATGCTTGTGGGATTTCTGTTTGTTTGCTTGGGTTTCTTCAGAGGTTAACTTCTCCAAAGAGCAGTGTGGAAAAGAGAGGAATGCAGTGAATTTCCCAGATCCTGAGGAGCAAAGAATGTGTGTTGCTGGCAGAATATGACTGCTAAGAAACATCTTGGATGCCATCAAGCTAAAAGCATAAGGGCTGTGAAGTCAAAGAGTGCATGCACAGAAAAAAGGTGAAGCTGAAGCTGTCAGGCCTTTGAGCATATGGTGCACACATGAAACAGGTCTTTAAGATCAAAGGTTAAAAGTTATTTTTTAACTCATGTAAACAGTTCTTTGTGCTATCACAGTGCCTTTCCTTTTGTGTAGGGATGCTAAAGCGTTTTTGTGACTCCGGGGACCATTACCTTATCTAACAATCAGAGACACTACTAATGCGCAGAGAGTTGAGGTGCAAAGTCAAGTCATGCAATCAGAAGGTAAGGGCTGGCAAAAGTGGACACTGTGCCTTTCTCTGTGGACCTTGTTTTTATAACATCAAGGAACTGATTTTTAAATGGGCCAAATAATTTTTAGCGGTGTGATTATGAACAGACTAATCCTGCCTATAGCCAAAAGACTAGCTAAAGTTGTACTGCAATTTGCCAAAAGGGAGACTGATGCCTACCCAGGCAAGGAAACATTATGCCTGTTTTAAAGATCAGACCTCAGTCCTGTGTTCTAATGAATGAACGATGTTTGCAAAAATGTTTATGTGTGTCCACCTCTACTCTGCCCACCTTTGTAAGAGTGCAGGTGCTGAAACACACAGAGTTAGCAGTGCTGCTGAAATCGCAGCCTTACTGCAGGCTCTAAGCCCCAAGTGCCAGATCTCCACCCAGATCTCTGGGACGCTGCACATTGTAGTACTGATGCTGTCAGTATCAAAGAAGTTATTTTCTGGGTACAGAACTTGACAACAGCATGCTAGGCATGTTTTTGTTCGTGTTTGTACAAAACATTAGTGCTCCAAGTTCAAATTCGATTTATGCTTTGAGTGCTTACATATCTCTTCATTTACCCTCATCAAACAGGAATGAAACTAGAAATAGCACAGCACTGAACAGATAGATCAGATTGTTCTTGCAGTATTTCAGACCCTGGAATTGAAATATGAAGTGATTGTTTCTTTGATCTAGAGAGTCTGAACAACACCTAGAGTACCAAAGTGATCTACAGGAAAGGGCATGATGGAATGTAATTGTGTTGCCAAATGTCTGTGATTTTAAATGAACCACATTAAACACAAGCAGATGTTCAGAAAATAGGCAAAGTCATTGGCAAAGGCCCTAGAAGGGACCACTTTAGAAGAGTGCCTGATTTGCAGTATCTGCATAGGCATCAATTGTGTGAGAAAAAATAGAGAAACTTTGCAGAGAAGTCTGAAGTAGTTTTTGATTCTGTGAAGGTCTGATTTAGAAGTATCTCTTCCTGATGTGTCACAAAGACCCTAAAGCTTATCAGACATAGTGAATGGATGTTCTGTGGGAAGGAATCGGTGGGAAAAGAAAATAGGGGAGATTTGACATATTGTTGCATTGATTTTGAAAACCATTTTTTCCATTTGATCTTCTGAACATTTTAAACCTTTTAAAACATAATTGTTGGAAACTAAAAGAACCTGTTGAAAAAGAAGACTTAATTTTGAAAACATTAACCATAGAATTTTTCCCCAGACTTTTACTGAGTCAGTTGATGAAAAGCTGCACTTTCTCACTAGCAGGGCTGGTTTCAAATAATTACCTTTTCCGAAATTACAATGTTACTTCAGAAAACCCATAAACGGTTTTAAGAAGCACAGTGTTTAAAAACTGTGCAAAACTCCTCACATGGGGGCCTGGGAGCACATGCTGCTTGTCAGTAACAAATGCGTTATCACCTGGTGGTAACTGGTTTTTTAACAACAGTTGTCAAGAGGCACAGGGCAGCAGGCCAGTGTAGAAAAAAAAGGTGCTGATGCAAGTATCCCGCGTTGGAGGCCTGACCATGTAAGATCAGATGATAAGTTCTGGGAAGTGAGCAACTACAAAAAGATTACTATGGAAAATCTATTAACACTGCTGCGTACTGACTGCACATGTGCAATAGTTATGATCCAGGAGCCATGGAAATGCCAATGGCTGGTTTAAGAAATGCCGTTATTAATATAAGATTAAGTGTATTCCCTTGGATGAATGACAAGTGGGGATATTTGCTCTAGATAGTGCAAAAGCATATTCTGCCAAGAATATGGGGTAATTAAACCAATAAACCAATACTTCCTTTAGTCGACATTTGTCAAACGGCTTCTTTCAGGTGTCTAACTTGACTTATTTCCTTCCCTGTGCTTTTTTCCTTGCAGATCAAAGTCTGCCCAGATTCTAAACATGCTTGTTATCCATTTGCTGCTCTACAACATCTACATCCTTTTTTAACCTGGTTCAAGCAAAGACCAGAATGTGGATTTCCTATTGGAAAAGTGGTCTGCAGTGACTGAGATCAGTCGTCCAGCAGTTGGATCATGAAGGAAGTGGCCTAGTGGATCAGACTGTGGAGTGACTCTCAGGAGAGCAGATCCTGTACCTTGCTCTCTCAAAGCCTTCCTATGTGATGACTTCAGCCATGTTCCTTAACTCTGTGCTCTAGTTCTCCCCTGGCTGTTGCAGCGTGACTGCTTGTTTGCTTCCCTTGGGAAATGCTTGTTTATTATAGTGATGTTGACAAATAAATCACCTAAATGTCTAGATAACTCCAATGCCAATTTCTGTATCTGCCCTGGTATAAACGTCAGTGCTACAAAGATACTGGGACCTTCACAGATGCCTTCTCTCAAAGTTATTTTTATCTCAGTTTCAAAGTTAGTGTTTTCTCAGCTCTTCTTTGGAACCATTTAGCTCCATTGTTTCAATTCTAGGCTTTCCCTATTGCTGAAATGTTTCATTTATGCCAGATTATAAATCATATTCTAACTAATGGAAACGGTAATTTTATTTTTTTTCCCTATCTACTTTCAAATGCAGGAAATAAGATCCTTGTAATTTTCAACTAGTCAGATGTCCTTCTAATTTTGTTTGAACCATTTCTCTGCAGGCAATGTTAAACCATAGCTGTGGTCCATAGATATTTTAGTAGTGAGCAGTTCCTACCTAGAATGAATGCGACACACACAGAATTAGGCAGGCCTTCACATGGCTCTCTCACTGAAGGTAACAATCTCTCAGGTGCATTTCTTTGTGTCTGAGACTCTATTGCAGCTCATTCTTTGGATGTGCTACTGTAGCAGAGGTCCACAACACCAGTGACTTGGTTTTTACTCTCATCAGCGACATTGTAGAGGATCCTGTAATTCTTTTTTCTCTGTTTTAAAGGTGGCAGATTACTCCTTCAGTAACCGGCAAATATGTCAAAACAATCTGCATTCCCTACTGTGTAAAATCTACCTCTCTTCTTTCTGGAACTGTGTTTCTACTGGCTATATTGGACCACTTGCTTAATATAAAAGCAGTGTGTCTTCCCATTGAATGCTGAGTAGCAGTACTGCCATAATACACTAAAGAATGTTTCTTTGGGTTTTTTTTCCTGATTTTCTCTCATCAAGCTACTGTGAAGGTCCTAATGCACCAAGATCTAGATTTACCTGTGGTGATCTGCTGTCTTCTTCATCTTTTTGCATATACAGCATTTTGGTTATACTTGCACCATCTGGAAGAGCTAGGAAGACCCATTGCAGTTGCCTGCCATCCAATATACTGTCTTGGCTAACATACTCATTAGAAGTTATTTAAGGAGTGCGCTTGAATCAGGAAAAGTACTTCTCTGCATGCTTTTCCTGCATATATTTCTGTAGTTTCTTGTGCAATTTGGCACTCAGATAAGCTTTAGGTAGGTCCGTGGAGCATCCACTGACTTTTGTTTCTGAGGCAAAGAGGCCTAAGAGTTGGCAACATCAGCACAGAGATTGTCATTTTACTTCAAATTATTCAGGCATTAACAGTGAAAGGTAGGAAAAAAATGCTTCTATCATCTGCAATGGCCAAGGTGGTAATGATGGTTTTCTTCCAGAATATTGTGTGTTCTTGGAACATGCAGAGCTGCTGCCATGACTAGAATGGGTGAGACATTCCATATTTTTTTTTCTTTTTTTCCCCTTTCCTACACATGTCAGAGAGAGAAAGAGAAGAAAAAGGAGTGGGGTTTTAATGCACTTTTCTAATCTTGTCAAGGCAAGAACTTCAATTAATATTGCTTGCAAGCCATAGTAGGAAGGTACACAAAGCATCTCAGAGAAGATTGATAATAGATTAGTAACATTTTTATATAAAGCCAATAAATAATTATGGTCATGTCTCCAAGACTTCAAGTCCCATGAACTCTTCAGTTTACCTCCTAAAAAGCTCAGGGAAAGCAAAACTTGGCTGCTAAAAATCCACAATCATAGGACTTCTTCTTTCATCTCATTTGCTTGTGCACTGTTTCATCATGGCTGGGCTTCGCGANTCATGTAGGGACATGATAACACTGTCTTTCCTTAAGACGTTGAACTCACCAGGGAATGTGGAAAAGGGCTGCTTTGCAAAATGTCACTGTGACACCCCTACCCAGCTTGATCCTTTTGTCAGTACCGTTCTGCATTGCACGGTGAGGGTCATTATGGCTGTGTAATAATAGTGATGCTGGAGCTTTCTCCTACAGGTGCCTATTCAACTTACTTAAATGCTTGGAAATTGTTAGAAGCACATAAAATAATGGATTTTCCTGTCTTAGAACTATGCAGTGCTAGTGTAAACTGAAAGGATTAGGAATACACTAAGTAGTTGGGGTGTGGGCAAATAATTAAAACTGAAAAAGGATTATTTTGGTATTTCATATGTTCTCATTCTGGTCCCAATTTTGTTTGGATTGCATAGTACTGTCACTTTGACTTTTTCCAAGTTTTAAAAAATCTTTTTTTTTTTTTTTTTCAGTATTTCCCTTTTAAGAGAAAGAGTATACTTTAAATTCTTAAAGATTTCTCTGAGAGGAAAACTGCTTTCTATCAGCTGCAATTTTCACCTGCATGGTTTGTAAAATAGGAACTCCTCCCCTTAGAGACTCTCTATCCATATCTCTGATGTGTTAACACCCATATTCTCAATTCTCTGGAAGAATTCAATTCTCCCTGTTGCATTCAGTTCTCTGAACAACTTTACACTTTCAAACATACCTAATAATTAATTTCCCCTCTTTTCTAAACTTGTCTTGTTGTCCTGTGTCTTCTTTTTTGCCCCAACTGCCTTGGAGCTCTGTTCACATGAGTAATTTTCCTTTTCTCTGTGTTTTGTGAGTGCCTTCTAGTTTTACATTAGAAGATCCTAAATTGTGAGCAGGACAAATTGCAAAGAATTTGTTGAGAGTGAGCTAGACTTGTGGGATTGATCATGAGCCAGGCTGGACAAGATGGGGAGAAATGACAAGAAAACTGCAGTACCACATTAAAGACCAGCAGAGTGTATGTATAGGTTCTCAACACCTCCTCTCCAGAAGCGCTAGCTGCTGCGGGGAAAAAGGTGTAACTCCCAGAAGGCTGTGCAGTTTCTGTCCTCAAGTCTGGAGAAGGGTAACGAAGCTGTGGAAGGGTCAGGAAAGTAATTCCTATGAGGACTGGATGAGGGAGTTGGGATTGTTTAGACTGGAGAAGAGGCTCAGGGGGACCTTATCACTCTCCACAACTCCCTGAAAGGAGGTTGTAGCCAGGTGGAGGTTGGTCTCTTCTCCGTGGCAACAGGTGACAGGAGGAGAGGACATTGTTTTAAGCTGCCCCAGGGGAGATTTAGGTGGGACATCAGGAGGAATTTCTTCACAGGAGGGATGATTAAACGTTGGAATTGAGTACCCAGGGAGGTAGTGGAGGTACTTATCCCTGGAGGTGTGTAAGCAAAGACTGAACGTGGCACTCAGTGCCATGGTCTGGTTGTGACAAGGTGGTGTCTGGTTGGACTCAGTGGTCTCAGTGGTCTTTTCCAACCTAATTGATCCTGTGATTCTGTGATCGTGTTTACGGGACCTGGCAGGACAAAGCCCTGAGCAGCTCCGTCCGGCCTCAGTGCTGACCCCATTTGGAGCTGGAGGGGGGACCTGAGCCCTCCTGAGCCGCTTCCAGCCCTTGACGATGTGACTCCACTCGCTTGGGGCGTCCCCTGCCAGCAGCCCCTGCACAGCCCCTGCACGGCCGCGGGAGCGGCGGTCAGAGCCGCCAGAGGGACCCCGCGCTCAGCCGCCCGGGCGGCCGCCTCCGCTTTTAAGGGGTAAAATTGATGGGGCATTCAAATAAAAGCGATGTGGAATCCAAAGGGCGCGCACCGGCGGCCCGTCCCTGAGCGGAGGCTGCCCGGAGGCGCTGCCCTGCCTCGGGCACTCTGCGGGCGTGGGGACAGAACGCCGGGGATGCTCGGGGTCCGTGGGTGCCGCTGGTGGAGCCTTCCAGGAGGGCAAAGGAGGAGAAAGAGGAAATAAAGAGCCAAGCGCCGTGGTCTCACTGAGGACCGTCATTGTAACACATAACTACATTCTCCTTCAGTGGCCACTGCAGATGTTTGTATTGGGTTTTAGGGCGGCCAGCTGCAGTCAGCCCCCCAAAATTCACTCGCGGACGAGTGTCTGGGATGTGATGCCCTTGAATCCAGACTTCCGCTCACCTTTTGCCCATGAGAGGAAGCTTAGGAGTGCTAACACTGATATGAGAAGATAAGTGTGTGCTGTGGTTCCTAACTCTGCGTCCTGGGATCCAACGGCTGCTTTGTATTACTTTAGGGGAAGCTGAGGTTTGATGTTTCAGCGTGTTGTGCTGATCAAGCATTTTGGTATTTGGCTTCATAAAACCTACTCTGTTCTGGTACTGAGTAGTTCTTACACATTTTCTGCTCTGAGTGCCTACATAATGCTGAAGGACTTGACCACTGACCTAATTAAAAAAACCCACACCTTCCTAATAGTCTAATTTCTGTAAAGGCTTAGGTCTGCAAAACGGCTTTCAGTCCTGAGTGCTTCTAGCCTGCTTCCCCATGATATTAAAGACGTTATCAAATAGCTTTGCCTTCTAAGTGTAAGCTCTAACTGTAGTTCCGCTAAAATGGAAGAAGGAATAAGTTGTTATTGAGGGGTTCTTTATATTATCTTTTCTAATACAGCTGGACAAAGATGACTGGCCATAGGATCTGTTGTTATCCATCAGCACAATTCTGCCAGTTTCAGCTCATCCAGGCTGATCAAACCTCAGCCTGTCAACCAAACAGTGGTCAGACAGTGGGTCTTGCACAGTATCCTAGGCACAGAGAAAATAAAGTCTCTGAAGAAAGAAGATCTCAGAGTTTTAAAGTCCTCTGCTTCTGGGTGTCTGATCTGTTAGGAAAAGCTTGATTTCTACCTCATTCACAATATGCTCTGTTGCCATTGGCAACTCGAGTAATAGAAGCTGTGGCCAGTGATAATTCTTTTAAGAAGCTATCTAGAGATAAAGGAATATGATAACTGAGCATCTTCTTTTCTTTCCTTGGGTTTGCTTGACTTTTCACAAAGAGTCTCTTTCTAGGTGTCATACTTTGTTTTCCCTCTAATATTTTGTTAAATCAGTCCCTTTCTATTCCACAGTGCAAACATGTATTTTATGCTGGAACTTTCATATGCATTCAAGAAACCTGATTACTCTGACTCTTTTAGCTCAAATTCTCTGTCTCCTTTCCATGCAGCAGCACGTGCTGGCAGCTGGCAAGCTGGAAAGCAGCTTTGCAGAAATAGACCTGGAGGTCCTGGTGGACACCAAGCTGAACGTGACGAAGAATGTCAATGGTATCCTGGATTGCATTAGGAAGAATGCTGCCGTCAGGTCAAGGGATGTGATTCTTCTCCTCTACTCAGCACTGGTGCGGCCACACCTCTAGTACTGTGTCCAGTTCTGTGCATCCCATGATGAGTCACTCATCAGGAAGGTCTCTCGCACCTTCTTTATTTAACCAGTCATTTCAAGTGTTGGAGTACTAGACAGTTTCACCAGGTCTTTTCTCCATTTTCTTCATTGTCTGCATAGGTTGAACTGCATAAACTTCATGTTGTAAACATGTTTTCTAGAGCTTTAGTAATTTTTATCACTTCTAATTCTAATATTTTAATATCTTTTTGAGATGTGACATGATTCTGTATACAGTAGTGCATTTAACAGAGCAAGGTGAAGAAGTAAGATCTCTCATTTGCTTCTGTGTCATAGTCTCATTTTCACACCTGTACATGTTAAATCAAAACCATGTTTCAGAAGAGGACAGGCAACATACACAGCACATCAGCTGTGCAGTTACATACCTGCAGTCTGAGCTATTCTCAACTCATCTTTCTACTTTTTCCTAGGTCTGTGTCTTTCTGAAATAATAAGCATTGTTTATTAGAAATGGTTGGTTAGGCATAATTTTTATGATTTTCATTAGTTTTTTTCTTTAGAGTTGTATTAACAAAAGCGATGGACAAAAGACTTGCAGGTCTCAGTATCAAGAACACACCAAGTGCAGGAAAATTTGATCTTGTATATCTGCCATAAATTTCACAAGTATGTGAGGAGGTATGACAAGTTAACATCTGTAAGAATATTCTGGGTTTCTGGGCTTCTGTGCAGAATCTCTCCTTGCTCGTGGCATGTCTGTTGTCTAGAGAGTAGCCTTCCCGAGCTTTCCTGCAGTCTGTGAAGCAGCTCTGCATTTGATGCACGTGCACTCCTTGTTGCAAGCCAGCCCAGTGTATCACTCTGCTCCTTACACTTTCTCAGCCTTTATCCATTTCCATGTCTTTCTCAACTTTCACCAGCTTTCTTGTCTAATTGCAGTTTTTCTCTTGAAAACCTTCTGGTAGTCAATCCTGAGATCAGAAAACATGCCTTGCTTAAATCTTTCCCTGTCCCAGCATTATGGCCCTCCTAATGTCGAAGATGGAAAACCAAAGAGAGATCAGTTATGAATTATGACCACCCAGCATGCCAGTGTAGAGAAATATTTATTTACTATTTATTTTTTTCTTGTTGCCTTCTGAGTTTGGAAAGGAGGAAGAAAAAGAATTTGAAACCAAACCACAGAGGTAATACACAGAAGAACTAGATTTCTTTAACAGAATTAACATATTTCTGTGGTTAAATGTAACCTCCAGTAGCAAATAATTCACCTGAAAGGGTAAAAACTCCACTAAGGAACATTTACCGTGAAATGTTTGTTAATAACAATCTCCTCAGAAGTGCCTGTAGAATGTTCTGGAAATGCAACACTCCACTGTTCTATCACCTGTTAACCATAGGGAAATGTTGCTTGTTGGAGTAGCAGTGGTGACATTAAGGAATTTGCAGTAAAACTAACTGGTTTTCCTCTTCTCTAATGACCTGGATGCTGGGAGCAAGTGTACTCCCAGTAAGTTTGATGATGGTAAAACCTTGGAGGAGTGGCACACTAGACAGTTATGTGGCCATCCAGAGGGATCTCAAGAGGGTGGAGAAATGGGCAGAGAGGAACCTCAAAAAAAAAAAAGAATAAAATTTGAAGTCCTGCACCCTGGGAGGAATAATGCCATGCATGGGCACAGGCTGGGGCAAACCATCTGGAAAGCAGCTCCGAGGCAAAGGACAGGAATGGCCTGGTGGAAGTTGAAGATGAGGCAGCAGTGCGCCCTCGTGGCAAAGGCAGCCAACACTATGTGGGCTGCATCAGGGAGAGCATTGCCAGCAGGCTGAGGGAGGGGATCCTGCCCCTCTGCTCAGCACTGGTGAGGCACCACCCGCAGTCCTGTGCCTAGTTCTGGGCTTCCCAGTACGTGCGAGACATGGACATACTGGAGAGAGTCCAGTGAAGGACCACAAAGATGTTTAAAGGACTGGAGCGTCTCTCATCTGAGCAAAGGATGAGTACGCTGGGACACCTCAGCCTGGAGAATCTTATCAGTGTGTGTAAGTGCCTGAAAGGAGGGTGGGACAGAGACAGAGCCAGGCTCTTTTCAGCGGTGCCCAGTAACAGGCTCAGAGGCAATAAGCACAAACTGAAACCCAGGAGTTTCCCTCTGAACACCAAAAAACCCCTCTTTTACTGTGAAGGGTGACTGAGCTCTGCACCAGGTTGCCCAGATATGGTGCAGAGTCTCCCTCCTTGGAGGTATTCAGAAGCTGCATGGACATGGACCTGGACAACTTGCTGCAGGTGACCCTGCCCGAGCAGGGGGGGTCGAGCTGGACAATCTCCCTACATCCGTTCCAGTCTCTGTTATTTGGTGATGCATTGCTGGTTAATCAGTGAACTTGAAGCAATACATCACAACTCTAAGGCTGATGACAGGATTTTACTTTAGGGCATTTGGATACTAGCTTAACACACCTTTGCTGTTTCTTCATGAGCATTTTCTGCAAGCCACAACATTCTGTCTAAAAATGAAGGAATGGTGTTTTTAAGTGAAGCTGTTAGATGCCATGGTACAGAGTGTGTGTGTGCCCTTTTGCTTGCTTGCCATGTTTATAGAGTCACTGAATGACTGAAAGTACGCTGCCAAAGAAAAAAGTGAAGTGTGTGAGGAGACAGCCTGGAAATCTGATTATAACTATATGGAGGACAAAAATGCCAGCATATCAGCCAGGCTTTTCCTGGGCCTTACCACTGTGCTCACTACACCTGCTAGTGCAGAGGATTGATGCATTTGAATGGAGAGAGACAAACTAAGATTTTTCCCTGAAGCCCATCTGTTTTTCCCCCCTTAAATGTCTTTAACTGCAGGAGAGAATTAGAGTTGATTTTAAGAGTAAGAATAGAGGAGGTAGAGAAATTAAGCAGGTAATAGAAGAAGGTTGACAGCCTAAAGTAGAGGTATGGCAAGGAGGAAAACAAACAACTTCATTAATTAGGAACAAATTAAGGATGGAAGGGTGTTATTAAAGGATAAATCTAACTCACAATGTCACTTTTTTCGCTGGTTACAGCTACTGATAGTGATAGCAAATACTCTGTCAGGGTGAAAAGCTCCCTCAGAGGTACTAAGACATGTTTCAAAAATTGAATTTCCAAGTGCTCAGAATTATTTTTTTTCTGCTAAGTGAATGTGCTATAGAAGGACTCTTGAGTACTAACATGGAATTCCAGATACCTTATGTGGAGGAACTGGTTATTGTTCTTCTCCTCTAGAAAAATGTGAAAAGTTGGTGATGGTTTTTTCCCTCGGTGCATAAAGGTTTCCAGATAAGCAGCATATATATTTGACAACCTGCAGCATAGAATCAAAAAAGGCAGATTTTCCAACTAGAATTTTTTTATCCAATCTTTGAGGTGTATAGGTCAATAAATCAAGGAGGTATGTATACACAGAGCTGTGCACATATAGATGACCCCAGGATGAACATATGAAACCTCCAGTTGTGCCATGCTTGGTCATTGCAGCAATATCTATTTTATTCATTTGCTTCCAAGAAGTAATTCTGGAAATGTTTCCTTCCTGAGAACACCAAATGCCAGTATTCCCAAACATACTGCTTTAATGGCATGAGAATAAAAACAGCAACACATACAAAGACATATGTTTTAATAAATCATTAAATAAATTTGTTTAAAAGTATAAAATTTTACATAAAAATAAAACGTTTAACTTCTAATAACATTTGAATGATATCAACCTGAATGAAAATATTTGGAATGTTAGTGTAATAGCTTAATAAACTGACTCCCAAACAGTTTAACTCAAAAGAACATGCACACCTCTCTTACACACTTGAAAAAGGTGTAAAAATTGAGGCAGAATCTAGCAACTCACAATATCATTTGACAGAAAAGAATATTTGCACACAGCAGAAACTGTAGAGAATTTATGTCCCCAAACTGCAACTCTGAGCTGAAATTTGTCTTGAGAACATGATGCTAATGTCCCTGATCTTTCTGAAAATGCCAGACCTGCAAACACAATCAAGACCTCAGAAGAATTTTGTCTCAGTTCTGCCGCATTCTTATTCCTGAAAGATGTCAATGCTGTTGAAGAATATAAAGTGCAGAGGTCATTCAGGATTGGAGAGCTGGCACATTTTGAATGAAAAAGAATCTTTTCTGAAAGGTAAAACTAACTCCTATAGCTGAACATACCATAGTGTATGCATTGCTCTATCTTCAAGGTTTGAAGCGAAATTAAGAAAGGGCGAACACAATCAACCAAAGTGGAACATGACCTACTCATGTAATATTTCTTCATTATCTGCTCAGCTTCATTTTGTATGTATGTAGATTTGCACATATATGAATGATACCTCATGCTTTCATTTTCTCTTCCTGCATCCACCTGAACAACTCCTACAGCATTCAGTCAGAATACAGAAGAGCAAAGTGTGGAGGTACTAACTGCCTGGATATATTAAGCCTGGATGATATTAAAAAAAAATTAAGAACATCAGAAATTATGTTTAAAGCAGATATTTCCTTCAGATTATTTCTAGTTTCAAATGCCTGATTGGAATTGCACGACTTTTCTCAGAAGGTGGGGTGGTGCCCCGAAGTTCCTCTTTCTGGTGCAAAGCCTTACAAGAAAGTTACTGGTCAAAAGCCACACTGGCTCTGCCAAAACCATTTGTGCCTCATGATTAGGCAGGGGAGGTGGAACTAGATGATCTTTAAGGTCCCTTCCAACCCAAGCCATTCTATGATTGTATGACTAATAACCTGCCTGTTTGCAGCAATGGTTAAGATTTACAGATTGTGGCCTAACTATTTCTGTTTCTGAGACACTCCATAACCCGTGCAGCTCTGCTTCCCTCATTGACTCTCAGGAGTTTACATTGCCACAGTGCGCAATAAAAGATACAGCAAAAAGGTAGTCGCGCAGAGAGGCAGAGTGTCTTATTTACTACCACTCTGGAGCAAAAATAAAAACAGAAAATGTTGCACTGTAGGCTTCAGCCACCAGACAAAAGTGTTGCATGTTGTTCTGTAGGGCATCTGCAGAGGATTCTTGTTCTGGCAGAGCTTCTGAAAACATGAGGTCTCAGGGTTTCTACGTGCAGAGGTATTCTCTGTCGGCAGACTGGCTGATGGCCTGTTTCAAGCTGGATAGCTTCTTAGACTGGTAGACTGACACCTAAAATAGACGAATATATGATTTACAGAAATGTGATAAATAGGAGCTGAAAAACAGTTGATATTAAATGACCGGTTATCTTAGAATTTGGAAAAAGAATGAGGTGGAACTCAGGACCCCTGTCTGTATAGGGAAACAGGACTAACTGAGGAATGCATTTTCCTCTTGCTACAAGGAAGAATAGACTCTGATGTGAGCATGAGGATCTTTTCAGTGCTGAATACACCCTGAACTGCTGAGAACTAGTCTTGGAACAAAAGAGAAATGCAACGCAAAGATCACATTGTGTTCCTAGTACAAGATCATTCTTCCAGTCCAGAGTGTGGGCAACTTGTGATGATCGTTCAGCTCTGTGATGAAGGAGATCCTTGCACTTCATTGAAGTTCATCTCGCCCCTTCCCAAGCTCCACCTTTCTTATAAGTAGCAATGGACAAGAAAGACTTACACAGTTCAATGATTTTGGGGGCCACATCTACCCCAAACCCTGTAAAAAAAAGGATGAAACTACAGGAAAGGGTGGTAAGCTGGTGCCATGGCAGTCTCACAGAGCATGAAGAAGAGGGAGAAGTAGATCCCAGGACAAGACAGGAGAAAGATGTTTTGACTTGCTTCAGGGTGGACCAAGTTGTTGCAGGAATTAAGTTGTCCTAGGAACTTTTGCTTTAGTCCAACATGAAACCTAACTTTCTCCCAGCAGCTGGAAGGTAGGTAAGGGAGGATCACAAAGCGTAAAGCCTAGAACTTAAGAGATTGTAGAGCAGAATGACAAGTAATAACTTACTCTGATTGGAAGATAAGATATTTCTGTTCTTCTTCAATATCACAAAACCCAGAAGAAGTGTGACCAGTACAGCCACAGCTATAAGCGGGACAAAGAAATTTGGCTTTACTTGTTCCACTTCCTTCTCCTGTATCTCTGAATAAAAAAACAGAGAAGATACAAAAAGCAAAGATTTAATTTGGTGACAGTTACCTTAAACACTCTATCCCTGAGTTACACAAACGAAAAGTTTAGATAAAAGCTCTCAGCATCCTTTGTTTTTACAGTACTTCAATGGTGTCAATAAATCACTATCCACATCAGTTTATTTCCATTTCCAAAACCTAGAGAAACTACCAGGTCTTAATGAACTTCAACAACTTCAACTCTTGCTGAGGTTTGGGTAATCTGTGAGAGATCAGCAGCCTCAATAATGCAAGAGCCTATGAAGCAGCTACTGTGCTTATGCTGCTCTGTGCTACCATGCAAGTTCAAAGACTATCTTACTATTGGGATGTTTGGTATTGTAAATGAATTGCTGGAAGGGATGTGAAAGTAGCAGGGAATGCAAAGGACTTTCCCTCTATTTCTGGTTTTTGTGTTTTTGAGGTTTTAGTTGGTAGGGTTGGCAGCTGATAGAGGTTCAGTTATTGCCACAAAAAACTTATGTTTATGTGGAGTTTCTGGTTTCTTATTCCCCATCACTGCTTATCAGGGGACTACTTCCATGAAGTCGGGGAGAAGAGAAGAATTGAATGGGAAAGAGGAAGATACAGCATTATAGCTAATAGAGCTAATATAGCCATGTCTACACTCATTAGCAACTTGAAGAGCTGAACAAACCTTAGAAGACTCCTGGATTGTATTTTAATATTAGTTAGAAGTCCTAGAATTTAAAGACATTAGAGGCAGTTTCCCATATCTGGCATTGATAACTTAACCCTTTAGCTAAATTTCTACTAAGAAAACTGCGCTGTGGAACTTTTTCAGAAAAGCGGCAAGCTTCTTTTGTATCTGCACTAGGAAGGTGCATGTCTGTACTACTCTGGTAGGCTTTCCTGCAATGCTACCAGTCCCTCTTGGCTCCCCTGTCCTGTCAGTTGAAGCACAGCTCTCCATCTTCAGCATTGTCTAAAAGAGATAAGTGCAAGCCAAACAAACTTGTCCTTATTTTGATGTGCTTGTGCCATAACTTACAAACAAAAATATGTTTCTGAAAATATATAAAATACTGATCTAGTTAAAGAAAGGATCAGTCATGTGGAATCCTGAAATAATCCAACTGTAAAGTCATATTGAAATTCAGACCCCCAGCTTCATGCAAGAGGTGTCTGAAAAAAAACACAATCTCAGAGAAGAAAAATCCCCAAATAGTCATTTTGGAATGTGCACTTCTTTCTGCCAAATGTTATGAAAACCACCAGGAATGCCTCTAATACACGTCCAAGTTTCATGGCCTTTACACTTAAACTCAGCACAGTCTATTTGGCAGTTTGTGAACCAAATATGGTCCAAGGGACTCTTCTGTTTTGCCTTCTGCCTTTCTCTACGGAACTATTAAGAATAGCAGCTCAAGTGCTTTAAACCAGAAAAAAAACCCACCCCTCTTTTGCTGTCAGGGTAGTCAAAATTTGGAACAGTTGCTGAGAGAGGTTGTGGAGCCTTTATCTTGGGAGGTATTTAAAATTCAACTGGATAAGACCCTGTGCTAACTCTTGACCATACTTTGAGCAGAGTGGTTGAACTAGTTCATTTCCAAATGCCTCTTCCAACCTCAACAGTTCTCTGAGTCTGTGGAGCGGCAACCTCTCTCAACAGCTATCATTTCTGGAAACTGGCTGCTGCATAATCCAGACATCCAGGTTGCTTTTTTTGCTACTGCAGCATCTTCTAGGGAAGGGATGAATAGGGCTGTGTTCTAGATTGTGCAGCAGTAGTCTTCCTTCTCTGTGCCCTTTCCCTGATATAATAGGATTTCCCATGTGAAAAAGAGAGGATGTTCAGTGGCAAATGGAGAATATACAACTGTTGTAACCAACTGATACTACTACTTACTACTATTCTGTGCCTTTGCTCTGTTGCTATCTGTGATCAGCTCTATGGTGATAAGCCCAGCTCCTACCCATGCAAAAGTTGGAATGGGCAAGTGGAGACTCACCTATGCCTAATGGCACTGAGACAAGGCTTCCCAGCTCCTCTCTGAGGAGTAGCAAGCAGCTGATATTAGTGAGACCGCTCGTGGGAACTGGGATATTCAGCTTGCTGGAAACATTGTACAGCTTTGTTACAGCATCCTGTGAGACATCCATGTGAGGCGTATGCCGGTGTGTTGTGTTTTCGTGTGAAACGAGCCATGTCATCTCCTCGGGCTCTGGATAACCTCCATTGGAAGAACAGGAAAGATTCAAGTATTCATTGGGCTTTAGTTCGCCGCTGTGCAGTTGTGCTATCTCAGGTTGACTGTAGTTGGCTGAAACACACCAAACAGGAAGCATCATGAGCCAGACATACCACATTTGTGACCAATTATTGAAGATTTTCAGGCAGAAACAAGTCTAAACTGTTGTCTTCAGGAAGACAATGGGTGTTCCAAGAAGGGATTTTTTTATGTTTTGGTTTTTGTTTTTGGTTTGTTTTTTTTAATGCTTTGGTTTTGGTTTGGGGTTTTTTTGTGTGTGTGTGTGTGTGCATATGTAGACTTGCTGTTTCTTAGCCTCAGAGTGTTTCAAGGATGTAAGTCTGATCACCCAGACAATGCTCCTCTGTCTCTCCCACCTCCCATTGACACATCAGAATAATCAAACCTGGCCTGCTTACAGGTAAGGGCTTAAGGAAAAGATGGGAAGGGGACACAATGCTTCATACTGTTGACCTCCTGAATGGGTAAAGGGAAAACCACAAACTTGTAACTCTGAAATGCAGAGAAAAGGATTATCTGAGAGAATTCAGATGCTGTTAAGTTGGAGGTGCAGTGCTGTGATGAGCAGAAATATCCTTGTTGTCTGTCAGTATTGTGAGTAAACATTTTGCAGCATATAAAGTAATTCACTCATCATAGCTTGGTAGTAGGCTCGCTTGGCTTAGCTTTTTACATGGAAATGACTATAACATAAGGGGGTTTTTTATTTTGTGTCATTGAGTACTCATTGCAGTCAATGAAAAACACACATATTGTTTAAAAAAGTTAAGTTTCCTAGGCAAGAAATAGCGAAGAATTATTTAAACATAAAATATGAATGATAAATGGGAGGTTTTAATGAATACTCTCTTAAATAATCTACTATATATTCTCAACAAGGATTTGTTTGGTTAAAAGGTCATAGTAAAAATAGTAGACTGATCGAAAAGGAGGAGAGAATGCACCCATAATATTGATTACATGTTGGCATACAGCAAATTAAAAAAGAAAACAATGACCCCCCCAAAAAATTAGCAAAAAACCCCAAGAAGCATATTCCAGACTTTATTGAAAATGCTTCATTATTTTGGTGCCAATAGGACTAAAGAAGAGATGGAGAAATATTGGAGAAGGTGAAAAGGATTGTACCTAAGAGGGTCTCACTCTTCTGAACACACACTCTACGTGTTGGGTCCAGGACCTAATCCTTGCCCTACTGAATTCTTAATATGGATGAATGAAGAAACATGATGTTGCTTTTATTTACTCTATCCTAGCACACAGGGAATAGAATTTAGCTTAGTCTCTTAAATCCCCCTAAGAGAGCCCATGGATATGAAAGCAAAATGGAAAAAGCACCCCCATTTTATACCTCAAAATTTAATTAAGTTCTCTCTCAGGGAAGCTCAAGCTTCCTCTTTCTCCTCAAGGTCTGACTTAGCTGACTGTTGTTAAGCTTCTGGTCTGGAGTATTTATTCTCTCCTTGGTATTTTATAGAGATGGCAGGAATGTAATCCATGGCTGTGAAACTTGTCACATCATCCAAGTGATTTAAGGGTTTCAAGCAAGTGGAAATAGTGGAATATACCCTGCACTTCTGTTTTATAGCTTCTGGAACCTCAATTTACTGAAAAGTGATGTTGGTTGCATGCAGGGTGTGGGCTACATATATGTGAGTTGTTTGTTATTAACAGAAAAGCACATTTCAGGACATCTTTCATATTTAAATATAGCATCTTCCAAAAAGGCTATGGGTTTACATTCAATACTTCAAGAGACAGCAGACCCATCAAGCCCTTAATATTTTTCTCAATGGCTCAATCATCCTACTTGGTTTTCTTCTGTTTTCTCAAGGGACAATATGCCTTACTTTTTACTTGCTTCCTGACACTGTCACTGAACTTTTTTTTTTTTTTTTTTTAATTTTTTAATACCCAGTATTTTATGTGTATTTCAGGTTCCCACACTGTGGAAACAAGATTCTTCTCATTATTCTGTGTTATAAGGTAGTCAGATTGTTGCTTTAATGTCTCTAGTTGGACTGTATTTTTTCCTGCCTTCAGAGGCAGAGCTTTTTTTTTTTTCCTGCAGAGCTTTTCTTCATGCTTTTCAGTTTTTCAACATCCCCTTTAAAAGGAGGTCACAAACTGTAAGTCTCTGTTCTGACATCAGCTTCATTCCCAGCACTCTGAGTAGTGCATACTTTGAAACAGCTTCCCTAGTCTCACCTACTTCCCTTATTGATTCCTCCGGAGGATGCACTGCAGACATGTTAGTGCAGATTTTCACTTGAGCAGCTTGTCACCATAGTCCCTACCTTGCATGTTTTAAGGGCCAAAGTTTTCCATTGCGAAGCTTTCTCTTTTTTTTTTTTTTCTGGAGAAGGATATGTGTTCATTGTTATTATATGTCATCCTGGCTGTACACAATACATATAACATACATATTATGGAATCATAGAATCTCCTAAGTTGGAAAGGACCCACAAGGGTCATCAAAGTCCAGCTCCTTGCCCTGCACAGGACTACCCTAAGAATCACGCCATGTGCCTGGAAGCGTTGTTCAAGTGCTTCTTGAACTCTGTCAGGCTTGCTGCTGTGATGGCTGCCCTGGGGAGCCTGTTCCAGTGCCCAACCACTCTCTGGATGAAAAACCTTTCCCTAATATCCAATCTAAACCTCCCCTGACACAGCTTCATTCTATCTATATATTGTATTAATGTAATACTTAAAAAGAACACGTATAAACTGTATTAAAAGGTACTTCAGTATTTCTGAATGGACTTGGACACCAAGAGATCTAGATAGCTTTGTGTGACTGCCCTGTCATTCTTGTACAGCACACGATCTTTCTTAAGCCTCTTTTAAGTGCAACTTGCCAAACTACAAAAGCCCCTCCATGTATTATATACGATTCTAATTAAAAAACAGCATGTGAGGACAGATACATGTCAACATTTGTATTTTTCTTCTAACTATTTTGAAGGGTTTTTAAAAAAATATGGCTTTATACTGCACCTTCCTTTTGGAATTTATTGAACAGAGACTCATTTGGAAGGAACACAAGAGCACATAGTTAAAACAGTCTTCCTAAGTTAAACCTTACGAGGTGTAGGGGAGTTTTGGTGCATAAATATGAGATATCTATAACATGTTGCTCAGATGTTGGCTAAGCTGTTAACTGACTTAATTGTTTGAACTAATTGAGCAATTGATGCTAAACATCTCTTAAATTGGAGGTTTTGATACTGAGTGCACATTATGAGTTTCTGAGTTCTAAAACTTCATTGAAAATGCTTGTAAAGTAGATCCTGGGAGAATAAAAATTAACAATCTAGATTTTCTATCTATGGATTGAGGCAACACTTGTTGGTAACACAAAGCTAAACAGGCTCATATGTCCTGGCACTCCATTTTTGTCTGCAGTTACACATGATTCACTTTTAGAGCAGTATGCTGAAGCCTGAAAACACTAGTGGAAGTTAGAAGCTGCTATTATTAATGACTAGCACTATCACAGTGGAAGACAGAACACAGGCATATTGATAAAGGCTGCTAACAGAATAGTTTAAAATAGAAAAACATTAGGATTATACATTAGGAGTTACTAAAAATATTAGAAAGTATTAGGAAAAGATTGATGCCTCATTTCCATTTCCCTGTTAAAAGATTTACTGCCTTTTCCTCTGATTACAAAAAATTGTCTGAAGCAAAAAATTAGGTTGAATCTCATTAATGTGTGTATTTTTTCTTCAGAGATATTTTCCGTTCTCCTTGAACTGAACATATGAATTTCTACTCCTCCATGCGAGCTGTTCTTTTCTTTATTTTTCCTATGATTTATATGATCATAAAATAGCTGGGTATTTGCAGAGATCTTGCTATGTTTCAGTTTAATGTATCACCAGTGATGATAACTACTGCTACTTTTAATAGAAGGCAGTGCATCAGATGCAAATAAAGACATTTATTTTCCAGAGTCCTAGAAGTCATAAAACTTGCAGGAGGCAAGAAGAAGAAGGCAGAATGGTTTTCACTATAAATTACGACCAGGTAGAAAGCAGGGATCATTGAGCATATTATTGCCTCATTTTCTACTTCTTCTGATTACTTGTACCTGAGTACTTTTCATTCACAAATGAGGATTTCCTATTGAGAATGCTCTTATCCAACTTCAAAAATTCTGCTCCTGTTGCGGGTACATTTTTAGTGGCTTGGAGACAAGACCCGTATTTCTGGACTGAACAAAGTCACAGAGAACCCCCCCCAAAACCCTCAGACCAGATGGCAATTGGAAGAGATTACTTACCAGTGATGTGCAGTGAGCACTCAGATTTGTGTAGGATCTTTGGTGGTCCTTCTTTTTTGAGCTGTATAATACACTGATAGTGTCCCTCATCCTCGACTCCTGCATTTAATAATTGCAAGGTCCATTTGTCCATATCCACCTTGGTGCGATTTATATATTCAGGGCTAAGGTTGTCTTGTTTTTCTTGGCCATAGTACACTTCATACAGCACTCTTTGAGAGCCTTTTTGCCAAAAAACTATTAAATTCTTTATGTCAATTTTCTGAGAGTTTGGAAAATAGCAGGATAGGTATGCAGAGTGATTGAGAAATGCCTTCACCTGATGCACACTGGCAGCAAGACCTTAGACAGAGAGAGAGAAAGATTAAGATTTCCACCAGCTACAAAAGAACACCTGGCTGTGCTCACAGAGGCAGCACTTAACAACAAGAGCAATAAAAAACACGAATTCTCCAACTAGGTATGACAGGACACATAGTTGTTCAAACTGATTCACTTAGTCTTGTGGAGTTGAAGTCATAAAACTGTTTCTTACTTTTCCAGGAAGGCCTACCACACAGAGATTGTGAGCATCTATATCTTAGAAGACTTATCTGCAGACCAAAGGTCCAAACCATTCTTGTTTGTAGCATCCTGTGTGTAATGAAATTCTGCCACAAAAGAGATAGTTGCACAATTTCTGTTTGAAAAGTTGAGTTCATCCTCCTAATAAAATAACATTGCATTGAAGTTTTGAATAAAATGTGAAGTGCACACTGTGTGGTAAATGTGAGTGTCTAGGGAATGTATGACCAGAAGGTCAGAAACAGGTGAACACTTCAGTCTCAATGAAGAATTAATCTAAAGTTTAATGACAAATTAAATGTCAGATTTCACTGCTCTGTAATTAATCTAGAGTTTAATGACAGATTAAATGTCAGATTTAACTGTTCTGTTGCTGATCTTGTTAACAGAAATGGTCAATAATCAAAATTATGCCTTCATGCAAAGAAAGCATGAACTGTATTACACAAAGGATGAGTTTTCTCCCACTTTCATCCATGCATGTATCCATTATTATGGGTGGCAAAGAGCTGGGAGGACTGTCTTTTCTTGGAATAAGAAATGCACTCCTCTGTCCCAGAAGATGCAAACACCTCTGCTGTGTTCAAAAGGAGGAGAGGATTTACAGTCTCTCTCCTGCTGCAAAGTTTTGACTTTTTCTTTCAGTGCACCAAACTGCAAAATGATCTCTGCAGCTGCCTAAAAGTCCAGTTGTCCCATATCAAACTGTCAGTTTTCAGTTTAATGCTGCTCTTCTCTACAATGCACACAGGTGATATACACACATTTTAAAGACAGATTTAAATTGAAAATTTAAGAGCAACATAAAATAAGTGTAATGTAAAGATATAAAGTTGAAGACAGAGAAAGTACTTACTATACATATTTTATAGAGTACCTGCACACAATTTAAATACGTCACATAGGCTATATGACCTTGGCTGTGTAATGGAAGTGATTAATTACTACTAAGGAATGGGCTTCTTAGTGGATGAGAAAGTATCACACAGCAGGACACACACAGTGAAATGAGTTTTAACAATTAAAAATATGCCTCTTACCTGGAAGAGGTATCATAGCCCAAAGGAAGAATATGCAGACCTCCATGACACTGTAAAAAGGAGGAAAGAAAGAAATATGTTAGAGGTTGGAAACACTCCAGTATTCCCAAAGAAGTGGTAAAACAAAAACTTTTAGCAAGAAAGAGAGTATTGAGAAAGTTACTCTCACCTTTTTCCACAGACTGGTGCAAGGACTTCTGTGTGCTTCCCAGCCTTTAGCAACAGCATCAAGCATGCCACTAGAGATCTCCGATTTACAGAGAAGGTGATGTGGTGCAAGATTACTGCAGACCGTGTGCGCCATGGGAGGAACACAGAGCCCATGGAGCACAATGGGCAGGACAAGTACGCAGAACGCCTGAAGCAGAGGAAAGAGGAATGGGGAGCATGCTTGGCCTGGTAGTGGGGGAAGATGGAGGAATTGAAAGTAGAGGGGGAGGAGAGGGTGACACAGAAGGAGGAGGTGGGGTGACAGCATGATGATGTCAACTACGAGAAGTGATGAAGTGTGTGCCCTTCAGTTTGGTAACAGGAACCTATTCTTCACAACAGTAAAAGACAGCAGAGAGAGATCAGGTATGATTTAAAGAATTGAGGCTAAACAGCACTTAGTTTGTGGTCAAGAAAAACAGGACTGTATTCAGAAAAAAAAAGAAAAAAACCCTTATGACTGTCTCATAATCAAAACACTTCTCTGGGCTCTTGGGTTCATGTGGTATAAAGGCCTGTATCCTGGTAAACAGCCAAGTCATTCCCATGCACTGGTGAGAGAATGGCACCTGCATCTGACTGGTCTGTGTTTGCTAGTTTGCATTTTAGCAGCACCTTTATGTTCTTTGTGTGCCTTTTCCATATATTTGGGAGAAGCCTCTACACCATCCTTGCCAAGATCCTTCGCTCTCCTCCTCTAAACAACTCCAATGAATCCTCTTTTGCTGGAGCAGGCATAAAAACTCTCCAGCTCTCATACTACTTAAAAACAGTGAACTGTCTCTCTGCTGGCAGTTTCCTGATGGTTTCCTATTTTTGTCATGTTTTATTTTAGGCTGGTACACTTGGGTCTTTACCTTTGCCCCAGGTCTCTGGTCTCTTCTTCTGTTTAATACAGAATTCCACTCAGTCCACTGACACGTTTTTTGTGTGTGTACTGTAATGTACAGAACTGCCAATGATACTCTTTTCCAGGTTCATCCTCCTTTTTCTTAGGAAAGAGGAGAAAGAAGTCTGAATGTCTCAGAGGATATAGATAATTTTCTTGGTGATCCACCTGTCATAGCAGAAAAGGAGGAAGGAGAGGGAGGGCTCGTGCAGAATCCACTGTTGTAGACAGAGGTCATTCTCCTTCTGCTCCAGCTGCCCTACAACATGGTGAACTGTTATCAAGGGGCTTTCCTCCCAGGCTGGGCTCCACTGAATTTAAACCACACAACTGACTGCCAGAATAAAAATGCATGTGCCAAGCCACTGAAAACTACAGAAACTACTTCTCAGCAGCCATATTTCCATCCTGTAAATAAGAATTTTTTTCATTCAGTCAAAAAAAAAATATGGGCTAGCCCCCCTATTTTTATTTTTTTTTTTTATTCAGTGCAGGTGTGTAAGAGGAGAAGTTAAAACAATTTAGCAACTGGAGACATTAAGTGGAGAAAGTATACTGCTATAGCTAGGCATATTTTGCAATGACTGTCTCACAGGAGCAAGGACCAAAACCGGAACTGAAAATAAGAGTGAGAGACAAAACCCAGGCAAGAAAAATCATATAATATTGCTCGGCTTCTTTATGGTTTGTATTTGGAGCTGTGAGGACAGAAGTCTCAAAGATGCCATGTGGTTTCCTGGCTGCTGTCTTCCAGGAGAAGGCGTGTTGCTGGGGATGCTTACATGATGAAGGATCCTGTGAGTATGCAGAGGAATTGCTGCCACTGAGTGTGTGACAGGCTGCTTCTCTCATGCAAGACCCTTTATAGTTGCTGAATCATTAATTGGGCCGCTACAACTTCAGTGCTGCATGCAGCCTTTCTTCCTCTTTTTTGCAAAATAACAAGCAAATACAGACCCACAGAGACAGTGCTCAGAAGACTGAAGGAAGGGGAATTACACTGTGTCTGTGTTGGCTACTTATACCCTTTCTTTGGCATATTCAATACAAATTCTGTGCTCAATTCTCTCTTTCATCTGCAGGCCATTTAAAGGCTTCTTGTGTCCCAGAACTGATTAGCAAAGGGGGCTAGGTGAGAGGGGAAAGATACACTTATCTTCAGGCTATGGCCTGCTGTGGGCAGATAGTGCAGACCAAACTGCCCTCTTGGAGTCCACGGCTCAGCTCATGCGCTCAGTGCTTCACTTCAGAGCATTGTGGGTCTGTGTATGGATGTGCAGTTTTCCTGGTCGCAGGCTGAGTGCACCCACCCGTGGAAGTGGCACCTTTTTGTGGTGCTAGGATAAATGATGAGGTGGGATTGGTTTGAAGAGCCATGGCTTTAAAATTATCTCTGATGTCCAGAGTAATGTGAGGTCAGTGCGTGGGGAGGTAAACATTATCCCTTGCTGAATAAGGCTAGCACTATTTGGTGTGTCTTTCTTGCCTTTTGAAGCTTTGTCAGCTATTCCTGGAGGTGTCTTTATGACTCACAATTACAAATCATGTGTGGACATCAGAGACAAAAAATATTAATCGAAATTATGTCAGTAGGCAGCCAGAAGTGACACTCCAACCTTTATTTACTATCGCTTTAGTCCAATCACTGAAAGGAGAAGAAACCATATGAGTACATGCACTTTACAGGCCTGATTCATGTCAGCATTGATTTGGCACAAACCGGTCTGAAAAAGCTCATGAGGCAGTTCCCAGTTCTCTCAGTACAGGGGGATTCCTGCCCTGAATCATAGATTCATAGAATCACAGAATGCCAGGGGTTGGAAGGGACCTTAAAGATCATCCAGTCCCAGGCCCCCCTGCCATGGGCAGGGACACCTCCCACTGGACCAGGTTGCTCAAGGCTTTATTCAACTTGGCTTTGAACACTGCCAGGGTTGGGGCAACCACAGCCTCCCCGGACAGCTTGTTCCAGTGTCACAGTAAAGAATTTCTAATATCCAGCCTAAATTTCCCCTCTTTTAATTTGTACCCATTATTCCTTGACCTATCACTACAGTTCCTGACGAAGAGTCCCTCTCCAGCTTCCCTGTAGCCCTCTTCAGATGCTGGAAGGTTGTTATGATGTCTCCAGGCAACCTTCTCTTCTCCAAGCTGAACAGCCCCAACTTTCTGAGCCTGTCTTCATAAGGGAGGTGCTCTTATCAACTTTGTGGCCCTCTTTTGGACTTGTTTCAACAGTTCCATGTCCTTCTTATGCCTGGGGCACCAGAATTGTACGCAGTACTCCAGGTGGGCTTTCTCAAGAGCAGAGGAGAGGGGGAAAATCACCTCTCTTGACCTCCTGGCTGCACTTCTGTTGATGCTGCCCAGGATACATTCAGCTTTCTGGGCTGTGAGCACACGTTGCTGGGTCACATCGAGTTTTTCATCAATTCCTTCTCAGCAGGGCTGCTCTCAATCACCTCTCCACTCAAGCTGTAGGTGTGTCTGGATTACCACAAGTCAGGTGTAGGACCTTGCATTTTGCTTTGTTGAACTTCATGGGGTTTGCATCAGGCAACCTCTCAAGCCTGTCAAGGTCCCTCTGGATGGCAAAGAACTCTAAGATCGATGTTTGGGAAAAAGTGACAACTTCACTCCCTTTCCTTTGAGGAAAATTGCCAGAAATTCCTGTGTGACTTAGTTTGAGAATGGCTTGTGCTTTCTGTCTCCTGTTCCTCCCAATCTAGCATGTAAAAACCAGCATGTAAAACACTAACAGGCACAGTGAAGCATAAAGGTCTTGGAGTAAATAAGAGCTATACCGATACGCTTGCCTGGGTTTTTATTTGCTCTCTTTTTTGCTGTTTTCAGTTTTGGATGTAGTCATTATCTTTAGAGAGACACTGTCACATGTGTGCTCTTTGACTCCCAAGTTCCTTCACTGCTCTTTGGTTTCTTTCCAAAATGTGCCTTTCTTGCTTGTTCTCACATGTAATTAGCTTATTTACTTACATCAAGCACACATATTCTATGGGAAGACTCGTGCCCCGTGTTTCATGTTGAACTCAAAACAAAACTAAACATCAAACTCATAAATTACTCTTCTGACTTTTCTAATGTGGGGTTTTTTCTAAAATTTCCACTCGCAACACCGAGTAGCTCCATGAGCAGTGCTGTGAGTCTCCTAGAGGCAGGACATCTGTGACTAAGACTTTCCACCACTGACCTGAAAGCTATCCTATCAGCTATGAAATTAAATTATCCTAAAAATGCGTTTTCCTGCCTTTTCCCGTGTAAACACAGGTTGATTGAACAAGTGTTACCAAAGGAAATCACAGCTTAGGAAAATTTCCTTAAGGTGGCAAGTTCAGAGAATTCAATGACACCCTCCACCCAAATACTACCATATAACTATCCATCAAGGGACACATTTTAAAAAGATGCCATTACTCAGGCAATTGTGTTTCCTACATGCTTCTCTAGTTAGAAAGTGTCACTGTTTTGGTTGGTTTAAACTTTTTCTATTGCTTTTTCTTTTAGAACAACCTTTTACGCTAAGTTACATTTAAAAATTCTGGGCTCATTGTTTAATTATACTGTTATTAACGTGGAAAAACCCCAACCCTCTGTTTCCCTAATTTTTGATTTCTGAATGCATTTTTCATTCCTTTCCATTATCCCCTCTCTCAGTAACATGCTTTTATTATAGCTAAGATCTTCAGGAGAACCATGACTTTCACTATGATTCTGGGTTCACTTTGCCTGAACATCTAGAAACTCCTCTTTTGATAGCAATTTAAAAACCACCAATTATTTAAATAATACCTTTGGTCCAAAGATCATGGAGCATTCCACTGCTTCTGCAAGGAGAATTCTTCATCCACGAGTAGGGTCAGGTATCTCTGAAAGAGAGTACAGCGGCTGCCTAATGACACACAGTCCTACTGCACAAATCTTAGGACGCGAACGAGTTCTCCCTACAAGAGAAACTGCAGGGGAAATTCAGAGGGGAAGAACGTCATCAACCAGAAATAGACATTTATAAGGATTGGCTGTGGTGTTTGAGTTCCACCTAAAGGACAAGTCAGGATGACATGTTTTTCCACACTGTAAGCTGCACGTGGCCACAGAATCGGCAAGTTGGTTAAACCACTTCTGTATCACAGGTACCGTACCAAGTGATGTCTGTCCTCCTTTTCTAGCCCTTCCACTTGCCTCAAGGCTTGACAGGCAAACTTGTCAGCTGGGAATTAGCAATTGCTGGGTTCACTTCTCATCAAATCACACTAACCTGTTTGACTTTGCAATGAAGAGAAGGAGCACACCCCTGTCCCCACACAGGTCACAATTTAGAGATGCCAGATGATTAACAGACCAGTCAGTTGTTGGAGTCTCTTTGAGAGTCACTGTACAGAGGAGGGAATTCAAATGCCCACTCCTAGGTTGTTCCTCTTCCAGGCCTACCATTTCTGCACAGGACACTGCCTGGAAATGGCTACACAATGCAGTACAGGCATAATCTCAAATAGCAGTGTGCAGAGCACCATTGATGTCAACGTATGTACTGTATATAGAAGGATGAATCTCTATTTGATTCCTAAACTATACCCAAACACGGCTAACAAGGATTAGCAGCCATACAATATATTGTATGCTTAGTGCTCAGGTATTACATTCTTTATTTTCAGTAAATGTCTTTCAAAATCAGCTGGGCATGTTACACAAATCTCATACTGATTTTCAAACAGAGGGATCACTGGTCAGGTGCTACTTTTTCTTGCAATAAATTAATCTCAATTATTAAATGAAGATGTGATATTCAGAAATGCAGTTAAATGATCCAAGCCCTCCTGCTCTCAGTTCTAGTGCAGAAATCACTCTGGGGACACATACTGATTTTCTCCTAGTGCTTCTCATGGCACATTAACTGATTTCCAAAGGTAAAGGAAAAGATTTTGCCTTTTGGTTTTGGTTCCCTCCCATCAATCACCAGAATTACAGTAGCTGTGAAGAAAGGGCCTGATTCTCTTATCTACTGGCCTAAATTAAGACTGGTATCCTTATGACACGCATAATTGGACAATACCCTGCAGATCCACTTTGGTGCTTTTGCCCAGTTCCTGATTGTAAACATCCTGCTCCAGGAATTCAGGAAATACTGTGTTGATGCCACTATAGAACGGGCTCTGGCTCATTTTGCTACAGCTTGGTCAGCTTGCTCCAGGGAATAAGAGATGTGTGTGAAGCTGCTGTGATAGCAGCTGTGACTCAAATGAAACAGAGAGCAGCTGTGGAGTCACTTCACTAATAGCAATTATATTTTCACAAATGTATGCACATACTTGTTCATAGGAGCATTATAAAGGCTTGCATCTGTAGCTGTTCCAACCATTATCAGTTAAAGAAAAAAGGTTAAACCACTCAATTGAAAGCATTATTACAATGTTAGGGAATGCCTTGTTTCTTTCTCCAAGGTTCCTGTCTCAGGTATGGATCTCGAGAACAGAAATGTTCATTCTCTCCTCTGTCCTCAGTACCTGTCCTCCACCATGTGAAGAAAGTCCAGATCACAGAAAATCAGCCCTTTCCTACCACAAATACGTTTGCGCTACTTATAGCAAGCACTCTCTGTCCAAAAGAAGCTTCCCCTTTTAAAGCTGAAATTCCCCTTTCAAAGCACATTTAATTCTTTCATAAGTGTCAGTGTGATTCACAGTATCCCTGAGCTGCTGTGTTGCCCCTGTCTCCAAGCAAACCTTTACTTGGATTTTGCCTGAAGGAAATAACCCCTTTTGAATAAGACTAAGTTTTCATGGCTGGCAAATTCCATTCACTTTTGTTTGCTTAAATAGGTCTTATAATAATAGAATATGAAATAGATTTTTGGCAAAGACTGAAGTTACTACAATGAGATTAAGCAAAACTCTGCCCTTCCCCAATACTCTGTTTCTGAGAGTCACCAAGTTAATTTAAGAACTGATGACACAATAAAAATACAGCTGAATTGATTCTTATGTAAGAACAGTGATATCAGGACTCATTCCATAATATTTATGGGAAATTGTGGAAATTTAAGGCCATATCTATTCCACAGCTGCCCTTCTTGCCATGTTCTCATTGACTTTTCTATATGACTGAGTAAAGAAGTCGTGCTTATGTGTTTGACAATTAGTATACGTGATTCTTTGACAAATTGATAACTTCATTTTCCTGTACTGCCAATTTATTTACATAGAATTTGATTTCATCTGTAACCTAAATTTTGATTCTGCCAGCTTAGTAAAACTTGCAGTTTTATCATTCATTAAGATTTTTTTCAAGTTGGTTTATGAGCATGCAGTGAGACTCATAGAAGCCCAGCTTAATGACTGCAGTTGTGCTGGCCAGCTGTAGATCAAACAATATTAACAACTGAGGGATTTTTTTGTGTGTGTGTTTTTTGATTTGTTTGTTTGTTTGTTTTGTTTTGTTGTGTTTTTTTTTGTTGTTGTTGTTTTTGTTGGGGTTTTTTGTCTGAATTACAGTTTATACATGGTTTTCAAAAAGGGAGAAAAAAAAATCCATCCTGTATCTATTGCCTATTAAACATCTTGTACTGCTTGCCTATTATTAGAAATGAATTCCAAATCAGTTTCTATACACATATTTTTCTTTGCCCAGGACAAACTACTCAACAGGTCTGATTAAAAATAGAGAAGTAGGCTGCTAGGAGTGAAGAAGGGGAATTTTTTTCTCCAGTCTGTAGCAATCAGAGAACTATAATTTACTTTTAACAGTTTCCTGTGAACACAGCCAAAAGAATAATTTCTTCAACTAGATTGATTAAAGACTAATTGGACCTAATTTAAGTGTTTTCCAAACATGTTCAGCAAAAATCTAAAACCTAGGAGTATTTACAAGCTTCAGGTTTTTTACTTGCTTGCGACTTAGTCTTGCAGTTAACAAGAAAAGCAGGAGAGGTGCATAGGATTTTCAGAGATGATGGAGTATCTTCCTCCCACTCTGAGATATCACCAAAAGTAATGATGGATGAGACCTAAACATTGCACAGAAAGTAATCAAATTGGAAATGCTAAATATTCTTTGTCTTTCTGCCTACAGAGTCTCACCCTTTTTACTGAATGTCATGCAAATTTACTGAGTTCAGTTTTCATCTGATTCAAATCAGCAACCAGGCAGGTTGGTTGAAGTTGGATTAGAAGGCTGTTCGCTTTATATGAGCCTGGGTAGTTTTGAAGAGATGGGGTTTAGTTCCTAGTTCATGGTGAAAGTTTTGCTATGCATTTGTTAGTTAGCTTTACCTACACCTTTACTGATAATAACAGGTATTTAACGCTGAGAGCTCTGTTTGCAATGTACTGCCCCTGATTATCTCTTAAAAACTTGTTGGGTGGCATCTGAAGTAGGAAACTAATCTGCCTAACTCAGAAGAGAATCTAAAAAGTTCAGAGCAAGACAGAGATAGTGAGTAGGCAAGGGAAGAAACTAGATCAGCCTTTAATTGAAACACATAAAAACTACATGAGAAGACCAGAGAGCTAGGAATTTTGTAGAATAGAATTAGGAGTTAGCAGCAGATAAGAAGGTTTTTAAAACAAGGTTAATAAGAACACTCCAGGCACGTCTCCAGGATGGAGGATCACCGCCTCCCTAAGATCGTGCTCTATGGTGAACTTGCCACTGGCTGCCGCAAGAGAGGAGCCCCAAAGAGGAGATACAAGGACTCTCTAAAACAGTACCTCAGCCTTGGCCGTATTGACTACCATCAATGGTCCACTCTGGCCTCCAATCGGGAGGCGTTAAGACACACCATCCATAACGCTGCTGATTCCTTTGAAAATGCACGCAGAATCAGTCTGGAGGAGAAAAGACAACGCAGAAAGAACCGTGCCTCGCCAACACCGCCTATGGAGACTTTCTGCTGTGCCTTTTGCAACCGGACTTGCCTATCTCGCATCGGCCTCTTTAGCCATCAGCGCGCTTGCAGCAAGCGTGGGTAGAGCCCTTCCCAAATCTTCGTTCACGAAGCCCAGCCATGATGAATGAGAACACTCTCTAACAGTGTTAGAGGGAAAAACATACTTGATGGTAGATTCTGAAAAGAAGGTAAGCAATTTTTCAGAAAGACAGACTGAACTTGAAAGTCCATGCTTAAGAGTGAGTTGCCATCAGAAGTCTAGCCACTTCTTTGTCTGTTTCTGAAAGAAAAACGTTGATGTTTAAATTGAAGAAACATGGAGATACAAAATAAGGATTGAAAATAGATATCCAGGCAGGTGTATACAAAAAGAGAAAACATGTTCTTTGTTGAAAGCGGTCACACTAAACATTGTGCATATTTCTAATACAGCACAACCCTAAAAGCTGGGAGATACCTGGAAAGATGTTTCCTTGAAGCCTAGATTTCAGCTCTGTAAAGGGTCTGCCCTGGAGATTTGTAGCAGCAAGGACAAGATGCTGTGGTCTGCACAGAGCGTCACTGAAATCCACAACTGTGCAACAGGGCTGCAGGTTAAATAGACTTGCCAATCTGTAACTATTTGGGATACTGTGAGACTCTTACATTATGAGAATATGATGTTCAAGAGATTGACTGAAGTGTTGGGGACATATGGGGACATATGCCTGCCACCCCCAGCAGGCAGCCTGAAACTGGGCTGTTGGCATCTGCGGCAAAGAGAAAAACTCAGTTTACACTGAGGGAACCCCCTTAGCCATAGGTGGGATTTCAGTTTTCTGTTAAAGGCATAAGGGATGGCAAAACATTCTTCATTAGCCCCAGAGTATTAAATGCAGATGCAGAAATGATGCTTGACTGAATGAAAAGGAAGATGAGCTCCAGAAAAAGGTGAGTTACAGCAAATAACAGGGAAGTACCTGAGGTATTGTTGGGAAGTACCGTGAGACCCTGCAAGTATAATTATGAAATTGTTTTGGCATGGGCACCCTAGAGTCTTTGGGTGCCAACAAGGCCCAAACCTCTGCTAAGTGGCCTGACTGTACAAAGCACAAAAAAACCAGAGCAACCAAACTGCCTTGTTACTACTGCCACAGTCACAACTCTGAAAAATGGAAAGAACCTTGGCATGAGGTATTCCCCAAATGGGTTGTAGGGAGGGTGGTTTTTTGCCATAAATTGAGAAGACAAGTGTTGTAGACAGATAAATGTATTTTATTAGATCCAAATATTGGTGGAAAAAATAGGGAGGCTTTGAAAAAGCTTGAAAAATGCCTGCCAGCCTGCTTTCTTTTTCCTGTTGTATGATCTGCTCCAACAGAAAACACAATCTCTCTACAAATCTTGCTCTACTTACACTATCCTGGCTACAGCAGGACTGCTGTTATAATTAAGGTTTTGAATGCCCACATCCAGAAAACAAGAGATGCTAAACACAGGGTTTGCATGAGGAGAATGCAATGCTTCTGAATGGAAATTTTGACAATTAGCACACTGATGAGGGAGCCACCTACATAACTCTATGGGAGAAGCCCACAAAAGTATGTTTTCAGAGTGACCACTTTCTAGGATGTGGTTTTCATATTCTGTGCTAATAGGTAGCTGATTTCCCTCAGGATTACCAGCCTAAAAGCTTTCCTGCTAATAGGCACTTCCATCACTTCCTTTAAAAAGAAGGATGCATCCCTCTATCAGAAGGGCACAGGCAAATCCCCTTTCTTTTCTTTAGGAGGCTCAGGGTTCATGGTCCTCATGAGGAATGCTTGACTTACTTTTTCACACTGCGGGACTACTCCATGTACCAGGCTAAAGGCAGTACTGTAGCAGGACTAAATCACTTCTGAACCAGTTCTAATTTGAACAGAGGAATTACAAAGCCTCTTGGTCAGAGAAGGAGCAAAATGACCTCCATTTACTAGTGCCTCATGTGGGATATGGGACCTCTGGATTCTTACTGCTTCTCCCAGGACTGTATTGAGTTTTACTTTAAGTACTATTATGCCAAACGCACTGGTGGTGGCTTGGGGCTGAGAAAAGACCAGAAGTGACCTCTTCTGTGAGACTGCTGGCATCATACAAATGAAGCAGTATTCCCCCTTCCTAATTCGCAGGTTCAGGAGTGGTTGACGATTGCCATCTACCAGGGAATAGCTGTCTAGAGTGCTATTCCATAACATGAGAAACAGAAGCAAACAAACATCTGGCAGGCAGGACTGGGAACTGGTCTGCACCCTCCCCACCTTGGAATGAAGGCTCTAACAACTAAGCAACTGCAAAAGTAGTCCCAATCTAATAGGCAGAGAGAGCCATTGTCCTTCTAATCATATTTCAAAAGGAATAAGCCCCTGCAATTCAATTTTGTGCAGAAATGCATTTAATAAATATGTTCTGAGACAACCAACTACGTCAAGTCCATCAAAAAAGACAAAGAGAGGAAAGACTGGGACTTGGCTGAGACTGGCTCTTGGTAGGGCCTGAATTAGTAAGCCCTCCTTGAGTATCTCAGGTTTTGTCACCTGGAAACCTGAAACCCTGGAAGCCTATAGAATTTGCTATCCTAGATGCTGAGAAACTTCGGTAGATTTGTCCTAATGGGATAGATTTTTTTCTCTCCTTTTATGGCCAGAGGCAGCTCCTGCACTGCTTTTTGTTGTCTTCAGTCACTGGTGATTACCAATGTCTGCTGAAAATTACTTCCCCCATCTTCTCAACTCATAGCATGGCAAAAAATTCTGGAGATTAAAGGAAATCTCACAGAAGATACCTACTGCAGTTCCACTGCATGGTCAGCAGTGTCGGGGAAAACACTCTACCTCTCAGGAAAGACTGACATTTAAAATTCTGGTGGTCCCAGGGCCCATTTTGGCAAATCCTAACAGTTGTCCAAGAATGAGAACCCTCAGTCACACCCTGCTTAGTTTGGATTCAGAGAAAGAAGTAATTGCTATTATGGGGCAGGGGAACTAGTTTTAATTTTCAGTCTTTATTTAATTGCTGTGTCTTACAGGATGTTCCAGTTAAACTGGGAGTAGAGTTTATTTAGTACAAAATGCCTGCATTTTGAGAGATGAAGATTAAAGTATCCAGTGCATTTGGAAAGGATTTCATTCTCATGGCAACTGGTTTAGCAACTTGTTTAAACAAGATGTGATTCTTTGATGTGGAAGTGATGGTAACATGCAAGGGAATAAAATACATAAAATTTAAATACAGAGAATGCATTTACAAACATTTAGCCTTGTATATATGCTGATGTACTGAAGTGCTCTTGTCTATGCATCCTGTAGACTTATTTACTATTTTTCTATATTATGCCAACTGGAAGAATTATGACATTTGAGACAAGAGCAAAGAGCACATCCTTTTCAATGCAAGGCCTTCCAAAGCATAAGAGAATCTGGCAGTCCTTCTAATAAAGAATTAATAAAAAACTGGCTGAAAGTAGCATCTTCTGCAGTGCAAGTCCACTTGGAAATATTACAAAAAGAGAACTGTAAAATTTTACTATTAAATGTTTTTGAGGGTTTTTTATATGCACCTTAAAAATGATTAAAGTCATTGCTGAAAAATAGAAATAATCACATAAGTTGACAACTTACAAACACTTTTTTGGTGCCCTCTTTTTTTTTTTTTAATAAATATTGGGAACAACTAGTTTGTCTTTGAAGCCATCATTTGGAGGCAGCACTGAAATAATAAACCCCTTTGGACAAAGCTTGGGTATTTAAACCTCTCTTTACATACTCTCCTATCTGAAGCTCTGCTAAACATGTTTGTCTTTACATAACCGAATACCTTATTACTGCACCCACAAGAAATTCTTTTTCCAGAGCTGACCTTCCTGCATCTAGAGTGAATAAAATTACTTTACTTCCCTGACGCTTTGCTGCTAATAGGATCAAGAATGATTGAAAAAATTGTTGAGAGAGTACAAAATATTGACAGGTGCACTGGGAATATCAATAGTGGGAGAAAGTCAGGGAAAATATTGGTGAATTAGATCATCAATGAAACTAAACAGCCAGAGGAAGTGAGAGAAACTGACAGCATCATCAACTCATCTCTTATCCTTTGTGGGATTTGACAAAAGAGCTGTGCCGTAATCGCCTCCTTATCCTGAAAACTTCCTATTTTGAGACCCTTCTATCACCGCTTTAAAAGAGGTTGGCATCATGCAAAATGCTAGCAAGAGAGTTCAATTTTCAGGGTTTGACATGGGGCTAAATTGAAGATAATCCCCTGAAGTTAAAGGGGTCAGAAAAAGGAGAGGAAACAACACATTTCAGAGATACAAGATGTGACGTCCTTCAGTACATTTGGGGAGTTGCAGAGAAGAAGGATCCCATGCAGGAGGGTAAGCAGTACAGGTCTTGGATCAAGAAGATGCAGACTCCTGCTGTCCTGAGGCTAGTCCAAAGCAGAAGACAGTCAAGACTCTGCACATCGGCCAATAGATAGCTTCCCTACTGGTGAGTAATATTTGTAACCTTTAGAAACTGTGATTAAGTGTGTCTGCATGATAGCTTGTACACATCCAAACATGCAGAAATTGCTATCTTAAATCATATTGCATTGTGAGGGTTGGAAACTGTGTGTATAGTGTATTAGCTTGCCAAAAAGAGAGTTTTAAGCTATTTTGAATGGAACAAGAGCAATTAGGTTTAATAATGGAAAATTGCGTAAGTTTCTCAATAAAGAGCAATTTTGATAGTTGAGCAGCTGCCTCAAAGAGACTGAAAGAAGGTTGTGTTTGTTATACTACCATTATCACACATTTTTAAGTCTCAGACAGGTAATCTCACAATCTGAATCCCATTTGTGTTCATCTAAAGTGCAGTTGTTTACTTCACACTGTGTCTTAAAAGTGTATTAATTCACTTTATTGCAGTTGTAATTTAATTTGAGGACTATCTTGTTTGATTTCAGTTGGCTTAGTGGGCAATGCTGTTTTATTAGGATATGAATAAATTTTAAGCTTCTTTGTTTATTAATAGGTAATCATCGCTTAAAAGGCTCTTGGGCACAAGGTTTTTCCCTTTCAGAAATGTAGTAAGGTTATGAAAGCTATAGTCATTCTGTAGGTAAATATTTGTCTCTAACTCTTGATGTATTCCTGGGTTCTCCACAGTACATTATGCACTTACACATCTGTGTAAGACACTTGCATACCTTAATTTTAAAGACTATTATATTAGACGCCTACATATACCCTTGTGTTACTGGGTATTATAATAACAGACCATGAACCTGGAAAAAAAAAAGCTAGCTATTTCTAATTATATATCACTTCAGAATGTTTTATGGACTGTTTGTGTAGTTATGGTCTCCAAAAAGTCTATTTGGTCCACACTGCAGCTCCCACTGTATTTTGTCATCCTTTGTCATTAGGCTCTACTTTTTGAACAACTGTATCTTCTAGAACTCGAAGTACTTCACCTTGAATTTGCATTACGTATCACAGTCAATGGATCTTGAAATATTCTTCAAGGTTATTTAATGTGCTTCTGTTATAACAGTTCTGGCAAACACAAGTGAAAAGTTGTGGAGTTTACTAGCAATGCTCTGAAATATTTAGTCCATCAGAATATGCAAAAAAATGGTTATATAATCAACAAACTTTTCTTTTACACATTCTAGATTTACATTTTTATTGCAAAGACAAGCTCTTCAAAACTCAGAAATCCCTGCATACATTATAACGCTCCACCTGCCTTGCCCAGTGCATTCATTTGTGTAGGCCTGAAGGAAGCAGTGTACCCAAACTAGTATTGTGCAAGAATGATATAGTCAAAACCTCATTAATTGGAACAGATGTATCTGCTTATGTGTAGTACCATTCAAACAACTCCTTCAATGCATTATTTTTGTCATGTGCTATTTATGTCCTACAAAAATTCATGAGCAGCATTAGAGTACCTTGGTATGCTGGCATACTTGAAATAAGATATATTATCAAAGGCTTTATTTTTATGAAGCATAAGGACTGGATTCCAGTCTGGTGAGGAAAAGACCTGAAGAAATGGAACAGCGTTAATAAAAAGACATTTTAATTTCACTGACATTATCAATTACATTGACCTGCTCAGATGTTAATGATGTGAATGTTAACACCTCTGGTTATGATGTGATTAAGACAGACAGAGAGGAAAAAAAGAGTTTCAAAGGTAGGACTATACAGAGAAGATACAATTACCTTGTTTTACGTCTGTAGCTCATAGAACCATGAATTATTTAGGTTGAAAGGGACCTCTGCGGGGTCATCTAGGGGAACCTCCCTGCACAAAGTAGGTCTAATTAGATCAGGTTGCTCAGGGCCATGTCTGGTTGAGTCTTGAACACATCTTGGGAAGCAGATCTTGTAACCTCTCTGGGCAACTTTATCCAGCATGTGACCACTCTTAAGGTAGAAAAGCTAAACCAAACCAAAAGATATGACCTATAATTGAAATTTCTCATGTCTTAACTTGTGTGCCTTTTGCCTCTCATGTTATTGCTTTGCACCTGCAAGAGGATATAAATCACAAGTGAAGATTCCTGAATGCATATAGACCAGAATGCCAGCTAACACCGGAAAATACAACAGGGGTAGCAGAATGGAAGGACAGAACAAGAGGAATGTGAAAAGGGCCAACCCCTTAGAAGGGTTGGACAACTTGTGATTACACCTAATGAAGTTTCTACAATGACTAGCATTCAAATCTGCGCTGCTATGGGGAAATTAAAAACTGGAAGACTTGCAGTTACCAATTAAACATCAGTAGAGTTTCGTTTTTTGTTCTAAGACTTTCAGACTCTCTGGACAGAAGGGCCCTCCCTGTTCACCTAGGCTGACCCTCCCTATGCAGAGCCTGGATAATGTTTTTTTCAGAACTAGATCAAAGGATGTCTTTTAAAAAGAGATCTAATCTTGTCTTCTGCATTCAAAGCAATGGTGACCTAACCCCTTTTTCCAAAAAGTTGGTAAAATGTCACTTGTATTACTTAAAAGCCTTACCAGCATAAGATAAATATTTTGGACTTCACTATAAGGAATAAAGATGAAAGTTGCTGAATTGGAAGTTGGTGGTTACCAAGAGACCAGTGTTCAAGGCCTGATTATATTTAGCGTGGCCAATCACAGGAGAGTCTCATACACAGACAGCTTCAAAAACTTTAATTTATGAAATCTCAAGAAAGTTATAAGCAGAATCTGTTGGAGTATTATACCTGGGCAGAACAATGTACATAGAAGAGGATGCCTCTTGGGGAGGGTGTGTTAGCTGTCCAAAAGTCACCAGCAAAGAAAAGAACATTGGTCATAATGTTTTCAATTGTTAAGGGAAAACCATGATTAGAAATTAAGAAGCAATTTATAACTAATGAAAAAACTGGAAAAAGGCAGTAAGAATGTTGAATGAGGAGCCACAAATCTTGGGAAATTGATATGGGAAGATAATGCTGCCAAAGAACAAGATCTTTTGATGGAAAGTCAAAAGACAATATAAAGTTAAGAGCATTAGTATAAAAAACCCCCCAAAAACAATGACAACCCCCCCACCTCAAACCCCAGAAATTTTTGGCCATAGCTAGATGCAGCTGATAAAACTTCTTCTAATGCTACACAAAAGATAGAATAATAATTTCCTTACTGTATTTGGAAGAAAGCAGTGTGATACATGTATGTCAAATGAACTATATTCTGATCCACTGATTATTGACATGTTAAATAACAGAGGCTAACACTGATAAACCTGGAGGTCCAAATAATTTGCTTCTAGGAGTCACAGAAGTATTGACCAACTTGACTTCTGCACCTCTGATAACTTTTAACAAATATAGGAATGATGAAAAAAAAAACAAAAACAGAAAAACATGTCGTATTGATAATATTGTGTCAATATTCAGAGAATGAGCATGATACTGCTAATTATGTTTGTTAGCCTGATTCAGTCATGGTAAAATAAGGGAAAAGTGGTTAAGGGATTATTTGAGAAAGACCTGAAGGGTAAGATTATAATTAATGTCAGCATATTCTTAGGGAAATGAGTCAGATCAAACGGTTGCGCTGGGAAGACAGCAAGATACAGCCACTAAGACAACAACTTTGATCAGGGTATACAGATGTTCACAGGGCAGTTGATTTAGTACTGCATTACACTGATCAAAATCTTTGCACAGTGCAATAAGAAGACAGACCACTTTAATTGGATTAATAACTGGCTAAAGGATGGCTCCCAGTATCTGTCCGCAAAGCAGAAGCCATGGCTGAGCCACTGTGTGTTGTTTCTTGGTATCAGCTGGGCAGTGGGCTTGTTGCATGGCGTGTGGTGTGGATTCCTTTGAAATTTCCTTTGGACAGCCATGCTGTGACTGAGCACACACTGGTAGGTGGGTTTTTGCTCAACAGGACCGTGTTGTGTTGCTGCTCCATGTGAGCAACTGAAGAGCCTAAGGACCCTCATTGTGGTAACTCCAGCACAAAAAAATAGGTAAAATGGACCACAGGTTCTTCCCCCAGATGATTTGGAGAGAAAATGTCCACTTCCTCAGCAAAAGAGTGGAAGACTTTGGCCGATGGTACATGCTCGTGGACAAATAGCTCAGAGGAACTTGGTGCAAATCAAGACAGAGAGCCTGATAATCATGGGCTGGCTTTTCATGGGTGGGAATGCCATCCTGAAGCCTCTCTGGCTATAGCAGGAATGCCCCAGCAAGATATTTTCATGCACTTAGCAAGATATATTCAAAGTCTTGTCACTTATTTAAGTCAGAACTTTTCTTTTTCAACCCATGGTTCACATTTGAGACGGTTTGGAGATAAGCTTGTAACACAACAGGAATTCCCCCTGCTTTCCTGATAAAAGAAGCTGAAACTGGTTTTTCTTAACTTAACAGCAGAAAATTCAGCACCTGGATTCAGCACCAGGCATGGGAAATTTTTGTCAGAAGACAATTACGGGTAATTGCAAGCAAGAGATTAGAATTTAAACCCTTATGAATCCTAACCGAAATGAGCATTACTGACTCAATAAAACTACATTTTAGATGATGTATCATTCGTTTAATCTCAGGTTTTCAACTTCTTTTTTTTTTTTTTCCTCCCCCAAAAAGGGGCTCAGTGTTGGCACTGTTGGCTCTGTTTCCCGCAACCTGTATCCTGGAACACTCAGCAGAGGCAGACTAAAGGGAATTTTTGAAGGATTTTTCAGAATGAATCTTGGGTGCTTTCTTCTTAGGTGCATTTCTCTTTCAGTCATGATGAAGAAGTACCACAGTGGAACATTTATTCTGACCTGTGGGGAATGTGTCATGATTTGTTTCCTGCCTGAAGACTGATGAAGCTGCTAGCATATGAAATGCTAGTTGTTGGCCATGCCAACAAAAAAAGGCATTTGTAGTTTTAAAGAACTGTCATTAATCATACCTTGTGTCAGGAAGTGAAGAGAGCAGCAGTGCCAGCATGTTTCTAAGAAAAGAATGAGCTGACAAAATGGGGAGTAAAGGATTGTCTGTGACTGGCTATTTGGTGCTGTGCTGTGGGGATGGAGTGTGCTGGTGTGACAGGTAGTGGGGGTCCCCAGGCAAATGAAGATGGGAAGCTGAGCTGCTAATTCAGAAGGTAACATTTACGATGCACATGCTTTTGGGAGAAGTGTGGAAGATGGAAGTAGGTTGCTTGCCCTAACTTTTCACTCCTTTGCTTCCAAGGGTCCATGCCAAGACTATTATGTACTTGCGTACCTTAAGATTATTTTCCTAATTACTTTCCTAATACATTTCTATTGTTAAATAATGTCTATTAGGGATATGAAAGGTAGATGATGACAGAGAACATCTAAGGTTTATGTGCTGTTATTAGCAATAAGTTTAGTGCTATAAACTGTATTTAAAAGCCTTCTGTCTAATGTAAACAATACTTTTCTTCTACCTGTTAGTAATTAGGTAAATAGACATGAAAAAACATAAACAAAACCATTCCAGGCACAGATCTACACTAAATGTTATAGACATTTGAGTATTTATTATGGGATATCCATGAACAATCTCTGAATCTCTGCCATGAGAAAAATTCAGCCAAAACTAAATTTCAAAGTCTTCATAAAAAGAAACCATAAAACCTGAATGCTGGTACTTTAACAGTAGCATTTGAGCAAAAATGAATGGCTATAAATTAGTCCAACCAAATTTAAAACAGATGCTACAAGAATTTAAACACTGAAGAATGAATTTCTGGAACATCCTTGCATACGCAGTCGTAAGTGCAACCTGGGTTGAGTTGTATATACCACAAAGGAGGCAGAAAATGTGCCTATGGGATGTCATAAACTCATGAAAATTTTAAATGATAAATTGAGAAGCTGATAGACCTAATGATGGGAGAATGATGGGCTGAGGAGGGTGTCCATTTAGCTGCAGGCTTTTTGCCAGAATTGCTCCTCTATGCAAAAGTAGGCAGAGTAGGAGCAAATATGAGATAGAAAGCAGGTCTGGAAATATCTGGTCAGGTCCTTGTGTGTGGATAGAAATATCACAGCTGCAGAGCACGCTATGAAAGAATTTCATGAGGCAGTATCTATCAAACACATCAGAAGAACAAGTCTTTAGTATTGTAAAAAATGTGCAAGTTACAGTGATCTCTAAGGCCTTCTATAAATATTCTTTTGTCTCTGAGAGACATCTCTTTCCTGCAAATACAGCTGTGTGATGCAAGCAGCTCACCCAGATCTGGGTCAGGTTTGTTAAGGAAGCTGATTTTCTGTAGTTGCACACACCTTGTTAAGGCCAAACACATGTGCTCCCCCTGAGATTCTGATGGAAACTTGCTGGTCGTTTGGGTATACCCCCGTGCCCTTATCTCACCATTTTGCCTTTTCTCTGAATTAATGCTGCCCAGATACTCAGTTCTGGAATTTCTCCCCCAGTGTGGCATTTTACTCTTTGACATTTCAAGATTGTTCCATGTCTAAATAATTTTGTTTCAGTTATTTCTATTTCTGCTTTCAGTTTCTTTACTGGTGTTCCGTCTGTTCTGTATGTTAGAATATGAAACATTTATGCCTGATTTTATTAGGTATTCTCAGAAATTGCACGTTTCCCCTTTATCCCGCTTACAGGGACCTTATTTTCAGTCATTCCATCTTTAACCCAAATATTTTCCTGCCTTCTGTGTTTATCTTTGTGAGCTAGTCAGGCTCATCCCTACAACTGCTGGTATTTGGACATTTTCTATTACACCTGCCAGCTGCTTTTTTTGCTGACATTGTTTGGCATGTTTATTTATTTTGCCTTTTTGTTTTCTCCAGTCTTTACTGAAATAGTTTAAAATGGGTTGCTTAGTATCATGTGTTTTTTAAAGGCCTGTGGGATTTTGATTCAGTGGCCAATCAGATATTCCTTTTTAATGAATCACAAGTTTCTGATCATTAATGAATAATTATGGTCAAACCAGACTAAAAAAAAACCCTCCAAACATCCCACAACAAACCTCTTCAGGGTGGGGGGAAAGTCCTGCTTCCTCTTTTTATTCTGAACTTCATGAGAAAATGGGTAACATTTCTATAGAACCAATGTTTGTTCTACCTTTGCATTAGCATTTCAAAACAATCTTCCCCGTTACCTCCCTATACAAAATGCAACCAATACTTCCCAAATCAGTACCATTTCTCTAATTGTCATCTCTTTTACTAGCCCAAACGAAAGTGCTCATTGAATCTGAGCTTTTTCAGAATTTCATCATGATGTCTCATAATTTTTAAAGCTGGTATGTTATTTACACAGCACCGCCCCACAGGCCAGGATGCCATTGACCTTCTTGGCCACCTGGGCACACTACTGGCTCATGTTTAGCCACTGTTGACCAGCACCTCCAGATCCTTCTCTGCCAGGCAGCTTTTCAGCCACTCTTCCCCAAGCCAGTAGTGTTGCATGGGGATTTTTTATGACTCAAAGGCAGGACCTGGCATCATTTTCCGCCATCTTATTCTTTTCACTGTATTTACTGGGACTTGTGATTTCCATTATAAGGACTCCATTTCATTTAAGTCCTATTATATATAAATTTCAGTTAACAAAAAGGAAAATACAAACAGTAAGCATAGCATTCATGCTGCTATCTTTCATCCTGGCTTTAGTCTCTGCCTCTATCCGTGAAGGAGTATGTGAAAATTTAGCAATGGTACAACACAATAACCTGTCAGCAGTTATTTAGCTATTGGATGGAACATAAACTTCCATTGCAGCATTTATAGGGAGGCTGGATAGGATCTTTGAGGCATGAAAGGACTAGCTGTAAAGCTCTGAAGATGTTCAGATAAGATCAGCAGATTTTTATTCATGCTTAGAAGAGAAGGGATGAAGCTGGCTTCATTCTTCCTGAGGGGAGACAGCTCTGTGTTCTTTGCTTTCAGCATGTGCTCACATATGTGTTTCCGGAAGGGAAAAGAAGAGAATACACAACGATGGTGAAGGTATATAAACACAGATACAGTAGAGCAGAAGTTTACAGTCTCATGTCTGGGCCTTTCCACCAGCAGTAGCAACACTGGTCATCACAACCAGTAGAAACAGAAGCACCTTTTTTCCTTGCCTGTTGTCCCATGCCCAGATTTCACCAGAAATGCTCAATTTTGGTATCCAGAATTTCAAACTTGCTGGAACTGGAGGATTTTAAAGTGTATCTAGTAGATCCAAGTGGCTGCAAGTCTGCATAGTTGTTCCAGCTGGGGGGGCTGTGTGTCTAGGAGTCACAGTAGTTTCAAACACACACCCACCTAACACAACTGCTGCATACCTGTCAAGTAGAGCTGATGCCATGAGGATGCACTGGACTAAATTACCATCTGTCTGCTACTTGGCCAGTGGAGTCTGACCAGCATTTTGAGCAAATGCTGCATTCATTGTGTATGTACAACCTTGATTCATACCTTAATAAATGCAGTATGATCAAAAAACTCAGGCTTACTACTCACCCACACCTATGTACATCTGGGAAATCCCAGACCAGCAGTGAGAGGCCGCTCAGCCTCACATGGCACAGCTGGAACACAGACAAGAATCCGCTGGGATTTGTGGCTGGAAAGCCTCATGTGGTGGGAGGGGGGATGGCATTAGAAGGTGCATGAGGCGTATCCTAACTAGAGGCACTTTGGAGACACAGTGTAGGGCCCTTGCCAGACAAATTTCCAATGCAGCTTCTGCAGAGAAGCCCTGCAGTGCTTGTCTGATATTTGGGTATGTGTAGTTACAGACGCAAACCCAAGGTCAGCTCAGGGACTGTGGGTAGGAAGAACAGTGGCCAATTGAGGTCTGGGTGGCTTTAGAGGACTTAGAGGGAATGATAGGAGAGAAGGAGAAAGTATTGGGCAAGTCAGGGGGAGGATCACTGAAAAGCATAAGGAGTAGACTAAAAAACCAAAATGAAGCATTGCGTTTGGATGATGAATATAGTCTTCCACAGAAAGCAGTTCCACTGGCTTAACTTTCAACCTGCACAGAAGTGGATGGAAAATCCCTGTCTCATTTTTGCCAACCCTGACAGGCACCCTGATGGCTTCACAAGGCAGCAAGGATGAGCACAATGCTTAGGACACAGCAGTGCAGCTTTCCTGCTCCACATCACACTGCACCTATCTAGGTAAGTGCAGGATAGACAACAGTCTGACAGGAGTTTGTTGGCTGAGCATTGCATCCATGCAACACAGTCATGCATTTATCCACTGTAGCTGATGATGGTGCTCCTGGTCTGGGTTTTTTGGCTCATTTGGAACAAAGGAGCATTGTTACATGAACCCCATATAGCCTGTGAAATGAGAGCCATTCTGTCTGGTCAATTTGTCTTGATGCCTTCAACTCCACCCTCAGGCTTGAGCTAACCTAGGAGATCCCAGTTAGTTTGTGTAGAGCCTTTCTTCCCTCTGAACCTGTGTCTGGGCTAGTGTAGAGAGCTAATAATTATTTTACATCAAGTGATATATTCTCCCTTAACAGCAGAATTCTTCACTGACTGTTCATGGTCCAGATCTAATTCAGTGGCATGAGCTGAATGAGAACATTTTACCAAAAGATTAGGCTTCCAAAGAAGTTTTGTATCAGCTCGTTGTAGTTCTAAGGCAGTTTATACTTGAATGTCCATCTTTCCTTCATGTTTTTTCTCCTTCTAAAGCAAAATGTCTTTTAATTGCTCTTTTAGCATTGAATGAAGATAATGCAAAACTATAAACAACACAATGATAAAATGTTAAATGACAGTATATGCAGGGGTCCTTCAGTTTTCTACATATTTATGACTGACTTTCTTTTAATAGAAAATATTTTTTTTCTTTCAATGCACAGATACAGAATAAAATCACTTGAAAGCAAAGAATGAAATTGGATCTCATTAAAATATGGAGTTAGTGAAATGGTGACAGATGGGCCCTGCTGGGAAGGAGAAGATCGTTGAACGAGACTGGGATAAGTTAGTGAGTTTGCAATTATAAAGCATGTGGCTTTGTAATTTCTAACCCCCAGTTCTACAAAGTAATCAGTGCAGTTGGGCTCATATGCCTGCAGGGAGGCTCATTGAGACAGGCATGAACATCTATGCAGAGAAACACGGACATGCAGATATTCCAAAACACAGCTCTAAGGGAGCGAATCTTTCTCTTTTCCAGCCAAATTTTAGTCTGCTCTCTCCAGAATGGAAGAATGTTTCACTATGAAATACGAACTTGACTTTCACGTTCCCCTGTAGTGCTCACCAGACTAGGGCTAGAATTTTAAGATAAACATGACCCTTCAAGCATTGATTGATCTGCCACTGTTAAATGTTGTCCATCTCAGTATGCCCGTGGCAATGGGGTTTTTTAAAATTATGTTTTGAAGAGGACTCTGACTTGTTTTTTATAATGTTGAAAATCTTTATCTTGACTCATTTCTGTAATAAAGTTCTGGCAACAGGAAGCTATAATTTATTTACTTTGAAATTTCTCATCTCTATTATCGTAAAGAGGTCTTAGCAATTTTATTTTTAGGATTGCACAAATAGGGCATAAATCTTGTTTTCTTTTAAAGCAGATTGTGCTAGGATATAAAACATAAGATGTGTAAAATTTGTGTCCATCTGAATGATCAGCTTGACTTTTCTTTCCAGGGACAACCTCAGTCATCAAGTCCCACTATATCCAAACCCAGACCACTAAGCAGATGATACATTTCACTTGTTACACAATCTCTTCCACGCATTTAACAAGCTGTGATAAATTGAGAGATGGTCTTCCTAGCACATACTACAGTCAACTATTTGGTTTTAAGGTCTTGAAGCCATGCAGCTCTTGGCCCTTTTTTTCTGACCATCCTTGGCAAAGTTATTTTCGCTTTTCAGCCAAAGAATGGCAGTGCTGCTGCTGATCTCAATACACACTCATAGATGAAATGTTTTATTTTACAATCTGATATTTATGCCCATTTTGTGTCTCTGTAGAGAAGCTGCCATGAGTAAGTTCAGTTTTCATAGCTGCAAATATTCTAGTGTAGTCTAATACCCTTTCATGGTTCCCGAATTTCTTTTTGATGTGCAAGTCCTTTCATGCCTTAGGGAAGCACAGAAGAAAGCATAGAAGTACTTGAAACACTAATAAATAGGTGCTGGAGGCTGATATTATAGGCCAACTGGGTGTAGGAGGAGCTAGTGTCTTAGTGATGAATCAGAGATGCTAGGAGAGGGGGAAGGCATGTCAGGAAAGATTGGGAAGATGCAAAGCTTGAGGTGACACAGCAAGGGCAATTACTCACAAAAAAAAACCATACTCCGGAAGCGTTTTGAATGGACATGAAAAGTGCAATACTCCCATTGTGAGAACCAGAGACAAGGACACAAGACAATGCCTAAGTGGAATAGTTTGACTGAGGAGACGGATCAGAAAGTCCACATCTTTGATATTGCTGCAAAGAAAAATCTCAACAAAATGTGATTCAGAATGTGGATGTGAGGACATAAGGAGAATTCAGAGCAGAGGACCATGCATGGGGTATGGGTCTGGAATAGGAAAAGATTGTGTTCTCCACCTTGATTGAAAAAGGAAAGAGTGGAATAAGATTTGGACAGTACTAATCATCCTGCTATAGCCAAGGTAAGGATGAGTAAGGCTAGTCTTCCTCCAAAAGTTCTAAGGGTGAGGGTTGTTTGGAATAAAATGGGAAGGTTGATTTGTGGGTTGTCCAAATAGAAATAATAGTAAAATGTATGTTTACATTCAGCAATGCAGGAAGGAGGTATATAGAGAGCGGGGCAATGTGCCAAAGATCAAAGTTTCATGGCTTGGCTGTGTGTGAAGTCTCTTCCAAAGAAGTAATGATTGGAGGGATAGGAGGAGAAATGTGAAGGCAAAGACACAGGAGCCACTAGAGACTGGATTTCATAAAGAATGTGCTCTTTGGACCTAAATCACCATCTGGTCCCAGAGAATGTGAATGTTATTCCAAGCTGCATCAGGCTTTCCACGGAACCTGGGGGCCACAGGAAAGACTGGACAGCATTTGGAAGAAAACCGAAGCAGAGGCTTTGCAAATAATTAGTCCAGACTGTGTGCCCAAATTGTGATGCTAGAAAGGATCACTGTGGTCATTTAAAGAAGAAAGAAATAATATGTTGATATGGATCTGTACTTCTACAAGACTTACTTTGTCTACCTTTGAAAAATGTGAGCTTTCCAGAAATGTTGGCTTGTGGAAATACAGTGACTTTAGTGCTGATGATCAAGCACTTTTGGACCTCAACTTCCCAGTTACATTAACAATTGATCAAAGTCAAGGCAGTGAGTACAGGAAATTCCTGGTTCTTGTGAAAATCTTTAGGTTTCATCTCTGGACAATTCAGAGGATGTTCTGGGCAACTCTGATAAAACACCAATAGATGCAGAATCTATGTAGTGTAGTACAGGCTCCCAAACCCCAACTAATTCAATATAGTTCTATATTTAATGTTGTTCAGCTACAGAGTAAAACCGCTGCAGCGTGGAAAATCACTGGCAGACTTACAGGGATATGCATATTACCCAGTATGACAGAACCAAAGGATGAAAAATTACTATTAGACTTTGGTAAAAAGTAGGAAAGTCAAAACAAGCACAAAATTGTAGAAATACAAAACTTCATCATGGTTTAGACACAGATGCTTTAGAATTTGGAAAGGTCATCATAAGAAAACCTACAGAAATGTCACTTTCTTGCAATGAGCTGAACACAAAGAAACATTCTATAAAGAAATTAGAAACTTCTTCTCAGTCTTTAAAAGCAAAATTAAAACTGGCTGTTGGCAGAGAAGAGTGAAGCAAAGGGCAAAAAGGCTGAAGAACAAAAAGCTTCATGGACTGATCTTTGTTTTCCAGACTGTGTGTAAAAGCAGTTTAACAAGTGAAAACATGAACATATTTGAAGATACTTTTGTTTACCAGATCAAAACTAGAAGACAGCTGAAATGGCCAACAGACCAGTTGAAGCATGTTCATCCTGTAGTAACAACTTAAATATTTGGTTTAGTTGCCATACTGGCTGGAATGCATGGTAGTAGCATGGATAATATAGTCCTTTTCACATATGCCCTCTCTTTGGTATCTCTGTCCCACACTGGCTCTTTGGTTTTTATCACCTCGTGGCAGAGTTTCTCACTTTATTCCACTTTTCACTGCTGCAAGACTACGAGCAGGGTCCAGCTGTCTGCTGCACAGTGTTGTCATAGGACCTCTTTGTCAAAAACAGAGAAGAAGAAGAAAAATGTAAGTTGATGGAAGTTTAGCTGGGTGGACAGATGGGAAAGGCCATTATCTCTGATAGGTTATGGAATAAGATCCAGTAAGGTGTAATTCATATCTTGGTTGTGAGTACATAAAGAGTGATCAAAGTAGAAGAGTTAATCTTGTTTAGGTCTCCTTTACTTTGATCGGTTAGCTTCAGCTAACTTGACTGACCTTAAGTGTTCATTAACCTGGATTTTTTTGGCACACCCACACCTGTGCCACTAGATTGACCGACAAAATATTTTTTGTTAGCTCAGCTGCTTTCCTTCACTGCAATCCTCCCAAATGAGCCTTTCTTGAGGGTTTAATTTCCATAGTGCACACAGTCTGAATCCCCCAAAGCTTCAAAACATTTAAAGCAAAGTGTAAGTCTGAAAACACACCTAACTGCCGGTATTACTGTTATCAAGACTGCATTGCTCAGATGCCAGCAGATGCTGTGACTGGGATCAAGGGCACCCCACTCATGGGCAATTGGAGGCATTTGTGGTAGTGGAAGTCAGTCTTGGCTCTGTGCCTGCTCTGTCTACCTGCAGGACACATGCCTCAGTACTCTCTCTCCCACTTTCTTTTTACACCTTTACTTTCTATTTACACATTTCTGGAGCTTGTCTGAAGGAGAAGGTTTCCTGCAGGGAGCTGCTGCCTATTGCTTCACTTCAGTTCTCATCCTGTCAATCCTACCCCAGTAAGGGAATGCTGCCTTACACCTTGGATATCCCCTCCAGCCCAGCTAGCTTCTCTTCAGCAGGCGGAACTGACCTGTCCTCCCCCCTGCCTTTACGGTTCCTTGGCTGTGACTCAGACTTGTCTGCCAGGTTTGCTGAACAGACTCTGCTCTCCATAATCTGGGAGTATCCAAGTTTCCAGTGATGTTGTAAATCCTTAAAATGTGGAAAACACCCTACTTTGAAAAGAGCTTCAGGTGTAAGTTGTCTCTCAGACTTATGGACCTGTTTTTGTTATGTGAACTTCTCTGAATCCAGTTCCTGCAGCTACCTTGCCCAGGCCTTTCCACCACTTTTCCTTTTGGTTTCATTAAACCCTGTACAGACTGGGGAGCCCTGCCCTGCGGGGGAAAGCAGGCAGCAAACCATGGCTGACCAGGGTTAAACAGCCATATTTAATACTTGTAAAGGGAAGTTCAGATATGTTTTGTCTGTCACTTCATCTGCAGCCTTCTCACCATAGTTTTGCCTGAACATTCCCACAGGTCTGAAGCAGCTCAGGGAGCAGGACGGCTTCAAGACTTGAAGCCTCTAGACCTGGCACTATTTGTACCAGAGAAGCTGTGGATGCTCCATCCCTGGAAGTGTTCAAGGCCAGGTTAGATGGGGCTCTGAGCAACCTGCTCCAGTGAGAGGTGTACCTGCCCATTGCAGAGGGGTTGGAAACAGATGACCTTTAAGGTCCCTTCCAACCCAAACTATTCTATGACTCCATGACTATTTGTGGTGAACCCTCAGCTGTCCCAGGACAGCTGCCCTGGGCAGGGCGCTCAGCCCCTAAGGTAAACCAGAACCACATCACCTCAGGTGCAAAGCCCAGTGCCTCTGGTGTGTGTAACTTGTGCTCCCCTCAGGTGTCTCTGCACCTCCCTAGGGACACACCACAGATGAACGTCACTCCTTCTCTGGGTCCTGTCCTACAGGGTGCCCAAGATGACTACATGTCCCTGTGCTGGGGAAAATCACAGAATCCTAATCCAGAATCATGGGATTGTTAGGGTTGGAAGGAACCTTTGGAGATCATCTAGTCCAATCTCCCCCCTCCAAGCCAGGGCCACCTAGAACAGGTTACTGGGTGCGAATAATAGGACAGGAATGCATCCAGGTGGGTTTTAAACATCTCCAGAGAGGGAGGCTCCATGACCTCCCTGGGCAGCCCCTTCCAATGCTCTGCCACCCTTAACGAAGAAAGTTCTACCTCATGTCGAAGCAAAACTTCTTGTGTTTTAGTTTATGGCCATTGCTCCTCATCCTGATGCTGGACTCCACCAAAAAGAGTTGGGCACCGCCGAAAAGATTCTGGCACCGACCCTTTGGCACGCACCTTTGAGATATTTGTACGTATTGATGAGATCCCCTCTCCATCGTCTCTTCACTTAACAGGCCCAGCGCCCGCAGTCTCTCCTTATGAGAGAGATGCTGCAGACCCCTCATCGTCCCAGGGCGCTGTACCCTGGCCCCCCCGGGTGCCCCTGCCCGGTGTCGCTGCCCGGTCCCCCCCGGGTATCCCTGCCCAGCGTCCCTGCCCAGTGTCCCTCCTCGGCCCCCCCACGGGTTCCCTGCCCGGCCCTTCCCGGGTGCCCTGGTCCAGTGTCCCTGCCCGGNGTACTCTCTCTCCCACTTTCTTTTTACACCTTTACTTTCTATTTACACATTTCTGGAGCTTGTCTGAAGGAGGTTTCCTGCAGGGAGCTGCTGCCTACTGCTTCACTTCAGTTCTCATCCTGTCAATCCTACCCCAGTAAGGGAATGCTGCCTTACACCTTGGATATCCCCTCCAGCCCAGCTAGCTTCTCTTCAGCAGGCGGAACTGACCTGTCCTCTCCCCTGCCTTTATGGTTCCTTGGCTGTGACTCAGACTTGTCTGCCAGGTTTGCTGAACAGACTCTGCTCTCCATAATCTGGGAGTATCCAAGTTTCCAGTGATGTTGTAAATCCTTAAAATGTGGAAAACACCCTACTTTGAAAAGAGCTTCAGGTGTAAGTTGTCTCTCAGACTTATGGACCTGTTTTTGTTATGTGAACTCCTCTGAATCCAGTTCCTGCAGCTACCTTGCCCAGGCCTTTCCACCACTTTTCCTTTTGGTTTCATTAAACCCTGTACAGACTGGGGAGCCCTGCCCTGCGGGGGAAAGCAGGCAGCAAACCATGGCTGACCAGGGTTAAACAGCCATATTTAATACTTGTAAAGGGAAGTTCAGATATGTTTTGTCTGTCACTTTATCTGCAGCCTTCTCACCATAGTTTTGCCTGAACATTCCCACAGGTCTGAAGCAGCTCAGGGAGCAGGACGGCTTCAAGACTTGAAGCCTCTAGACCTGGCACTATTTGTACCAGAGAAGCTGTGGATGCTCCATCCCTGGAAGTGTTCAAGGCCAGGTTAGATGGGGCTCTGAGCAACCTGCTCCAGTGAGAGGTGTACCTGCCCATTGCAGAGGGGTTGGAAACAGATGACCTTTAAGGTCCCTTCCAACCCAAACTATTCTATGACTCCATGACTATTTGTGGTGAACCCTCAGCTGTCCCAGGACAGCTGCCCTGGGCAGGGCGCTCAGCCCCTAAGGTAAACCAGAACCACATCACCTCAGGTGCAAAGCCCAATGCCTCTGGTGGGTGTAACTTGTGCTCCCCTCAGGTGTCTCTGCACATCCCTAGGGACACACCACAGATGAACGTCACTCCTTCTCTGGGTCCTGTCCTACAGGGTGCCCAAGATGACTACATGTCCCTGTGCTGGGGAAAATCACAGAATCCTAATCCAGAATCATGGGATTGTTAGGGTTGGAAGGAACCTTTGGAGATCATCTAGTCCAATCTCCCCCCTCCAAGCCAGGGCCACCTAGAACAGGTTACTGGGTGCGAATAATAGGACAGGAATGCATCCAGGTGGGTTTTAAACATCTCCAGAGAGGGAGGCTCCATGACCTCCCTGGGCAGCCCCTTCCAATGCTCTGCCACCCTTAACGAAGAAAGTTCTACCTCATGTCGAAGCAAAACTTCTTGTGTTTTAGTTTGCTCCTCATCCTGATGCTGGACTCCACCAAAAAGAGTTGGGCACCGCCGAAAAGAGTCTGGCACCGACCCTTTGGCACGCACCTTTGAGATATTTGTACGTATTGATGAGATCCCCTCTCCATCGTCTCTTCACTTAACAGGCCCAGCGCCCGCAGTCTCTCCTTATGAGAGAGATGCTGCAGACCCCTCATCGTCCCAGGGCGCTGTACCCTGGCCCCCCCGGGTGCCCCTGCCCGGTGTCGCTGCCCGGTCCCCCCCGGGTATCCCTGCCCAGCGTCCCTGCCCAGTGTCCCTCCTCGGCCCCCCCACGGGTTCCCTGCCCGGCCCTTCCCGGGTGCCCTGGTCCAGTGTCCCTGCCCGGNGCAAGGGGACGCAGGCGGAGTGACGCCGCACGCCAGGCCGGAACCCGGGTCGCCCGCTGCCGCTCGCCCCGCAGCACCGCGGAGCGCGGGGAGCGCCGCTGACCGGAGTCGCCCGACGCTCGGGCCCGGCCGGCCCCGCGGCCAGAAAGGGAGGAGAAGGGCGCGCAGGTATTGGGGCGGCCGCGCCCCGGCCCGACCCCGCGCGGGGGTCCGTCGAGGCGGCCCGGCCTCCCCCTGCCCTCCCTTCGCCCGGCGGGGAGGATGGTGCAGCCGCCCGCAGCCCCCGAGCCGGGCCGGGGCCGCCCTCCGCAGGGCTGAGGGCATGAGCCGTGCCCCGCCGGGGGGTCGCTAGCGCCAGGATGACCACTCCCGCCCTGCTGCCGCTCTCCGGGCGGAGGCTGCCCCCGCTGAACCTGGGGGCCTCCGCCTTCCCGCACCACAGGGCTACCTTGAGACTCTCCGAAAAATTTATCCTGCTCCTTATTCTTAGTGCCTTCATCACCCTCTGCTTCGGGGCGTTCTTCTTCCTCCCCGACTCCTCGAAGCACAAGCGCTTTGACCTGGGCTTGGAGGATGTGCTCATTCCCCACGTGGACACCAGCAAAGGAGGCAAGAACCTCGGCGGCTTTCTCATCCACGGGCAGGGGCACGACGAGCACCGGCACAGGTGAGTGCCTCGCTCGCCGGCGAGGGAGCGGGACCAGGCGAGAGGGAGATCCTTTAAAATAGGTCCTTCCTGTACCACTGTCCCTCCTCTCTCCGACATCCTCGTGTCTCCCCAACGTGCATCATCAACTTCTGAGCCCTAGCCTAGTGTCCTCCAGCTGCCATAGGTGGCTGTGGCTCCATGGTCTCTTTCCCAGTGTGAATTTAGCCTTGTGGCGAGCGAGAGCCGGGAGGATAAATACGAGCTGTCCTTGAGTGACTGATTTGTTTTCTCACCCTAGCCAATTCCCTGCATCAGTCATGGAAAGAAGGGGGTTAAGTTATGGCATTTGTGGAGACAGCATAAGTGACTGAAAAACTGCTGCATCTCTTCTGTAGCTATTACGTGCTTACTCGAAACAGCTGCTTGTTGCTGAATAGCGTACAAGAACTTTGATCTGACAAAGACTTCATGCTGTGATCCAGAGGCTGTCAGCCTATGATGTGCAGGACTTGGAACCAGTGCAGATGGCACAATTGCCTTTTTCTGGCCCTTAAAATCACTTGTAATAATGTTATTCCCGACAATTGGAGGTGCGGATAGCTGAGTTGCCTTAATTGTATTCGCCAGTGTAAAGAATTTGGAGATAAGAGTATCAAGGGTAAATGTCATGCTGTTGACGGCTTTTTTTGGGCCACCTAAAGCTTTGTGTGGTGCAAGCCTGTAAATGCTAAAGGCTGGGTCATGTGAAGTTAAGCTTTCAAAATGCAGATAAAGAAACGTAAATGATGGTTATACAGTATGCTTGTTTCTAACATACTTTAATTGCTTAAATTCTACCCTAGTGCCTGGATCATAGTGAGGCAGACAGATCTCTCTTCATTGTCAAACATGTGCTAAAATATGATGGTGATAAAATATCTGCTTTCCCATACTCAAATTAGTAATACAGTGAAATTTAAGGAAAGGTTACTTATGCTGGTAGAGTTCCTTTGAGAGAACAGTTTAAAATATATCTTATTTACATAAGAATTATATAAAGGTTATTTGTGCTAGATTAAAAGGAGAGGTTTTAATTGGCCTCTTTTTATAATCTGTTATGAGTTATAAAGAATACCTGAATATTGTGGTATTTTTCCTTAAGGCATCTTTGCTGTTGGATGCCTCAGGGCTTTTACCATGGGCCCTTTCTCGCTGTCTGAAAGGGCATGGATATTTAACAAATACTTATTTTGTCTACGATGTTAATTGCTGGTGTGGTTAAATGCTGCATTAAGCATAGGTTTAGACAGCCTCTAATATGCCTTTGAAGTTCTTGTCTTTCACTGCGTGAGGGTTTGTTTTTTTTAATGTGATCTTATTTCTTAGTTTCCCTGGTCCCTGTGGCATATGCAGTCCAAATCAGTTTCTAAAATATAGGACAGATGAAACAAGAGTTCAGAAATTTTCAAAACTCCAGCTGTGACTGTTGTTCCTTGTGTCGCCCAGTAGATGGGCTGTAGAAAAAGAAGTTTGTTGATAGTGATATTTCATGTTGGTCCGTTACAGGTTCCCTCTTGAAGTGTAATTACTGAGACCACAATTTTAGTAATGAAGTATGTACTTTTTTGTCCGTTGCATGTACATAAGCAGTAACTTAAAAGCATAGCATCTGTGTTTTGCTTGTTTGGGATCCGTTCTTAATCAAAGTGGTTATCCTGTCATCAGTTAGCTCTTCTACTCTTCCTCCATTGCTATAAGTGTGTCTGCCTTCCCTCCACCCAAAATATCCCTGTCATGTTAGGGTTTTTTATGGTCACATTTTGAATTTTTATTTGAGCAAGAATAGATATTATTCCTGTGGTTTTAGCCCTGCAAACCACTGGATTACTCCAGGCATGTCTTAACTGCTTAAAAAGCCTGCCTGCTTGACCTGCTTGTAAGATACTTACGTGAATACCACAATATGCATTGTGAAATGAGGTTATGTGCTTTACTTTTGAAGCAATTTTTTGTCTTATTACCATATAGTCTTATCAACAGGCTATTTGCTAGCTTGGAGCTGATGTGGTGGCTGTTTTCTATAATGGAAAACACCTGGTGCCATTTTCATTGTTGAGTTCTTACTCCTGGATTGCAGGGATATTGATAGATGGTATTTTGAGAAAGTATAGAGTCTTTGGTGGAGAGTTCTAGATTACTTTTTCTGTCTGTTTAGGATGGAAAACTTTGTTCTGCCTACTGTCAAGGAGCAAAGTTAAGTGTCAACTAACCTACGCCTAGAAAGGAGGAGGATGCAGTCTAGGATGTGAAGTGTGAGGATGGATTGGCAAGTTGTATTTCCGGAAATTGAGTGACTTAGGTAATCAGATCAAAGATCATTTGTATGAAGTGTACGCTTGGTCATGCAATGACAGGTATTTTGATTTACTCACTAAAAAGAAAAGTGTTGCTTCTGTGAATGCTGGTATTGGCCTCTAACAAATGATAAAGTACTCATGTAATGTTGCTGCTCCGTTGGTATATAGGATATAGTATTTTAATGCTCATTTTGCCCTGCTCAGATTTTTAGTTTTGTAGGGTATTGAAAAATATTCATGTTTTTATCTTCTAGCAAAATGCAGCAGTGATGTAGGTAGAAAGTTGTGCAGCCATGCTTTAGAGTTAGGTGTACGAACAATGGTTCCCACAGGACCCTTTTTGTATTCCTTGCGTTGCTTTCCCACCTCATCCCCTGGGTACCCTTGACATTCTTGAGTGCCTTTATTATTATTGTTGCAGTGGTTACCCCTTGCTGACATTAACTTTACATCTTCCATTAAACTGTTTTCTTTACTGCTCCCATCCCTTTTTTGTTTTCCTCTTCCAGGCAGAAAAAGGCGAGGGTGGCCGGTGGTGGGGTGGGGGGGAATCCTACTCACTTCCTCATGTTCTTAAATATTTATTAAAGAATTAGTGTCCTTGCCTATCATCCAAAGAAAAACACATTTCATGTGAGGAGGTGTTTAAAATCTGGAGTAGAACTGCAATTTATATTTTGGGAAATGGATGTATTGCAAGGTAATACTCATTTTCAGCTGCTCATTTCATCGATAAGCTTTTCATGTGCACTTGCAGGACGGTGCATGGGGAATGAGTTAGTAATGTTGGAAAGATGTACCACAGCGTTTTTCCTCCAAGAGGAAGGAGAGTGAAAAAGTCTAGTCCAGAACTTAAGAAGATATGTGCGTACACACACTTTAAAAAAATCAATTTCATTTCCTGAAGATGAATTTCTCTCCATTTCAAGTGGGATATTGCAGAGATTCTGGAAAGAGAGCTGCATGGTTTTGAAGACACATCTTGCCAAACTAACTTGTGCATCACTCAAAATTTGTTACACTGTTTTAGATGACTGTCACTTCTCCCAAACTTCTGCATCTCCTGCCACACAAAAATGCTTAAGGTGTTTCTTATTACCCCGTTACTTTTCAGGCATCTTAGGTACTTTACTCTTCAGTACCAGGCCTAAAAGATAGCTCAAAAACCAAATCAAAACATTCTTATGGCTTCTTGGCATCTAATGTAAATGAACAAGAGCGCAGATGCCCTGTAATCTTCTTGATTTTTCAGATTTTTTGAAAACAAGATTATCTACAATGTGAAAATGGATCAGACTTGTTTCTTTAAAGATGTGTCAAGCAGCTGCTCGTTATATTACTTGACAAAAGCTAAGATAATTTCTGTGGTAAAAGTACATTATTCTCAGAGGCAAAGAAAAGTGTAATTTTAGGAGCTCAGAGCAACAAAGCTACTTTGTAACAGCAATTGGACTACTGTTGTGCCAACAGGTAAGTTCTTCAGAATTTGAAAAGCTGTATCTTCAGCTGCTAAATTGTTACTTCAAGTCACAACTTCTGTCTGTAGAAGCTCAGCAGTCTGGTAAGGGAAGCTGTGGGTCAGCAGCTGTATAGCAATAATCTAAAAGTGCTCTTTCTCTGTTGCTCAATATGTGGTTGTCTCTATGGCAGTAGCAGCTGCTGTCTCTACTCTTAGGAGGTGAAAGTAACAAAAGTTATTCTGAGCATCTTTCAGTCTAATTTTTTTTTTTTTTAACTCTGCATTTTTAAATAAGAAACATGAAAAGTTTAATGTGTTTCTTTTGAATCCGTTGATCTTCTCTCATCCATGTGACTTAATTAGCCATAGTAAAAGTGGCAGAGGAGGTAATTTAACCTCTGTTACTCAGTGGGATCAGTGTCTTCTGTCATCCTTTGCCATGCCATTGAGTGTAAAAGTACATAAAATTCTTTGCTCTTCCTTTCCCAACTTTACTTGAGGCACAGCTCATTAGTGTAGTTATGAGTATTTGCTCTTGTGATTCAGTGAATCTGTTTATTCCCCTGAAAAATCAGGAGCCACTGTAGTGTCTGCACCCCAGCTCCTACTCCATTCAATTTTTCATTGCATGAGATCGAGCCTGTCTTCAGAGCAGACTCTCCACACTCTCTCTCAAATGTGGGCACTGAGTTTTAAGCTAGATGCTTAATCTAGAAGCAAGGGTTTTCTAAAGTTCAGCATGCAAGAGATGCAGGTCCTCATGGTGACACCTCAGGAACTGAAGAGGATGGGATTAGTATGTTCCAAGTCAGGGTTCAGAAACATCTCATATGTCTTGGGCAAAGTAGATGTAACTCTGCGGTGTCAGTCTTCAACTAGTAAAGCTACAGCAGGAGCACTCGCCCTCTTTATTTGGAGACTTTACTCAACGGGAGTTTTTAGTCGATGAATATCATTCTTTATTCTGGGCTCCATTTTGAGAAGGGGCTTGGGAGAAGATGCTGGTACGTGAAGATTTAAGGGAGTTTAATTTCTTCTAGAGGGCCCACATTATACCCTGAAACTCAGTTGGGATTTCTCTTGAAGTTGCATTGGACAGTGGGAGTGGTGCCATCTTGTATTATTTCTAAGGTTCTGCTGAAATTAGTGCATTATGGTGCAGGCTGAGAAATCCTTCCATTTTCAATTACAGAATGCAAATTCTAGACCATCTGTCTAGATGTCCTCACTCCTCCCCCCATCTGCTGAACAGCCTACATCATGTGTAGAGTGCTGCTTTTCTTCATGTTCTCTTGCTGTACTCTCGTTTATCCCAGTATTTCCTGTATTACCAAAGAGGGGAGTCAAGAGCTGGTGTTCTCCAGTTCTTACACTTTTCAGTTAAAAAAAATGTTTTAACTTGTTGGGTTTCTGCATGATCTACACTTTGTCTACATGCTGGAAAACAATCAGGCGTGGGAAAAGTGCAGAAAGCCTGCTGGCTGGATTTAGGCCAGCTAGTGGGTGGGAAGCAGTAGCAATTTAGTTCATTTGGAGTTTTGTAGATTAAAATCTCAGAAGAACTTTAGCATGAATGTGGGTTGGTTGATCATGGTAGCAATGTAGGCAATAGTAAGCAGTTGTGGGCATATTGCACTACAAAAGTTCTCCCATCTTCTGATCCTCTCAGTTTCCTGTAGTAAATACAAACATCTTGATCCTACTCAGCTAGTTCTGGGTTTTGGCTTTTTGCTGCCTTACAACAAATGTCACCAAACTTGTAATTAGTTTTACATGCATGTGTGATGTATGTGCATGTTTTCATAACAACTGAACTGAGACTCAATATGGGCAAAGAGGAGAAATTTTATAATGCCTTTCTTCCCATATCTATCGCTAAGAAGCCCATAAAATACAAAAAATATGGTCAGTGCTTTTATTCCACCATCCTGAACTTCCGTTATTGCAGCTGTCAATGTTGAGAAAAGTCTGGTCTCACGGGTAGGCAGCTGTTTCTCAGTAGTTATTCAGGCTAAGAAAGTGAGAGCTTGGGGACACCTGTTTGGGTGTAGCTTGTGGGATTTGTTCTTTTCCTTTCGTTTCCAGATGCAGGCTCAAGTGAGTGCTGTCATCTGTCTTAATTGAGTAATTAGATTATCACTTTATTACTGAAATTCATAGTTCTCTTGCAAGTTAGCTGTTGTGGAGAGAGGAGTGTTCAACAGGCCAACAAGCCAGTAAGGGCAAGAAAGGGAAAAAGTAAGTGTCTTTTTCCTTCCACCTCAAATCTTGAAATAAAAAGTCTGAGGGCTCCAATTGTCCTGTATGAATATAACTTTTCTGTAGTATCTGCATTTACAATCAAATGATTTATCTCTTATTTGCTCAATATGACTTAGGATATTTGTCTTCAAATTCAACACATTGATTTTGCTTTATTATTTTATTGTATTGAGAGTGAATACATTTATTCATGGAGGGGGGGAAGATTGGGAAAAGTTTTGGTGACTGCTAGGTTCTTGTAATTTGTTTGCTCATAAATACGGAGGAAATTATGTAACTTCGTTCAATCAAAGATCTGGACGTTCTGTATTATTTTCTGAGATCTTGAAATACTAAATAATAAGGGAGATATCTTTTCTGATGACTTCCATTCTTGTTTTTTGAGTACCCCACCATGTACTCAACCAGGTAATTTTAATTCCAAAATTAAAAAAAAAAAAAAAAAGCTTAGAAGATAGGTTAATAGATATCTAGTGACTGCTTTTTAAAGGTCTTTTTGGCCTTGTCTCCTGGGCAAACAAAGTTTATGTGGACATGCTGGATATTTACCAGTAGCTCTTACTGACCCTTTGCTATTCTCTATTCCTCTTTCTTCCCTGTAAGATCTCTCAGCAACGAGGGATGACCTGTCCAAATAAGTGCTGAAGGAAGAACCATAGCTGTGAGCCCCAGAGTCCTTTGTGATACTTGTGGAGACTGACTAGCAGCAGACTGAACCAGCCATAGCACTTGTCCTCTCTTCTTCACTGATTGCTGGAGAAGGGTGGTTGGAAATAGATGCTGTGGCAGGGAAGAGCTGGGTTTTGTGGCATAGCAGGAGCAATAGCAGGAGCAATGGGCTGTGTTACTGAGGTGGTTGGAAACATTGGGGCAGAAAGCGAAAGGCCATTGGTGTTTGAACTACAGGGATGTGCTTGTTCTTCTTCTTAGAGGATTTATTTTCCCAAATGTTGAATCATATTTGCGATTGTGTCTTGCTGCCTTTGTTTTTTTTAAATAGTCTTGTGATGTACACGTGTGAAGAGGATTATCTTCCATGTGGTATTCAGCATCAGTTTTGTTAATATTTTATGTGCTCTATTACTTGCTAGTCACCTTTCAAACCACCAGAGGGTTTTGTAAATACTTTCCCAGCTCCTTGCAGTAGTACTGTCATTGTGGCTTACAGTGGACAGCTAGATATTTTGTGATTCTATTTAAGAGAGCAAGTTTGAGCTTTTTCACTTGGTTTAAGATTATGTAATCTGATCAGTATTGCATGAGCAAAATCACAGCTTTAAGGGAGTGCATGTGACGAAAGTATTTTCTTGCTATATAAAGCTTTAAGAGCTCTTAAATGAGATTGCTTTGTGTCTGCTAACACCACCATGCAGAAATATGAATTTTCATGGAATCCTAGAATGGTTTGGGTTCAAAGGAACTTTAAAGATCATCTAGATCCTATCCTCTTACCACGAGCAGAGACACCTTCTACTAGACCAAGGTGCTCAAAGTCCTGTCCAACTTGACCTTGACTTCTGGGGATGGGGCATCCACGGCTTCTCTGGGCAACCTGTTCCAGTGCCTCACCGCCCTCACAGTGAAGAATTTCTTCATAACATCTAATCTAAACCTCTTTCAGTTTAAGGCCATCCCCCCTTGTCCTATTGCTACAAGCCTTTGTAAAAAATCCCTCTCCAGCTTTCTTGTATGTCTCCTTTAGGTACTGAAAGGCAGCTAGAAGGTCTCCACAGGGCTTTCTCCAGGCTAAACGACACCAACTCTCTCAGCCTGTCTTCACAGAAGAGGTGCTTCAGCTTTCTGTATGCTAGTAGCCAGCTGGAAGACTTCAGCAAGATGATGTTCATCTCAGCTGAGTTTTAGAACTGTTTGCAGGCTAGCAAGGCATTTGAAACTTGCGCAGACAAGCTGCATAAGTAGTTTCTTGCTCTCGGTAATTTGTTATCATATCTCTCTATGACCTGCTGACATGTTTTAATGGCTGAAGTATACAGTCAGGCCATTTATGAGCAGGTGACCATCAGTGGTAAATCAAACTAATCCTATTTACTTTTTATCGAGTCAAACTGAATGTGCTCAGTAAGGGTAAGAAAAACATACCATCTGTGGGCGTGGTATATCCCTTAAATCCTTCAGTGAGAAGGGGAAGATCACATCTGCCGTGTTCTTTCTTTGAATATCCTACTGGATAAATAAACTTCTGCTGAATATACTGGGTTCTACACTTGGTTTAGGTTTGTTGGCTAGTAAGAATAGCTCACAGCATGTGCTGTTCCCTCAGCAGATTTTTCTGGATATGTTGCTATCTTTACAAATGTATTGCATTTTTAGCACTATTCGCTATTTTTCCAATACAAGTTAGGGGATCTGCTTTTCCCCCAGAATACTTGCATCCTTTCATTAGTATATTTAGAAAATCATAATCCAGAGCTACTTTCTGGAGCACAAACTTCCTGTTTGTTTGTATTACTTTAGTGAAAGAAAGTTTGCTCTATGCTTTAAAAACAAAACTCAGAACAACACCTGCCTCTCTCTTGGTTTGTTTGAGATGGCAAAAGTAGTGGGAAAGATGCTTAGAGAAGAGGAAAGTTATTTTCCTGGTTAAGATGCAATATTCCTCTCCTCCCCCTCACTTTTTTTTCCCAAAGAAAGAAATAATTCTGTCCTGAAAAAATGATAGTGTGAACTAGTTTGACGAAGAACTGTGTTTCTAGTGACCTTTTAAATCTCTTAATCAGGTTTATCTTGGAAACACTGATGACTATTTAATTCTAAACTTAATAATTGCAGATGATGCAAGCAGTGCTATAATCACACGTCCTTAGTTTCCTAAAGGCATCTGTTCTGCTCTCACTGGCTTCTATCCGAGTGAAAATCATTCTCCAAGTTAAGTTTTGTATGTAGTGAATTCTGAATTGCAGTGCACAGTGTTCTGGAGAAGAAGTGACTGCAGAGGGTTAAGTGGACTCTTCAGTATTGTGGAGTTCTGATGTTATAAAGGGTATTCAAGAAATTCAGATTTCAAATCTGTGAATAATTCCACCTTCTACAGACAGTAGAATCCATGGCAATTGAAATATTACAGGGTCTCTGAAATGGCAATTTTCCAATAAATAGATAGAAACCAAAACAAATGAGAAATAATGCTAACAAATTTTTAACTTGAGTTTTATCACTGTCTTGCATGTTATTTTAACTGTTTGTTACTCTGAACTGTTAGAAGTACTGATTTAGGTACTTAAAAAGTCAACTTGGATCTGCTAGCTGTTACAGTTGTTAAATTGGTCCAGATAAGTGCAGTGAAAAGTTCATTGAATTTGAATGTTACACCTGTTTCTATGTGAAATGAGTTACTATTTCACATGGCATACGAGGGAACTTAGCTGCTCTTCGGTAACTGTCACCCTGCTGACTAAAAATTTTTTAAGTTTTATATCATGTCTGGGAACTTTCTCGTGTTGAAAGTCTGATACCTCTAGAAGGATACCAAGGCATCTGTATATGTGCTATCTGTGAACTGCTCAGTGAAGTGGATAATCAGTTGTCACTGCTATAATTTAAATACTTAAATGTGATACTTTAAAATCAATAACTAGGGAGGTGACAGATACTCTGCTGGAAGTTATTTGTAAAAACTTCTGTATGAACTTTGTTCAGCATTTTCTTCAAGTAATATTGATGAACCTGATGACTGGGAATAATTCAAAGTTGTATTGATAACCAAAGGAAGCTCTTTTGTAAAAAAACCCACCAAAATTCACCCAAATCCTTACCCCAAACCAAACAATAAACCCTCCCATCACTCCATAATTCTTGGTATTGTATAATGTGAAAAACAGTGACAAAGACCGGTGATGGAAGAGAACGTGGAGTCTTTCTGACTGGCTTTTACTCAGCCCTGTGTTGGCATTGCAGTCTTTGACAACTGCTTGCTGGCCATAGTAGGCAGTGGGAACAGTTTGACTCATAAAGCCAAATGCCTAATGGTGACTTTGTTTTCATGTGTGTTGGTGAAGAAATGGAATTCTTGTGATTGTTATTAACACGCCCTGTGACCCCAGGTCCTTGGATTGCTCTGGGTTTTATACATCTGTAGTCTTTTGATATGTTTGTTTTGGTTTTCGTAAACCACTTGAGTACTAATTTTATTCAGATGGATATGCTGTTGTGGTTATGCAGTCATTCGCTTGACACCCCGTCTCCCCTCTTTAGACATAATTTTCTCAGAATAGCATCTGGCCGTCACACTATAGTGGGACTAGATCATCCAATCTACTGCTATTACAAAGAAAAATGAGGCTTGACATATTTGTGTCAATTTGGCAAGGTGCCTGAATCATTGTGCTCAATGAAATATGTGATGTTTCGAGTGGTAATGTAACCTGCAGGAACATTTGGAGGAGAAACCCGAGGCAGTGCAAGGAATATGCCACCTTTGCTTGGGCTGGAAGGTTTAGATACTGACACAAGCCACCTTATCAGTCCCCATCAGAAGATTATGGTTTAGTCCATTCAGATATTTTATTTTATTCAAAATTCTTCATTCTCTAGATTTTGACAGTGGTGACCCTCGGAAAATTTGAAGTGCCTTTTGAGTTTAAAAGTTAAAAAAACCCCAAGGAAACATTTATGGAGCTTCCTTTTATACAGTAACAAGTAAATTAGCAACTAGCCCAGACTCCAAAGTGGTATGTGTAACTTTTGAGTAAGTTGTAATTACTTGCTGTTCTTTGGTTCTGTACAAAGTTTGTTTTGAACCTTCATGGATAGTACGGAATTTTTAGAAAAAAAAGGAGCAAGCTATGTAGTGTTGTGTAGTGTTCTAGTAGCTAGAAAATACAGGGAATCATAAAAAAATTATTCCTTAAATATGATACTTAACAAATTCATGTTTCTATCTGACTTCTGTTGAGAAGAAAAAATTCTGGAACCTGTACAGACTGTGAATAGTGTTCTTCCAAGCTGTCTTGAAAAATTCCCTTAAACTGCATCAGCCATAACCTTGCTCTTACCAGCTTTCAAGTGTATTCAATAGTGCTTAAAATAGAATGCCTTTTGAGACTTAGAAAGGCTTATATTTGCATCAGACTGTTAAAAAACATTTGTGGCAGGTGGTTTTTTGTTTTGTATTTTATTTTCAGTTTCTGCTGTACCTCTCCATTTTATAGACCTGTTCACTTAATTTTAGCAATTTGACCCTACTGTTTTCAGTTTGGTGCTCAACAGTTGAAAGAAAACAGGGCAGTGAAGGTGGCAAGTGCTATCCCATGGTTCTGTAGTCCAAGACACTTGAAACAGCATTGCCATCTTCTCTGCTATGTGGAGATGGGAAAGCTGGGATGGCAGGAAAAGTTGGATTGAAGTGTAAAACAGAAATTTTAGTTCTGTTCCTTTATGCCATGATGGTTTTCAGATCACAGATAGCCTTTGCGCCAGCCTTTCTTCCACAAAGGCTAGGTGTGGTCCTGAAACATGCTGTGGGGATGGATAGTTAATAATGCCTCTTCTTTTAATCCATTAATAATGACTGAACTTTGGCATCTGAAAAGAAAGAACGAATAAAAGCCTCCATAAAAGGGAAGACATCCTCAAGAATGGAAGCTGCATTAGGCTTTGACAGCCATCTTAAATACCATGTTTTGTGTTGTGTATTTTTTTTACCCATACCTTATTTCTGGAATCCAAAGTGGTAATGACTGAAGGTGACATAACATTTAGAGGGGAGGGAATTAAGCTTCCATTTTCTAGTCTGAGTGCATAATTTTGCAGCACTTTTACTTTAGGGTTGGAAAAAATTTCCAGGTAATATTAGCTTCCATGAAGGACAGTGGCTGCAAGGATATGACCTTTTGCCACAGCATTAATCTTCAGAAATAGTCTGTCCTTAAAATTGCCATGGGTAAGTGTTCAGCATCTTCTACCACGCACAGGTTCTATAAGCAGGAGATACAAAGCAATTATTTACTGGCTCATGCAGAGAGCCTAGCGAGGTAGGCTGTTTACTGTGGATTAATGTGCTTACCAGCTCAATGAGTCCCTGCTCGCCTGGAAGGTATCATGTAGGAAAATATCAGCCTACTTTGAACTTGGAGTGGGTTGATTTTCAATCTTGCTTAGTCAACGTATTCCAACTCCACTTTTTTTCCCCCAGCTTTTATACCTTTTGCAGTCAATATTTTTCTCTTGGATTAAGTTAGTGTCTCATCTATTACACTCTGTTTCTTCCTTTTTGTGGCTTATAGCTGGGAGAGTATCCTCTCATAAGGTTCCAGTTTATTTTTTGGTGGAGCTCAGCCCAAGCTCGCACTGCAATTTGGTTTGTAAAAAAGTTAAGTCTCTCGTTTTGGTGATCTTGGGACTGCATGCTTGTTTACTCTGGACCAGTATGTTTGAAACTGTTAGGTCTGAACTCAAACACGACTTTGTTGCTTGCAGTCAGTGAAATGAAGGAAGGAGTTGTGGGTCATTTTTCTAGTTCCAGAGTTTTCATTAGTCAAATCAACAGACTTATCCTGTCTGAGTCATCTTTCTTAATTATGTACTGTCACACCGTATGTATAGTGTGCATATATTTATTAGTGAAATAATCTCTTTTTCATGAAAGAGGTAAGAAAGTTGCTATAATAATTTGAGCTAATGAAACAGATTTTAGTTTAATCTTTGAGGAATCAAACATGACTACAACTATCCCTGAGTTACATTTTGTTGCTGGAAATTTTGGAAGTTGTATATGGTGGTAGTGGAGAACGAAGAAATTAAACTTTACATGTTGGATGTATATGTATTAGGTACATGAATAGAGGAAGATAAGTGTGTACTATGTACAGTTTATAAAGCTCTCTGAAAAAACTGAAATTCTATTGGTGAAGACAGTTCAAAGATCAAATTGCTGAGACATTTTATACCCCCAGCTCTCTCACTGTTTTAGATTCATGTTCTGAGCTACAATAGTTCTGTGTATTTACTGTCTTGGTCATGTCAAGAGTAGTTAGTGTCCAGCTCATTCGTTGTTGCATACATCTAAAGTCTGTATGTGTAGCCTGTAAAACATATTAATATTTAAGTATTTCACTGATACTGAAAATAGCACTGCTAGCTTTTAATCAACATTTCATTGCATTAGCTTAATCTGTTAATGTTATCATAAGTTTGTGAAAAACACCCCTGGTAATTGTAGGTGTACATACTACTGAGACATTGCTCATTTACTGTATTTTGTTTCTTGTATCCTGACAATATTTTTATTGCAGATATATATGAAGAAAGATTTGCTTAGCAATTCCCAAAGAATGCCAAGTTATCTTTGGTTGAATTATTTGTAATGTGTAAGAGTAGTTTACACATCACGTTTTTCTCTCTCATACTTTTTTTTTTTGCAGTCTGTTGTTTACCATTGTGATGCTGACATCCTTACCTTGTTTATGGGTCCATCATTCCTTAGACTTCATGCTGGATTTTGCAAACTGAGAAGGCTGTCAGCAATATTGTTTACTCAATAGGGAAGACATTTCAATTGCAAAGATGTCTTTTGCAGAATGAGTCTTATCATTCATATTCCGTGCAGTTTGCTCATAGAGTGGAGCAAATGAGCAAACTCCATGGCATAATTTATGGCAATGATATGTATATATCATTGAAGATACTCAGAAGCTATCTGGACATGGTCCTGGGCAACCAGCTCTAGATGACCTTGCTTGAGTAGGAGGGTTCAGTACGGGGGACCTCCAGAGGTCCCTTCCCACCTCAAAACTTTTGTGGTTTTGTGATGGGGACTGTATTCTCATTGGATGTGCAAAAATCTGCTTTCCATATTCATAGATGTACTGAGTAGTGTGAGCCTTGCATTGTTATATTTTTTCATGTGGGGAGTTACTGATCTTGTGTTTCTTTTCTGGCCTTTTTGAAAAGGAAAAAAACCCAACACCCAGTTATCTGTCTCTTGAATCAAAATTGTGTATTTTATTAGCAGTGTGGATTATTTTAGTATGGAAACTTATTAAAAGCACCTGGAAGGCTAAGTAATTTGTCACACAGTTGTCTCTTATCCCTCTGCTTTACTGACAAGATTAAAGAACTTTGGGAGTAATGAGATACAGTTTTGCTCTGTGGAACAGTGCAGATTAGACTGTACGTCATGATTTCCAGGTATTTTATTGCTCTGTCTTTAGTTACTGTTTTGGCTGATTTGCTAAGTAGAGAGGTATAACACCTTGATGTTCTTTCCTTCTGAGTAGTCCCAGGGGTGCTGAATGGGAGAAGAACTTACATTTCTGTTTTAATTAATCCAGTATTACTGTTAAGTATATCCACTCTGCAGTCTCTGTCATTCTATATGAAATTCTCTTGAGTCACAGTAAATGTGCTCTCTCTTTATATATATCCCTTTGCCCCCAACAAGGACAGCTGTAACAACAAAACATGGCCTGCAGGTCCTGTCCTGTCAGGGCCTTTTCTCATGATGTGTCACTAAATACCTTCTGGAAGCTATTAATAATCTGACACTGAGTTCAAACTAATTTTAGTTTTTTTCTTACTGTTATTGCCCCATAATTCATCCTGTTCTGTAAGTAGGACTGCATTTTAAATTGCTGCCACATAGAGGGAAAGGAGTGATTCTGCCAATCCTGCGCTGCAAGGAACTGATCTATGTCTTTCAGACAGATCCAGTGCTGCTGCTGTGCCACAGCAAGGCAGATTGAGTAGCACTGATGCTGTATTAGCCAGGAAGGTTGTGCATAGCTGTGTCTTGGTGTCAGGAGGAGCAAGTCAAGAGAAACTGCTGTAAGCCTGTGTTTGGACTGAGCTGCACACCCCTAATGATGTTGATTCCCTGTAATGAAGGAGCTTGTATCACTTTCCTAGAGTAGATCCCAGGATTTTCCCCCTCCTCATTCTCTTCAAGCTCTGCCATGCCACACTGCAGTGCATGGCTTTTGGTGCTGTACATATTGACTGCTGTTCTGGTTTTGAACACATTGATAGACAGGTATCAACTTAGCATACAGCCATACGGTAACAATTATAGGTGAAGGAGGAAGGTGAATCTGAGCAGTATGTATGAATTTCCAATCAGATATTTAAAGCAGTGTTGCTTCTGGGATGTGCAAGGCAACTTTGGCTGGGTGATTAAAATAGCATTATGGAAATGTGGTAGTTTGTGTCGACAGAACATCTGTGTGAGGGTAGTCACTTCCTTAGAGCTCTGTAGGACCTGCCAGAGGGTTTCCTGTAAAGAGAAGTCTAGTACCATCTGCTTACCTGAAAGTTTGCCATCTCTGAGTCTGCATTCTATGCTACTGCTACTTTTGCTTTGTAGCAGCCATTCTCTCTTTGTGGTTTTTTTTTTTTTTTTTTTGGTCTGGCAACTTATTTTGTATTTGGACAATTGAGAATTTTTAGACCAAGGCCATACTAATATCATGGCTATTGCTTTAAATTGCTAACTTTCTCCAGCTGTTTCTCTTCTGTTGGTGAGAGTTTTGGTGTTTACTGCTGGAGATCAGGCTGCCAAGGGGACTCAGGGTGTAGAAGGAGGGAGCTGTCGTACTTGCTGTGGTACCCCTTTTCAACACAGAGATCAGGAACAGGACATTGCTTCAGTTAATATAGTTCTTGTTTTTCCAATATTGAAGGTGGGGAAAAAAGAAGTTCCTGATTAGGAACAGGTACCTGGAGGGGGAAAATTGAGTAGGGGCTAGCAGAGGGACTTGGTGGTGGTGAGGAGCACCAATTTCTCTTCCTGGAAGATGGATATGGAAACTGCACATGGAGCAAAATAAAAGAGGATGGGATGACTGTGAAATAGTGCCTTTTGGTTTCCTCCCCTTTCTCCCTAAGTAGAAAAAGATCAGCCTTTGTTGGAGGCTTAAGAAGTGGTGGGCATTGACCAAGTGAGATACTAGGGACTAGATACTGGAGACATTTGGAGGAAGGTGATACTTAGTCAGGCATAAATAAAATTTGGGATTGTAGGAAGTGACTCTTCCTGATGGAGGAAGCAGCATCAGTGGGTAAACTAGAGAAGAGGAAACCATATGGCTAAGTGAGGGGATAGAGGTGGTAGTAGGGAATGGCTGTGATAAATGAATGAGTGAATTTTTGTGCAGAAAACATGCTTCTTATAACTCAGACTTCAATTTAACATCCCTGAACATGTAGGTCTATAACACTTGAAGCTCATGTCCTGTTCTGCTCTGTCTCCAGCCATTTAATCTTGCCTATATCCTTGCCCCAACATCAGTGTTTGGGCAGTCAGCCAGATAGGAGAACTGATTTGGCCTGAAATGATCCATAATTTTTCAGCTGGCTCAGCTCACCACTGGCTGAACGGCTTGTTGCCCAATCTCTTAAGTACCAGCATAAGGAGTAAGTGAACTTCCTTTTGTAGGTCCGCTAAAGCCATGAAAAAAGTATGATTTGCACAGAGATGGTGATCAGCATAAGGAATATAGAGTTATAATATCCTTTATTACATAAACCAGTATTTTACCTATTACAGTTGATCATACTATTAATGCTGCAGTTTTACACAATCAGTCTTTAACCTAGTAAATCAGCAGCATGTATGGACTTACGAACATCCTTCATGTGCTAGTTGACTTGTTTCCACAGAATTGCTAATTTTCTCATCATAGGTGACTCTGTTGATGCCAGAGAAGTTGTGTTCCTGTGCACTATCTGGCCGGTGATCAGCAGAGAGAACTCCTGCTGGTGGTGTGCAGTTCTTATGTATCCAGGGCTATCTTCTTACCAGTCCATGCAGGTGGACTTCTCTACCTCAGGCATATGGTGAAGGCAGTGTCATCACTTCTCCAGCTGGAAGTTGGGTCTGCAGATGGATTCCCTCTGAGTTAGTCAGAAAAACTTCCCAAAGCTTGGCCTGCCATGGCTTGTGCATGCATTGGTGATCTGTGTTCTGGGTGTTGTTTGGATTGTCCCGTCAGTTTGTTTATCTCACCAGGTTTTTATACAATAGTCCTCAGTTTTCAACAGAGCCTTCCCTTATTACTGTTGGGACCTTTCACTTGGCAGTAGCTAGGTAATAATCAGCTTAAATATAATGAGAAACTGTAGCTGGAGTCTCTTTTTCTTTCTGCTGCAAGCTGATATGTGTGAAACCCTGTCAAGGTATTTTTTTCTTCCTCTGTTGTTTACCTACATAGTAACTGATAGAGAATGACAGCCTCCTGCTATTAGCTCAAATGTTAGGTTCTCTTATGGATGAAAAGCTCCAGCATTACCATTTTGAAACACTAGGATGTTCAAATGATTGTCATAATTTTAGTGATTGCTGCTTCTTAGTTTCATTAAAAAACACACCCTTTGAATTAAATAAAGCTTTCAAGCCGTGTTCTTAACAAAATGAAATAAAAAAGTGGGTTGATAGATGTGTTTGCTTCTTAATTGGGTTGCTTGAAAAGTTTTCCTGGTCTATTTTATGGTTTGCTTGGTCCTTTTTTTCAAAACAAGAGCAGAGACTGTCCAGTAGAAGTTTTCTTTCTTCTACTATTGTTCTTTCTGGAATCACATGTTTAATATGGACCTTTTTGGTCAAAAACTCAAGTATGTCCCCTCCTGTTCTTTCATTTCAGAACAAGCTTATAATGTCTATGTAGAATGTCACAAAAGCATCATCTGCCCTACCACCTGTGGAGAATGCAGCTATCTTGTATTAAGTATTTAAAACATTTGTCTTAAGCACTTCCCATTGCAAGGAATAAATGCAGCTTTGCCTGTGATGTGTGGTATTCTTATGTAGTGATTTCTGCAAGTTTTTGATACCTGCTGGAGGAAACTTTTCAAGCTGTATCTTATGAAGGTAAAATCCTGTTTCTCTTTTGCTTAAACATTCTCTCATATATTGCTGTTTCTCTATGTCACGTAAAATGTTAGAAAGTTCTTCATAGCTTATTAGTCAAACAAATATCATCTGTTCTGTTATTGGGCCAAACTACCTGAATAAGGATGTACTATAATCAATAGATGGGCTGAGAAATTACTTTTCTTTAACACAGGCGTATGCAGAAGAAAAAGGAATTTTTCTACCAGCTAAGGCTTCCACTGAAAACTTGTTCAATTTCTGGAGGCTATTTGGGTCCTTTCCATTACTCCTGAAGATTTTCTGCAGCCTCCAGGAACTTTTTTCTTCCTCTGAGAAGGACTCCTCTGAACTTCATCTCCTTTTTGTCCCCATCCCCTCTCTGAATTCCTGTGCAAGTCCAAGGTTATGAACCCAGCATCCCATCTTGTTACAACTCTCAGGCAATGTAGTTGGTACAGAGGATGAAGGAGTAGCAAGTCCTCAGTATAGTGCTGAAGACATAGTACAAGCTTCTGTAGAGCATATACTGAAATACTTGGTGGTGTCGTGCAAAATGGAACCCATGATTCATTTTCCTTCGGTAAAAAAAAATAAAAATCTAAGAATTATATTTTTTAAGAAACAAACTTTGCACTTCACAGAATGTTAAAATGATAAGTAGTATAGTAGTTGCACGTGCAACTTGTGGGTCTGGAAGTGTTTGAAAGGATAAGAATTAAGGTGTAGCAGACATCAGTACTATTATTGGGTTTCAGGTGTTTAAATATTTTTTTTTTTAAATCTAAAATTAGCTAAGTCTGGCTAATTTTAGGATTCAGTTTAATATTGGGCTGCTAAGTTAGCAACTCTTTCTGAGGAAAACTACTATCGAAGCACTTTTGGTTATCATTCTGAAAAAGAAGAATTTACAAGTATTCAGTTTGGTATAGAATAAAGAAAAATAAGTAGTGTTTGTAATGATTGTAGTGTGGTGACCTCTGAGAAAGATGAGCTTTGAGCGATATGGAAAATGCAGTAATGCTTCAGACTCTGCAGCAACTTTTTTGCCAAATCATAGAATGCACCACCCTTATTTTTCTTCGTGGCTTGTGTTGATAGGTTTGACTTCTTTTTTTTTTTTTTTCCTTTTCTTGTTTTCATTTTGGAAACTTAGTTTTGGGCAGTAGTAGTAGACTAGGAATAATATTTAAGAGCTTAATGATTTGTATGAGAGTTCTGGTTCTTTTTATTTCTGCTTGAGTATATGCTTCAGTATCTGATCTGCACCATCACTATCAATGGGGCTGCTTTGTCCTGTATGTAAATGTGCTTATTTATAAAAATTCCTTCCTTAATAATAAGCAAAGATGGCATGTTGCTCTTGCATGAGAACTCAGTTCATTGCTTTCTCAGTATCACAGGACCAGCTAAGTATTATTCTGCCTTGATCAAACTGTCTTTTATATCAATAAATAATACAGTATGCAAGATGTTCGTACACACTATCTACCTCTTGACTGTGGTGAGTTGAGTGTAAATGCATTGCTATGTACATGTTTAAATTTGTTCCACAACAGTGTTTCCAGTGACTTAGAATGATTTATAATAGAAAATTCTGTGGTTAGATGTTGTTAACCATAGTGGGGTTCTGAAATTTTGAATTAAGAATATCTTCCTATTTTTTGGTGCTGTTTGAATCCGACATCAAAATAAGCCTTTTATTTCCAGATGAAGAGTTGTTAACTTTTTATCCTACACAATTCTCTTGTTCAATACTGATTTCTTTTTCTGTTTCTTATTCCTGTAACCTATATGTTTTTCATTCCTGTTTCTTGTAAAGGTCTTTCTTTTTTATTACTTTTAAAAAAATAAAGTCTTTCTCATTGGGATACTAGTCGGAAAGGAAGCTTGATGTTCCAGTCAGTATGATGTTAGGAGACAGGAAGCTGTTTAAAATCATTTTACACAGGGCAGGTAGTACCATTCTTCTCTTTTAGTTTTCTTGCTAAAATGTGAAGAGATCCTATATTTCCTAAGGGTTTAGTAGGATTTAGGCTTTTCAGAGTACTTTTTTAGAAGTAAGAGTGATTCCTAAATGATAAAATTTTTTCCTCTGTTATTAGTGTTGTAAGTGCTTTGACAATCAGATTTAAGAACTTGTTCTTCAGTCTTAATATTCTGCACAGAAGTAATTAGCTGCAGATGTTAACTCAAGTTTCTTTAATCATCAAAAAATCTGAAATAATGGCTATTTTTGATTATGTTAGTGCCTTGAAGCAAATGGAGTTGTATTCTCTTTTACATCATGTAGGCAGAACAAATCTAAATGAGATGTTTTATAGAGCTATAGTGACTGAAAACTCTACATTGTTGAACTTTGTGTAACTGTGCTTTTTCTAATGAAGTGTTTTTGTACCTGAATGACATTAAGACACTAAAAGCTGAATGAGTTTACTTATATCTAGTTGGAAACTTGTATAAAGGGTTATATGTAATTTGTTGTATTTGCTCCACATTAGTGAAAGTTGACTTAATTGCCGTTGTCGTCTTAAAAAGTTCATCTGTTTCAGCTGATACTGCAACTACAAAACTAAGAAGTTTCATGTAAGCTTAAAATGTTTATGTGGTCTCTAGTGACCCTTCTTGCTGTTGACAAATGCCTGGCTGCCTAGTGTGAGTGCAGCTGTAGGAGTGTTTGTAGAAAACGTCTGCTTTTCTTCACTGGTAAAACTTAAGCTTACTGTGCCAGCTCTGACAGTGCTTCCAGGTCCCAAGGAAGTCACTGGCTTGAGCTTGGCACTCTCATCCTTTCTTTGCATTGGTGCTTGGGGGTATGTAGCTGCTACAGATGTGAGGGAAAAATGCCTTTGCTAATCGTCCCAGCACTGGACAGATTCTCAAGATGAGTTTTACCAATTCTGTTCATGTCATGATTCATAGCATAGGATGCAAATAATCCTGAAGGATTACCCCTTGCCTAGATGCCTTTCGTTTTTTGTTCCTTCAGAGTTTGTACATGTTCCACATTTGATAATATAATTTGTATTGTTTCATTCTTAACTGGAAGGTACATTTTTTTCTTCTATTATGGTTGTGAAAGAAAACAAGAGATGTCTTATGGTATTGTTTATTAATGAACTATTACCATATGATGATTCATGAAGATCCTGGCTATGTTTCAAAATCTTATAAAAGATACCTAGGAATACTCAGGTTCTTTTTGACTTTCAGTTTTGCAGAGGACTTGGTCTTCATGCATAAGGGATGTGCTTCAACTCTCCACTCCCTTCTGCAAGTTCTGTGTGCCCATTCAATCTGTGTTTTTTAAATTCTCTCTAAATATGTTTCCCCAAGGATTTTGCTTGTCCTCATTCTAGAACTGCTTCCAAAGGCCATACCTTAATTATAAGACAAAATAAAACAATTTGGAAGAGACAGCAAAGGATTAACAAGCAGCAGTGGCCTTTAATGACCAACATGGAAATCCATGAATTTAACATATCAGACATCTGAAAGTAGCCCTTTTTTTCTGTTGTGCAAAAAAAAAATAATAAAAAATTACACATAATGAATTAAAGTTGAAGGGTAAAAACCCCCCAAACCAGGAAGGCAGTCTAAGGTAGTTAAGTTTTAAAATACATGAAACTAAGCAGAAAGAATGCCCAGACACTGGCAGTCTGGGCAATGGAGAAGTTTCCATTCCTGAACAAAAGATGTGGAAAGAAGATTAAAAGTTAAATTACATTTGGCTTGAAGGTGATTCCTAGCTATCTACAAAGAAATGTCAGATTGTGGTTTTGGTTTAGACAAGAGACCAGATCTGAAACAGGATCTGAGCTTCCATGATGGGGATGAGAGGTTTAGAGAGCAGTGATGAAAGTGGCTGAAAGCCCAGATTCTTGGTCTAAGATCTGTCTGCAAAAGAGATCAATTAAGGACATCATTTCCCAGAAGTGGAAAGAAGTTTTATTTGGAGGAGGTCTGCAAGGACTTTGAGGGGATATTTAGGATTAAAAGAAAGTGCATGTTTTAGTGAATTAATTTTCTCTTCTCCGTGGTCCAAATAAGTCAAATGATGCAAGCGAGGAGGATTGGCATTCAGAGTTGTGGCCATGCCTTTGCAGCAGACCAAGGAAGCAAGCTAGCCTAAGTTGGTACGATTAATGGTAAGGGAAGGCGGGAAATAGGAACATGGAAAAGGTCAAGAGGAAGTGTCATGGCAAGAGGAAAACTGAAACTGGATGGAAAGGGATAGGATTTGAATTAGGACTCTGTCTCTCATTCCTTGTGTTTGAGGACCATTACTCGTGTTCTTGTGCAAATCTAATCACTTGCTAGAAGTAAATTCTACTGTAATTTTTGTTGAAAAGAAACCACTCAAGGAATCTGTTGTTTGGTTTAGTTTTCTGGGCAGTGTATCTTAGAGTATCTTGGGTTGGAAAGGACTCACAAGGATCATCAAGTCCACTCCTGATCTTGCACAGACAACCCCAAAAATCACACCCTTGTGCCTCAGAGTGTTGTCCAAAGACATCTTCAACATCCACTCCCTGAAGAGCCTGTTCCAGTGCCTGACCACCCTCTGGTGAAGAACCTTTTCCTAATATCTAACCTAAACCTCCCCTGACACAGCTTCATTCCATTCCCATGGGTCTTGTTACTGGTCACCACAGAGAAGAGATCAGTGCCTGCCCCTCGTCTTCCCCTCATGAGGAAGCTGTAGACCACAGTGAGATCTCCCCTAAGTCTTCTCCTCTTCAGGCTGCACAAACCTCAGAAGCTTCTTATACAGCTTCCCCTCAAGGCCCTTCACCATGTTCATAGTGAAAACTGCCCACAATATTCAAGGTGAGGCCACCCCAGGGCAGAGCAGAGCGGGACAATCCCCTCCCTCGACTGGCTGGTGATGCTGTGCCTGATGCCCCGCGCGGCACGATTGGCCCTCCTGGCTGCCAGGGCACTGCTGACTCACATTCAACTTGCCATTGACCAGGACCCCCAGGTCCCTTTCCGCAGGTTTTTGTAGATGGAAAAGTTGTTTAACAATAATTTTTCAAAATGAATTAGATATGTTCCCTTCTGATATAATAATAAACTGTTATTATCTCCTTTGAGACAGAAAGGTTGAAATGGGGAATATTCTGCATTTTGGCATTATTCCCAGGCCACGACTATATACATGGCCAAGTAACATTAACACATGTATTATATGTAGGTATTGCTGTCTTATCTAAAACAGTGAGCAGGTAGGATGTTTGCAGATAAATAAAAGCATAATGTTCTTAAATAGTTTAGAACATCAACAAAGAACAGTTTGACTTTCAGTCATTTTTTTAATTAACAAAGAAGTTTACCACTAAGTTACCACCTATCTGCTCTGCCACTGCTAGAGTTTCAGGCTGTGTCCATCTACAAGGGTATTTTAAGCAAAGGTGAAAACATATTTAGAAATTGGGTTTTGGACAAACACTTTTGGGGCAAAATATTCTCTTGCAAACATGCATAAGATTCTTCTTAAAATTCTGGCTGGAAAATCTTTATAACCAATACTTCAGCACAGTGTTTTTGATACACTTAAGTTACCTTCATTCCTGCAGGGTTCACTTATTTTCCAGTAAAAGCATTCCTTTCTAACATGTGATCTCTAAGTTCATTACCAGAAGAAAAAAAATTCACTGGAATAAATACAACTTTAACTTGCCTTGAAAGAGAAGACTCCTGGTAAGTAACAGCCTCACTGTTAAGAGTGGTGGTGGTTACCTCTTCAGCTGTCATAGGCATAAACAGATCTGCTACTCCTTCATGAGCATATTTTCTGCTGCCTCAGAGCGGCCCAGCAAAGTGGGAGGAAAGGGGTTATTTCTGCAGGATGATCGCAGTGAAAACCAAACATAGGGAAAAACAATCAAGCCTCTTTGTACATTCTTGACAATAAAGAGTAATGCAGCCATCCATCCAGGAAGGGTGAGCCAGCAAGGGGGAAAACCAACACAACTGCTCCTGTCTTCCAGTTCTTCCTCCTTCAGCCTCTGTTCATGTAAGGAACAGTAAATATATCTTCAGTTGTGAGATGTATATACTTGTATGTCCTTGTATGTCATGAATTTATATTCTCCATATGCTGGGAGAACATGATGGGGTTGTAACATGTGTAGGTGTTATAATAATTGTGTATGCTGCAAGATTGGAGTAAAAACAACATCTGTAGTTAATGTGTGAAATGTTTTTTTAGACACTGACTCTCAAATTGTGTTTTGTTTTTTTTTTAAAAATTAGTTTTTTTGTTTCACTGTCTCTGAAAGTAGCTTCTGGTCGAAGATCAAACTTGACCAAAGGGTAAAAGTTCATCGTTTCTAGAGGAGGCAGTGTCTTGATGACAGACTTACACAAATATTTATGTGCTTTAACAGTTCCTGCCTATCCACCTGCTGAAAATCCAAATGATAATAAACTGAGTGTCCTTTTGCTATAGTGAGCCAGCAGTCTGCTTTTCTAGTGGAGAGTACAGTTGCTGGTGGCCAGTTGGCTTTTTTTGGCCCCATTCTAATTTTCTTTCTTCTTTTTTAATCTTGAGTCTTACAAAGAAATTTGAAAACATTTTTACAGGTTTTTTTTGCAGTTCACTTTCTAAAGAGCCTGTTGTGTCACAGCAGATAGGAAAAGCTTCTGTGTAAAGTCATTCATCTTGGCAGATGAAGCTTTAGTAGCTGTTCAGAAGACTCAATATTGTGTGCGTAATTAAAGCACATTAAGTTTCGGTTAGTGTTTTTGTAATCAAGCATTATAATTTGTGATCTTTTCTGAATGATATTTAGACAGTTCATGGACACTTTGAGAGTGTATAGTGTTCTTCCATAAGCAGCTGCAATAGTTAACAGCAGTGATTGTTTTGAAAAACTTGCACCTGTTTCTAGTTTGATTCTAATTATTAGATCTATTTATGTTCTTGCTGGCAAAAATAGTCTAATGACAGGTTCTTTTAATAACTTTGCTTGTTTTAAAGTAGCCTCTGCTGTAGCCTTATGGTATTTCAACCTGTTTTGAAACTTTTGAATAAGCTTTTGGGTTGATTAGAAAGCACCTTTTTGTTAGATAAGGTCTTTGAAGATTTACTGAAATACTCTAAATTTTAAGTTTGCTTATGTTGCTTAGTAGCAGGGGTGGGATACGGAAACGTTTGACACGTTTTGGGATATGTTTTTATGCTGGGATTCTTTCCAGTGTTACATTTTTAGATACTTTCTGAGGTCTCTTTTCTTTAACTCTGAGTATTTGAATATACTGCTATTTACATGTATTAAGCTGTTGCCTGCCCGTTCTTATGCTGGCTGGGGAGCTTGTTGGTTACTTGAGGGGGCGTCAGCTGCTCACACATATCTGGTCTTCACATTCTCTTAACTTTATTCTGTATTTTCACTTAGTCTTTGTTGCTTAAGAACTCAGAAGAAATATACAGTATTGTTTTTTAGGGATGTGATTTTTCTTCCGTTAGGGTCATATACATGAATATGTTTGGTAGAATATGACATACCTTGTAGCTCATGCTGTCCATCATTGATAATGGCACAGAGAATACGTGTCTGCAGAAGGTGTTGTACTATCTCCTGTAAACTCCCTCAAATACCTGTTGACCTTTCTCTTCATCTTACTATTTTCTTATGTTTATCTCAAAATGTCACTTCCTGCAAGGAAGGCTTTGAGCTGATCATACAGTTAGCACTAGAAATTTTCATCTCTATTGAGTTTCTGTGTATTTTCTTCTGATTGACTGAAGGAAAGCAGACTGTCATTCAAACTTCCTTAATGACTCTAATTGGATTATAGTGCTGTAGAAATCAAGAGCTTTTATATGTTTATGCAGTGATTCCTGCAGTGTAAACAGATGCGAGTTCAAAACTTGTTTCCTAATTTATGGCTGTTTCATGCGGTTGGAATCTATATGGTTTGAATTATTTGAATAGATGAAGTTGGTAGAACAATGGAGCTTTTATTATTACTGTTGTATGCAGCACTTGGGACTGAAAATTTAAAATAAAAGCAAAATGTTCCTGCCACTTGATCTTGATGGTGCAAAGTTGTGAAGGTGCACAAAGCACATCACCAGTTACTCATTCCAGTGAGTCAGATTCCCTGTGACTACTCAGTCTTCATTAATCTTTTTCACTCAGGGGGATTGTATTTGAGGGCATGCAAGTTAACCATTGGATTTACCAAAAGCATTTTTATTTGTCAGTAAAGCATACTCATTGTAAAACATCTTCAAATTAGGTCAGTGTGACTATACTTTGAACATCTTTTTATTAAGGTCTGAGATAAATTGTTCCCATTTTTTCTAAAAATTCAGGTATTTCAGTGATCGTTGATCCTTCACAAAAAGAATTCCAGTATCTGTTAACAAAATGTTAGTAAATTTAGTCAGAAGGAAAAGGTTGGCACTTACCTTCAGAAACTGAGTTTTGAATATAAGAAATGTTCTTCCAAAGTACATTATTCCACATTGAGGTACTTTGATTCTTAACTGTTCAGTAACACTTCTAATTTCTCAATTTCTCATTCTTTGGCTCCTCTACAACATGCTGTCCCTTGGTGAGAACACGTCTCTTGGTGTGGGAATGATGTCTGTTCTGGTGACCTCTTTCTCATTCTCTCTAACTGCATCTTACGCAGAGCCCTCTGCTAGCTTTGGAAAAGCTTTCCAAACTTTCAAATCTTTCATGCAGTAGAAGTTTTCATCTGTGTTTTTTATTGAAAATGGAGCACATTAATGCCACAACAGAATGTGAGTAACTTTTGCAGGGATATAGGTAAGTTATTTTCCCATATAAGTGGGTCATAGTAGAAGTAAAAGTTGTCCTAAATGGTATCACTTGTGTTTTCTTTTTTCAGAATAGAGTTTTGCCACTTTGAAAGTTGTTTCGTTTCTCCTCGGTTGAGGGAGAGAGGCACTGATACTGTTCAACAGTATTAATGAGCTTGGATTTGACAGTCTAATTGAGGCGCTCAGTCCTTTGGTTTTTTTATTGTTTGCGAGAAATATGGATGTGACCTGAGTCATACGGAGAAAAGTGGCTGAAGAACTTCAATTTGAAACCTTTCAGTCAGTGCATCTATTAGAATGTTGCTGAGTATTTTCTAGTACTGAAATATTGAAGGTAATAATGCTGCTATAATTTATTTTAGATGCAAACCTAATAGCTCTTCAGAAAAATGTAAGGGCTAATAAAGAACTCTTTGTGTAACAATGCATTTTTTACCTAGTGCTTGTTTTAAATCCCTGCAACTTGTTTCGGCTTACATTAGTCATTGAGCAGCTCTGTATTTTAAAGAAGCTTGAAAAGGTTGTGCTATATTGAGAGTTTGATGTGTATCTTCAAGATGCCTTGAAATATTTTAGAACTGGAATGGGCCATTTTTGTCTGTTTTTAGAATAATCTCTTGTTTAAACTGGGCTTTAAAACAGCATGCCTTGTTTTGCGTGTGAATCTTAAAACTTAAACTGATCATTAAAGTTCACACTGTAAGGTACTCCTTAAATGCAAGATGATGTTGATTTTGTTGACAGTGGATTTCAAAATCATGTTTTACTAAAAGCTCTTATGCTCCTAAAAGGCTTTATAATTAATTCTTCTTTTAACTTTTGGGGTTTAAGGACTGTACTGATTGGAATGGAGAGTTCTGAATTCAAGAGTAAACGTGCTGTGGTGGGAGTCAGTTGTTAATAAAAGAAGTGGCCGTGATTTTTTTTTGTTTTGTTGTTGTTGTTCAGATCTTGGCAAGTCATGTATGAGCTATTTATTGTGCAGAAGGTAAGGAAGAGCCCTTCTGATTTTTTTTTAAAAAAGTGAGCAATTGCTAGATGTGCCTCTGCACACATCCTGTAGCTGAAATACAGGATATAGGGCTTTTCCTCTCTAAATTCTTGAGTGGACAAGCAAAGGTGCTGAAACATAATCTAGAAAACTCCTATGATACATTTTTCCACAATAATGTTGCTGATGTGTCTGCTGTTGTGTTGGTGTTCATGGAAAAAATAACGTAGGATTGTGTGCTAACGTAATTCAGTAAATTTGTCTGAATCATTGGAATTACTTGGAGTAAACCAGCTTGGGATGTGGCTTCTGTTTTGAAGCTGCAGTTTGTTTATAAGCAATATGTTTTGAGCAATGAAATGCTGACTAGCATTTGTGTCTCTAGAGAAGAAGAGGAACGTCTGAGAAATAAGATCCGAGCAGATCATGAAAAAGCTCTGGAAGAGGCTAAGGAGAAATTGAAGAAATCACGTGATGAGATTCAAGCTGAGATTCAGACAGAAAAGAACAAAGTAGTGCAAGAATTGAAAAGGAAAGACAGCAAGCCACTGCCCCCTGTTCCTTTACCAAATCTGATAGGGATAAACAGTGGAGAACCAGCAGACCCGGATATCCGAGAGAAGAGGAACAAAGTTAAAGAGGTAAAGATGATGTGGTCCTATGTGTTCTTGTATCTGATAGCAGTTGTTTATGTGGCATTGCTATGATTTATACTAAAAAGAGAAGAAAAACAGGTCTACAAATCTTTTAGTAAACAGTAAGATAAAAGTGCACCAGTATTAATGAGCATCAGCATTATTGCGGTTTTTGTGTTGGGATGTTAATATTTCACTGGATAACAAGTTGTAAATGATTTTAAGGATTTCTTCAACTTAGTGGTATGGGTTCAAAATGAATGTGTCATTAACACATGAAACAGTGACAAGAGCATTTAAAGTTGAGCATGACCTTGTCAGTTTGCTTCAAAAGAATGGGATATGTTAGTGTGTCACAGGATATATAGAAAAATTTAAAAAGTAGATTGAAAAGATAAGGGGAAAAAAGACCTGGTGCTAATATTTGAAAATTAGCAAATTATCATATGCTTTTCAAAATAAATTTAAACAGGTCTAAAAAATTATGAGTTAATTTAAGCAGATGGTTGGCCGTGAGATTCATTGCCCATTTTTACCCAGGCAATGCAATTTCCTATTACTCTTGCCAGACACTTTTCCGAGTCTGTACTTCTAACTAGTATAGTAGGAGTCTTGTACAACCTTGTTTTTCTTTATCTTTCCTTCAATCTGATTAGTTTTATGCCTAAAATCGGGTTAGCAAGCAGGACTGGTTCAGCCAGAGGTAGACAAGCACGGGCTCTGTTATTAAAGAACATCCAGGACCACAGCACTTAGTATTCACATCCCCCAAATCTTCTTTTAAATGCTAATCTGAGTTTAGTTAGCTCATAAAAACAGAGATCAGTCATACACCTGTCCCTGTCATAGGAAGGAGTTGTAGCTGTAGTATGTGCCATCCTGTGGGTAGATCACCCAGTCTGGAATTTTACTTTGAATATTAGTGATGACTAGGGGGAGTCCAGTCTTATCAAGTAATGGACAACTGCTTATGATACATGAGAAATACATCATGGGGCCATATTGGTGTTTGTAGTAGTTACTATGTACAGAGCTCTATCACAGTTTGCATCCCTGAAGTAGCAAACCCTTCCCTGGAAGATGTGCCTGTTAGTTATTACTGTGGAAGTACTTTGGACTGGGGCGTTGTGTGTGGAATGTTGGACCTCCTTGACCCTGCTTGATGAGGGCTGTTTTCCAAAGGACAGCGCTGAACTGTGGATTTGAGAAGGTTCTACTGCTTTTCAAGCCTATGTCTTCAAACATTTTCAGTGAGAATATCAGGGTATTTTGCTTTTCACATTGTCTCTGTAGGGTGAAGATGAATGGAATGGTCATGTAGCTGTCAACACGTTTTAATTTTTACTACAGATTGCTGTAGTTAAATACCTTTGAGTTTGCCACTGATAGATTTAATGAATAGAATAAAATTGATTTGACTAACTAATGTGAAGTTACTGAACACAGCTAGCAATGAAGAACTAGCTGGGAGAAATAATCAACCAAAGTTTCTGTAGATCAAGCCTGGAATTGGAGGGAGGATTGAAAACTGTTTTTTCCATTTCTGGGGTGGTTTGGTCAGAATGTAGCCTGAGAGGAAATTATGAGCTATGGATAGATACAGAATGGCAATTTTCTTGGTGTCACAAGTCAGTAGTAAAATTTGGACAATTCTTGCTAATCTAAAACTGAAGGTATATCAATTCATAAGGAATTCAGGGTAGTTTGTGAGTAAGGATCACCAGATTATAGTTCTGGTGATTGTTAGCTGCAGTTGCTGCACACCTCGTGCTGTAAAAGACTTGTTCCTTTTTTTGGTGATCAGCCTACGCGTGAGTCACACTGACAAGCTGTTTTTCTATTGCATAACTTATTGATGACTACTGTTGTGGTTTCTGAAGCACAGCATTTCATAGCCAGACCAAAGGTTTTTGTAAGACTATGTATTAGGTGGGTAAGTCCTTCAGTTAGAATAATGATGCCTCTGTACTATGCAGTCTTCAGTTGTGTGACCACTTTGCTTGAACAGTCCAGAATCACACTAGCATGACTGAAATTTGTTGTGTGAATTGCCTTCATTGAGTCATTCTTGTTAGTACTGTAGTAACCAGGTGATCTCCAGCATTTTTGATATTTTTTTTTCGTGCAGCACAGCAGATTATCACCTCTACAGCTAGATGTGTGAAGGCATAAAATACAGGGGCAGAACGTCTTCTAGGGGGAATGAATGAATTATAATGCTGAGGAACCCATGTTGGTATGGTGTCATTTCTGTTTGGCCTTTGGGTTCTCTCCTGGATTTTGAATCTGCTGTGTTGCAATGAATATAATGTGGTTGAGATAAAACATGTATCGACAGTGTCAGATGAATTATATTTTGCCTGAAAGCTGTTTTTGACAGCATCAAATGTCTCAGAGAAAGCTGCAGCTATTCCAGAGATGTGAAGTGCATTTTGAAATCTGCTCTATTCCTCTCTGAGTTCCTCTCCCACTGTTTTATATCCAGTGTAGACTAATACAAATTGTCTTGGTAAATGAGATGGAGTCTTAGCAAAAAAAGAAGGAGCTCCAGGAGACAATATCTCTAATACAGGTCTCCAAGTAGCATTTGTGACATGCAAGACATTACGGTTGCCTGGATTGTGGCCTAAAAAATAGCACAGGAAAGCTCCTAGCTCTTTGAAGGCTGCATGTATGGCTTCAGAATTCCAGGGGGTCTCGAGAAAGCATGTGACCTATGCCGTGATTTATTTTGAAATGTCCTCATGCATTTTTGGGGAACTTTACTCTCCAAGAACAGCTTTAGACTGTTCAAATTCACAAAAATAGTTATGTTATGATTCAGACTATTTCCCCTCTTCAAATGGTGAAAAACTGGAATTAGGCTGCATGATGGGGACAGTTTGTAACACACATCTGGGTCTTTACAGTTGTGAGAAAGACTGGGAAATTTTCAAATTTCTATTATTTTTTACAGAAAGTTTATTACCAGTTTTTCTTTCCAAACAGCAATTTGATGAAGTCTTTTTTCAGATCTCTGTATAAAAAGTGGTTTGGCAGTACTTAAATATTTTAAAAAGACTTATTTTGATTTCAGAAAAAATGCATATAAAAGTAAAAAGAATTTGTGTAATGCTCTTAAGAGAGCTTTGTAGAACATTTGAAAGCTCTGTATAATAGGAATGTTTGCTGAGCACAGAGAGGGAGCCTTCTTGAAGTCGTGAAATAAACTGTGAGGAGAATCTGCATGGTCTTGGTTTTCTTTTTCTGTGTCTTTTGGTTCTGATCATCATGTTTAGTGTTATATTGTATTCTCTACTAGCTAATTTACAGAATTGTGTAATTTGTGTATATTCTTCTATTAATTCAGTCATTTAAATAAGCAGTATTTATGAGTTGGCTGATTATTTTGGTGTACAATGATAACTTCAAGAAGTAAAGGTTTTCCACCCTGTTACCAGACATGCTTTGTAGTCCTTCTCTAGTATATTAGCTTGCTGTTCTGGCTTTAAAAAAATGCCAGAGTGTTTAATTAACTGGTATTTTAAGAACGATTGCATCTGAATTCTTTTTTCAGATTCATGCTGCTACACTTTAGCTTTCTATTAATATTTTAGAGAATTTTTATACCATATTAAAAATGTTGGAAGTAAGAATCTTTTTTAGGACGGTAAAAGTAACTTGTATAATTTTACCAAAAGATTTTAAAATGTGTATTATTATTGTGGCTAATGCAGAGAATTAAGAACAAAACTCATCTTTTGGAAGTCACTGGCTTCCTTTCCAACTTAAATATAAATTCCTTGAACCATTGGAATTTTTAGCACTTAATTTCCATTATTATGTCCTTTAAATTAAGTTCAGAATATTATTTTTTCCTTGTAGTTTAAATATAATCATTACATAGTGTTCTATGGTCTATAATGAATTTTATTTCCTTTAGAAGTTAAATTTTACCCAGTCAAATAAGGAAAATTTTGTAATTTTTTCACTCTACTCAGGGTTCAGATTTTCTTTACTTTCAGCATAAGATGTCATAGTATTATCTTACTGCCAGCATTCATTTGGGATACTTGTTAAAACAGTGTATTTCACCCAGTGATAGTGCTAATCCATGAAGGTGATTCTTCCTCTCTGTTCAGCACTGGTGAGGCTACACCTGGAGGTGCTACAGTTAAGGATGGGAGAATCATAGGATAGTTTGGGTTGGAAGAGACCCTTGAAGGTCATCTTTGAAGTCCAACTTGAAATTTACTTGCGACATCTGACACCTGCAGAATGATTTGCTAAGTTTGGATGTTTTGCACAACTGAGGAACAAGGTCCTGTCTAGGAAGCTGAGGATGTTCTGACTTGAGTTCTTTGGCCAGTGAACTTCCTTCAGCAAAACTTGCTGTGTATCCTCTTTTAAAATTAGAGTTGCAATATATTGCCTCTTAGAAGGGGAGGTAGAAAGTTATTTATTTAATATTAGTGGAGGCAATTTTGGAAATATTTCTAGAAACATGCCAAGAAGAAAAGTGAATAAAATGTATTTTCATCATGGTCTCTGGATGGTAAAGGGGCTGTTAATAGTGTTGAGAAGCAACAGGCTGCTTTATAAGCAGCAAAACTAATGGTTTCTTTTGGATCTTTGACCTCCATCTCCTTATACCACCCTCTGCTCATCATGCACATGTTGCTGTGAATGTCCTCTTATCTTCCTGTTTGACCACATGAATTGCAGTGTGTTTCGTGCCTGCTTTAGAGCTACTGGTATGCTAAATGCTGCCCCTCTGAATGGATAAAGAGTTGAATTATAACTCCCTTTGTCTCAGTCAGGGTATTAATTTGTGTCTCTGTACCTTATCTAGCCATGGGTATTTTTTCATCCTTTTTTTTTTTTNTTCCAGCTCTTTAAAATCGAGTATGAAATTAGAGAATGAATTCAAAGGCCTACTGCAAATGTACATGTCAAATGACAGATGTACAGACAGCAAGATTGCATAAGTCTTATTCTTTTAAGGAACGAGGTTAAAAATAGTAAGTGTCCTTTTACCTGAGTTCTGTTTAGTGTGCTTGTTGAGAAAAGAGCTTTGTAGAAGAAAGAAATACTTAATCATCTAGAGATCTTTTAATTCTTAAAAACTCCTCTTTTCATAGTTACTATTCATACAGCTTCCAGTGCTAATCTCATTTATTATTTCTAATTGCAGTGTTTCAGATCTAGCCAATCAGGCTGTTTTCTTTGACTGGGAGACCTTTTTTCAGCATCAAAAACCAGTTGAGAACAAGTCATTATTGCTGATACTTTGCACTCTTTGTTTTCTTAATCAAACTTACTTGGACTTTTAGTTGGTTATGACATGAGTTTTTAATAATCCATGTCTATTAGGACTTTTGCAGTGTATTTTGTAGCTCACTGCTCCTGACTTAGATCCCAGTGAAACTGAAGGACACCAGTATTATAATCTGACTTTTTCAGTATTTAAGATAACACTTGCTGCAGTGTGCATTTGTATAAAATATATACACACATTTTAACGTGTGTGTGCATATAAAAGTCTTCGTACATATGTGTACATGCACATTGTTTATTAAGTGGTTTTCTTTGCACACTATTTGTATTCTCTGTGCTCTGGATTATCCAATGTAATTCGACATGATGAGAATAGGTAAGTTGACTTTCACATAGTTTCACTTCACTTTTTTAAAGCTGGTCTTAATTTTACTGAATTAGTGAAATCTGTAAACTAAGGATAAAATCTTTTTGATTGAGTTGGTAAACTTATTTTCTGTTGATATATTGGAATTAATATTTTGCAATTAGTGCTTTGGCCCGTACAGACATGTTAGGAGTGGCCCTGCACAAAGTTCTGTCCCAGCTTGTAGGGATGATTGTATAAAGAACTCATTTTACATTTGTAAACCTTTCCTTTATGCCTATGAGAAGCTTTGTAGTCTGGTATATTTATTTTGCTGGAACAGAAGAATGAAAATAAAACTTGGAGCTTTAGGTGCAGTATTTCAGCTGCACATCCTGGATAAGTTGCTTGGTTGGTAACTTAAAATGTTCTACTCATGAAGAATACAAGTTTTTGTTTGAGGGTATTTTAAAAATGAATCAATTTATTCAAGTTATAGCAATGACAGAATTCTCCAGTGCTCGTGCATTATTGGGAGTGTGTTAAAAATTCAAGAAGGTCTTCATTATTAAAGATATCTTTTTTCCAGACCATTGTGAGAAGAACCTGTGTCTCAACAATGAATTAGCACATTTGCAGTATTTAACATTCGTAAGTGCAAAATAAAATAAAAGAAATAAGGAAATAATTCACTTCCCTGATATAATCAGCCAAACAAAAATGAGCAAAATTCCAGGTAAAGTACTTATTTCGGAACTGGGTAAATCAAAAGACTCCATGACATCTCATTGACCTTGTGTTTTGGTTTTTTTAAATTTTGTATTTTATATGCCATTTATTCCTGTACAACAAAAATGCTTGTAGCAAAAATGAATTTCGACTAGATGGAAGACATCTCAGTTTTAAATTTACAAAATCTATTATACCAGTGACAGTTTGTGTATTTTGCAGCTATGGAGACTTCAGCTGGAAAGCCAGAGCATCCTGTTATGCTCTTGCTAGTCATCTTTACATAATTTCTCCTGTAGTCCTGTCTGTTTCTGAGAGCTACTCCACAGAATATATGCCACTGTATTCTTAAAATACAGTGTTTCTGATGGTGTTACTTCTCAATTATTGGTATTAATTATGTCACTGATACACAATGTGAGCTGCTGATAGTTAAGGAACTTTTCATGGCGTGTTCCATTACGTCATAGGCCATCTGCACACAAAACTGAAATACCCAGAACTTGAAACAGTTCACTCTGATTAGTTTGCTTTGAGATTTGGATTCCTGATTTGCATTGCTGGCATCTATTCTTATTTTCTGCTTTGTTACCAGAGGACTAGTGGCTAACAAGGCATCAATTTTTGAAAGAGATTCAAGGGGGGATCCAAGAACTGCAGAACCCTGTGCCTGCTGAGTGAACTGCAGATTAACAGAAACCAGAATAGGGAATAGAATCTCTGAATGCACAGATATGTAAGATTTCCAGCTATATTTTTATGGATTTCATGATGCAAAGAGCTACAGAAGATCCCTGAAAGAGTCAACAAACATGTGAACACAGAAGATACAGCTAGATAGATAATTTTTCAAAGAATGTTTGGCAAGGTTCATTGCTCAGGTGTTGAACTAAGCAGCCACGGGATGCAGGATGGTTTCTCACTTTGCCTGGAGAAATTAGTTGGAGGCAGGAAATGGAGAGTATGGATAAATGGTGCTGGAGGCCCCAGAGGACTTGTACTGGGAATACATGCTCTAAATTATACAAATAAATTATTTAGAGTTTGAAAATGGATGAACAGTGGTTTGGTAACTTTGCTGCCGATGTGAAGAATTGCAAAAAACCCATATGGGACTGAATGATTATCTCCCCTTTTATTTCACAGCTAAATGTAAAATGATGCATATTGGGGCTGGAGAGGGAGAGATTCCAGCTTCATGCTTAGTATGAAAAGGTGTGAGATGACTTATTACCAGTCTAGAATGAGAAATTGTGTTTATTATAGTTCCTTGGAAACGTCACTGTAGGGCTCAACAGCAGACAAAGAGCAGATAGTATTTCAGAAAAGGAGAACAGAACAGACAGGGTTTTTTATGGTAGCCTGTAAAGCTCAGGTGCCTCTGCATCTTGCATGCTTCATGTAGTTCTCTCAGCCTCAAAAAGAATGCAGTAAAACTGACAGGTGCAGGGAAGGTGATTAGACTGATGCCTGAAAAGACAAGACTGGAAGAAAGGAACTGCGTTTTGTTGGCTGATTTGCAGTTGTGGTTGTTCACAAAGATGATCTGGAGAGGTTCTAATTTTCTAAACACCACAGGGCCAGTCAGTTGTGTGAATACCAGTTTCTGTTGAAAACATGAGGATGCACAAGGTCAAAACCCCTGGTTCATCATCTTGAATAAAAAGCATTTGGCTTTCTTGTACAGATTTGAGCAGTTGGTTCACTGCTGTAAGCTCTTCAAATTTAGGCTCTTTACATCTTCAGTTACAGTTCTTACCAGTTTGAAGTGCTTTCCCCTTATTTCTATCAGACATCTAAGACTTCAAGTAATTAATGCTAAAAAAAAAAAGCTTCCCATTTTGCATCCATTTGATAAACTGTTTTGTTTTAGTAATGGATTTGTTACCGGATTTTACAGTAAATGAAAACCCAGCTTTGTGTGTTAGGAACATATTCCAAACAGACTTTTTCAGTGACAATATTCAGAAATGAGTGTCAGAGGCATGAACTGATGCCTGAAATAATTTCTCATTAGGTAGAGCTCCCAGAAGAATAAAAAAATCTGAGTTTTCTAAGTTTCATCAAAAATCTGAGTATAAAAGGAAAAGATCCTTCTTTAAATTAACCTCTGAAAAGTATTCTCTGCAGACGGTGGGAAAATGGTTATAAATTTTTAATCTGCCAGTTGAGCAGTAATTTTGTCTAGCAATCCTTGGTTAATTTTAAAACAGAATTTGAAGATGGTTTATATAAATCTCCTTAAATTGTACACTTAACCAGGACATGTTCCTTTGAAACCAAAACCTATTTGCTATCTGTTACACACATTCCAGATGGAATGGCAGGAACAAGTAAATACTGCAGTTTTCCAGTAAATGGTTTCTTTTGCTTGTTTGTCAGGACTCCTATTTTCTGTTTGCTAGCTGTCTGCCCTTTTTGAGGACTGGAAAGGTGCTTTGGAACCAATCCTTAGTTTGAATTAATGTCACTGTAGTGAGAGAACTTCCTTACAGGTCTTTTCAATCACTGTAACCTCCTTTTACTGCTACAATTACGAATTTGTCAAAAGATGTCATTACCACTCTGTGTTTATAAGAACCTGATTTCTGAGTGACTATAGAGACTCGGATCTGTGAATGTGTTCTGAAGTCAGTAAAATCAACTAGATAATGGTGTACCTACAAAAGCAGTTTCATTTGACACGCTGAGCTTGCTGTTCTGGCTCTTTTGTGGCAGAGTCCAAATTAGTCTTTTAGTAGAATTATCAAGTTGTATGTGCAGCAGCATCTTGTTGGTTGTTGTTTCTGGTGCATCCAATAATAAACATATCCAATATTAGCATGCAACAGAGCTATCCCCTATGAATGATTTTGCATTCAAAAGTAAATTGTGGCATTAATACTGTCAGTAAAACTCCATTGCTAAAACCACTTGCTCTCTGGTGGACAGATTGTAAGATCTTTGTGACATCAAGCTCCGCACACTTACTGTGACAAACTGCTATCAGGCATGGAAATTTCAACTGTGTAAATCCGTGTCTTGCCTTTTTCACAATTATTGATTCATCCTTGTTATTTTCATTCTGCTGAGCTTTAAGTATCTCTCTTATGAGTACTTCAGGGGTTGGCTGTGGTTTTTTGCAAATAGTTTTATCTTCTTTCTGTTATATGTAGTACTGATGTTCCAGTGTCTGAGACTTTCCTCTCCTCTTAAAGACAAGATTTTGGTTTTAGAAGAGTCTCCAGGAAGAGTTCTCTCTTCCTGGAGCTATTCTTCAGCATTTCCAACTTTGACTATGCAAATGCTATCTAGTGTAACTATAGAGAAAATTATCAGGAGTTCCTGTTGCTTGTACTTACTAAGCCAAAATGCCATCCTCTGTTAAATTTTTAGCTGGCTGCCACCTATCTTCTTGTGTCTCTCCAAAGCTTCTGTGTGAACTGCTGCTCCCAATAGTATAGATGTTCTAACTGTAGTATAACAGTGCTACTGTTACTGGCAGTAAGAGAATTCTCCATGTTGTTATAAGATCTCTTGGCATATCATCCTTACAAAATTTGATGCTGGGTACAAGAGCTGTGGGGTTTCTCACTTGCATGTACAGTAATCTGCTATCATATCATGAGGCCTACTTGCTTTGTGGTAGAGGAAAGCAGTGAGCTGGGTGCCAGCATGATGCTTGGTGTTCATCTGGAAAAAATCAGTTGACTGCTTACTGTAATAAAGTCAAATAATTCTCAAGGACTTATAACACCATATTCTTAGTACACTGCTTGGACGAGGCAGAGGGGACAGGACAGATGTGTTTGTGGTTATCAAAGGCACTTAGGCTCCTCTAAATATGATTTCCTATCTCAGCCTTAGATGATGCAGTCAACTGTGTCTTAATCTCTTGTGTTTCAGGTCTCAGTAGTGTGTTCTTAAATTACTTGTGCCTTAAGTTATGCATTTAGTGAAATGTAGTCCTTTGCAGTTTCTATCTTAATAGATTTTTTTCTTGGGATCAATTATGGATACAGAAACGTCTTACGTTGTGATGTATTCTATTTTAGCCCTCTGTAATTTCCATACTTTTTTGGAGTTTCTTCAGAAATAAATATTCTGTAACAAAATCTGTACTTCCCCCCAGAAGCACAGCAAATTAGGACAGTAAAATATTCCTCAGTTAAGATTCTGCCATGAGGAAACAAGTTCTTCTCTTGGATTTAACTGGTATTTGCCTACACTTTGAGATTTTTATGAAGCTAAAATGTCAATGACTATTTGATTCTCCTTCATAAAATATTTGAGTCATCTAGGTATCTCAGAAGCCCAGTTTCCTTTTTGTGCAAGCCAGTTGATTAGATCTGCCGTGTCACGGTCAGCTTGTTTATTTTAGTCATCCATATATTTTCAACCATGCTTGTCAGTCCGTCTTTAGTTTCATCCTCCAAACCCACAGGTCTGTGTTTTCCCAAGTAGAGTTTTTAGGACTTAAAGGTGGTCTGGCAGGCTGTGAGTTAGAGTAGGACCCTTCACAGATGCCTTAACTGTCCATTCTGACTGTTCTTAACTCTACCCTGACTGGATAAAGCCTTGAGTAGCCCAGTTTGATCTCATAGCTAATCCTGCTTTGAGCAGGAGGTTTGACTGGAGAGACATCCTGAGATCTCTTTCCACCTGAATGATGCTGTGATTTTCAACTTTATGATCTTAAGTTAATGAACAGTTTTATATAGGAATTTGTGCATTGGTTCTGGATAGCGTTAGCAAGAGCTCTCAGAGGAACTTCTGTACTTACTGACTGTGACCAGGTTTTTATTGCATTTGTCATACTGCAGTTTTCTTACCTGTCAAGAGAGAATCATTTTACCCGTGTCATCTGTGAGTTGGTCAGTTTGAGAAGTGCTTTGTAAACACTAGGGAATTTGTGAATGCTAATGAAATGGCTTTTCTCTCCTCTTACACTGCTAGTTCATTACACTAAAAGAAGCGATACAGTATTATTACCTCTTTGGGTGTCAAAATCTTTTAGTGCAAATACCAAAAGCAACATATGAGCTGACTTTGAATGACACGATAGGAGTGGGACCTCTAGCACCTTGAGAGGAAAGTTGTGGGTATGTTGATATCAGTTTAACACAGAAATGCTTCCCATCTTCTGGACCTGTGCATATACCTTTGCTGTGGTTCAGATTTATTGTCTAGGCATGCGTTAACTGAGCCATGGAAAATCTGGAGGAAGTTTACATTCAAAGGAATTACAGCTGTGTAGTTTGGACAGGGATCTCTTGATGGTTGTAGGAAGATAGGGACTTTGTTTTCCATGTCCCAGCAGGCAGATTAGATGCAATTTGAAAGATGTGGGATTACTGGATGCCGACTTCCATTAAATCTTGAACTCCATAAGAGAAACCTGTGAGGTAGTAAGGGGAGATGTGAGATAGTGCTGGCAAGGTGACTGGCTGCACCTCATATTTTAGCCAGCATCTGCCTGTTCCCTCACATTTTCTGTGAATATAGTGATTAAAATAAGAAAACTAAAGTCATTCAAACCATAGTGAAAACTGATTGCCTTGCCTCAGTTTCTTTAACACTTAGTATTGATCTCTTAGTTACATTCATGTAGTTTCTCCTCTTAGAGGGCATTTCTCAAATTTGTGGAGATCTTGATTTTAAGTACTAAGTATTTTCTTGGAGATCTTGTTTATGTTAACAGTTTTAATACCATTTTAAAATGCAAAATAAAAATAAAAAATATATATAAATGTATATATATATATAATGGTGTGGATACAGACACATGGTTGTTGTTTTAGAAGAGTTTTTTTCTAACTGTCGCTGGGGCAGTGTCTTTTGAAATATAATTTTCTCCTGTTGCTTTCATCTGTTTAGGTAACTAATATTTATTTTTTTTATAATTGCATTCACTTTAGAATTTGCAGGCTGCTGTATACCAGGAAGCAAGGAGTTTGAAGAGTTTTAGCAAATCCATAAAATCACTGCTTAGTGGATGATGTGCACAACTAGTACTTGAGGGTCAACAAGACCTTTTAGATTTTTTAAATGTAATTTTCCTACTAGGTGGTGGAAACATCCATTAAAAAGTTTAAGGTTTTGTGTAGCAAATATTAATAATGTTATACTACTTTGTTCATTATGGTTTCTAAAGAGCAAACTTTTGGCATTTATTTTGGTGGAGGCTGTATGACTGTATCTTTGTCAGGTAGGTGTTGCTAATAAGAAATTTATTATTCCTTTTGCAAAATTGTTTAGTCATACTTGGATGTACCAGTGTAAATAAATCCCTCTTATGCTTCATATATTGGTAGATATCTTTTTCTTTTAGTCAGCATCCTAAGACATTAGCCAGTGTTTTACAGCAGTTCCTTAGACTTAAATGTGTTCCTTATGCTTATATTCTTAAATGTCTGTGCTTGTATTAAAGGCAAAGAAAGAATAAGAAAACAACCTCATGCAGAGCATTAAGCTCTATAGCTCAAATCAAACAGACTTGAAGTTGTTTCCAAATTTATTCATGCTGTAAAATCTGATTTCTATAACAGATAGAAACAGTGGCAAAGTAATTAATCAGTATGCTTCTGAAAGATGAAGTCTCAAATAAGCAGTAATATAAGTCATATAAGGAGTAAAATATTGTATTCATAGAAAGTAGTTTTATAATGTAATCAAATCCTGTTTTTCCCATTTCTCAGATGATGAAGCATGCCTGGGACAATTATAGACAATATGGATGGGGACATAATGAGCTCAAACCAATTGCCCGGAAAGGACATTCCACCAACATATTTGGTAGGCTATGTTTTCTAGTTTATTTGTAAATTTTATTTTTTTTAATATTTCTGTTTGTGCGTCCTCTTTGGAAGTCTACCCAAGCTTTCTACCAAAGCCTGTTTTAATATAAATATTTTGAAATGTGGTTGACAGAATTACAATGAATTATTTCAATAGTATTTCATTGCATTACTTTACTAACCTATCTTTTTGGGAGTAATATGTTCTTATTGTTGCAAAAGCTAAGCTGTGTCTATGTGCACTGTTACTTTGTGTGTATATGTATACACAAATGAAAGTTCTAATGCAATGATGATATTTTGGGAATGCAGTGAATCTAAATTTGGAGGGTTTTTTAAAAAAAAACCAAACCCTTGTTTTGTCTACATCTTTGTATTTAATTCCATGAGAATCATAGTGCAGTTTGAGTTTGAGGGAATCTTTTAGTTTAAAGATGGTCTAGTGCTATCCCCTCTGCCCTGGGCAGGGACACCTTCCACTAGACCAGGGTGCTTAGAGCCCCATCCAGCCTGGCCTTGAGCACTTCCAGGGATGGGCCATCCACAGCTTCTCTGGGCAAAACAAAATGTGCATGTAAGATGCTGAAAAACTGTAACTACCAAGGTGAAATGTAAAGTAGCTTTTAAAAAAGATCTGGGTAAGGAGAAAGTATTGTTACTTGATTTGTGTGACTTATGGATCCTGAACCTGTAGGCTGGAATGAAAGAAAAAAATGTATATTCAAAATACAGGACTTTGAGGGGTAGGGGCAAGTTTTGAAGAAATTCAAGGGATGAAGTGAGAATGTTGGAGCAATGGAATGTGAATAGAAGTGTTGGAAATGATATTTAGAATAGTGTAAAACATGAGGAAGGTAAAGATCAAGAAACTGAATAGTCTTGTGCTGCATACATGTGATCAGACTAGATGGCTTTTCTTCCTTAAAATATCAGTGTTCTGCAGCAGTACTTGGTTTTTTGGGTGTAAATGCACTGATACAGACTAAGTAGAATAGTAATTGGAAAAATTACAAGCATTTTATTGGTCCTCAAACCAGGAAAGAATCCACTTTTTGACCCCAGTTAGTAGGACTGATGGTTAAAAAAAAAACAGCCACCAACATAGTTACATGGTTGTAACTGTTGAGGACTGAGCCTTGGAGGTCCCTTAGTTTCATCCTCTGGCATATCAAAACACATAACCTTGATGTTAGTAATGAAGACTGTCTGAATTGGTCCAGAATGCACAGCGCCTAAGATGGCTGAGCTTTGAAGCTTGTGCATTTGTTCTGAAACACAGAAAGGAGAGCTGCTCTAAGACTAGGAAGAATTTTCATCCACTCTCATATTCAGGGAAGATACAGATTAATCATAATCCCTTTTTACATCAAGAATGAGTGTAAATATACTGTCTACACCTTAATTATGTTAGTATTGTTTGTAAATTTTTGCTTGAAATTAAGATTTTTTATATTGTAAGGCATTTGGCTAGTGACTTTGTGTGAAGTTGGTTCTCATTGTAATTCATATTTGTATTATTTATCTTGCTTTAAACATTGAATTTGTTTCTTGTAGATGGTAGAAATAAGGATTAGGATTGTGTAATTTTCTCATTTTTTGTGCATAGTGCCTGAATCTAGAATAAAATATTTTTTCTGAAATGAAGATTTGGCTTGCTTTTTGTTTTCATTTGTAGGAAAAGAGTAAGGTCCCAGAGGAGCCCTATTCCAAAAGAAGTGTCAAAGGACATGCTTCAAAAGTATTGTAATACTTCAAGGGACTTTTTTTTTTTCCTCCGCCCCTTCCTCTGATCACCTTAAATTTCATCTTGGAGCCATTCTTATATCTTACCAAATAAACAAGTTATTTTCTTTATATCCAAGCAATTTTTCATCAAATTTATTTGCATGATGAATTTCAACCTTAAATAAGTGCTAGTTGCAGAGAAGGGAGGAGAACTTCAATTAGGCACACTGGTCCTTTCCCCTGCTCCCAGCAATGGAAGGAGAGCCTCTGAGTTAAATTTTCTGCAATACTTAGAAAAAATCCCAAATGAATAAAACAAAAAAAAGTGCCCACAAATAAACCTTGTCCTCCTTGGAAGCTTATTTTAATCCATAGGAGAATAATTTCAACTGCTGTACCAGGCCAATCTGGAGTAAGGACTGTTTGCCTTTGCTGCAAGCCTTAGAGCCTGGCATTGATGTCTTCTAGTCTTGTGCTGGAACCTGGTTTTTTACAGTTCAGTGCAGATGGGAAGCTGATATTATTCTGATATTATTTTACTTCTTTGTATTCTTGTATAAAGAAAATGATTGCATAAGGGGGACTTGTCTGAGGGAGGGAAGATGAACCAAGATAGCATGCATAGGAGAAAAAAGGTGGACTGGGGGAGGAGTTTGATGAGTGAGATGGAGAAGTCTAAGATGCACCTGGTACTGCAAGGAGAGAGTGTGAGACTGAAGGAAAGACTGGAGGAACAGACTTCTGCCATGACAGACAAAAGGACTTCTCTTAGGTACTAGGAGAGCATTTTTCAGTATTCTTACATACTTTGTTTGCTACCTTGTACATTGGAACTGCTTTAATTTCCACTAGAAAAATCTCTTTTGAAACTTACTGTGAATTAGTTTTATGTTATGACTAATTCATGGCTTTCCTTTATATTTTTTCCAACGGATGAAGTGGGATCTGACAGGGAAAAATCTTCAGTGTTCACCTGTATGCTCATGCAGTCTTTGCTCTTGAATTTACGTGCAATTCTGTTGCTTAATTTGCCATGCATAATTTTAGATTAACCTTGGTTTGTAACCCTTACTGTATGAAATAAGGTTCTTTCTTCATGTGGCACGAAAACATTTTTATAATGTTTTGTTTTTAATGTGCCTGACAAAGTATTTTTAAGCAGTTATGAATTATAATTTCACTGTAGTTTTTTCTTTCCATTCTTCCCTGCATACTTCTAACATGTCTTCTGTTGAGTCTGGAAGACTTCTGCTTTTTTCTCCTTGGAATGCTGCTTCTTTGGAATGCTGATTTTTTTAAGTTTTGGCATTGCTTTCTGAAAGAAATTGCATGCTTTGTCCACATTACAGTTTCTGCTCCTCTTGTTCCAGTTAACTCTAGCAGCTGATTCCCTATGTGTCTGTCCTTTTGAAATCCAGATGCTATTTTGTGCCATTTATTTTTTGGCCAAGTCATGTCATGATTGCTCAAGGCTATTTCATGTGGGAAACTTTCCTTAAATACATAATCTTCAGTATATGTAGAGTATAAAACAGAATCGTCTGTTGTTCATTTGGTAGGTGGTTAATGGGGGGAATGTGTGAAAATTTAGTACTAGGGACTTGTACTAGGCTGTGTTGTTATTCCTAATTCTTTATCAATCTCTATTACCCCGAATGACACCATTCCCAGCAGTATTTGCTTTATAGAAGGATCACATAATTCTTTTTGAACTCTCATGCTAGTTTTAGTCAAGAGATGCTTAGCAAAACCTGTTTTTATCACTCACCTGCAAGATGATGTGAACCAAACGATTTTCTGCCATTACCGCAAGTCTGTTGTACTTTTCATTGCAATTCCTAGCACATCTGTGAGATTCTGTAGGGAGACGGTATCGCTGGTTGGCGCTGTAACCTTTGCATGAATCTTTGGGAGATCAGGTTTACTGATAAATCTCAAGTGAAGTAAACATCATTCAATTTAGAAGGCAAGTAAGTCATTAGTCTTTTCGTTTGGACTCTGCTTTTGTCCAAAGCAGTGTATGTCATTGCCTTTGCCAAGAGGAGCACCAGTGTTTCTAACATGGCAAGATCTAGTGGGGTTCAGATTGGGGTCAGAGAAGTGGAGAGGAGGTGGCCTGTTCTACTCTTACAAATCTCAGTTTTAAGTCATTAAAGATATAAGGAAGGAGAAACTTTACAAACTTGGAAGCAAGCTGCTCAGTGCCTCACTGAAGCATGCCAGCAAGAACATTTATGGGCTTCCTCAATTATTAACGTGACTTTTATAACAAAACCTGCTAAGGTTGCTTTGGTTGGCCTGCAACTAGAAACTCTTGCCAGTCTTTTTGAGACGTCTGACAGTAAATTGTAAAAGAGAGCCTGCTAAAAATACTTGTCTGTCAAACTGTGTAGTTAGTCATTATAATCTTGAATAGTAGCTCTTCAATTGCTGGGTCACAGCATTGGTAGTATGGTGCTGTTTTGGGAAAATATAACTGGAAATTGGTGAGTTTTTAAAGATATTTACATTTAGATGACATATGAAACAAACCTTTATAGGTTCTCTGTTGGTGATACAGGGCGATAACTTGCCTGGTTTTGAAAAGGCTGGCATTCTCAAGATTTGTTATTTATTCCTACCCCATAAGATGAAATATGAAAGGCAAAGAGAAAGTACAGCAGAGAGGTGTAAATTTTCCTTCCAGTTTTAAATTTTTATTTGCAGTTCTTCTGAAGGTTGTAGCAGCTAAGCTAAAAAAAAAAAAAAACAACCTTTTTTGTTGGACTGCTTAAGTTGCTGGAATAATTTGATGTCAGCCGCAGGGCATTATTGCAGAGGTGTATGGGATCTGGGTCAAGTTCTCATTAGAACACAAAGGATGAAGAGAAAAGGCTGATGGAAAATGATGCATGTAAGATAATGAGCAAGCATGACAAACACTGAGCTTGCTTCAGAGGGTTTTCTGAGTTTAGTGAAAACCAGAGTAGTTGATACAGTTGGATTCTCTTGCTGTAATGCAATCTGATTGGATTTGCTTTTGAGGATGAGAGTAACCATGTGAAACATGCTGTTTGAGGGTGATTTGTCCCTGCACTTATTTGATGACCCATAGGTGAACATCTTATGAAAACAATTAAAATTACTCACTCCAGATATGCTTCAGAGTTTTAAGATGTATGTATTTGTGGTATCTTTTACTTCAGTATCTTAGGAACTAATTACCATACCATAAACTGTAGGGATACTTTATTGTGACTTGAGTCGTTTGTATTACTTAGTTTGTATCAGTCTTCAATCTTTACTTTTCTAAAACAATGTTTATTTGAGAACTTGAATGACTTTAAGGAAAAAGAGAAAACAGACCGCAATTCTTGGGCGATTTGCAACATTGTCCTCACCCAAACTAGAAATCACGGTCTGTCATCTTAACCTGATGCTTTCTGAAATGAGAGTTCTGAAATTTGTGGTGGTTTTTTTGTTGTTTTGGAGTTGGGTTTTTTTGTTTTGCTTTGGCAATTTTAACTATCTAAAATTAAAGTGAAGTTGTGCATTTTTTTCAGGTTCTAAGTACATGGCAAGTACTGATACAACTCTTGCAAAATCAAAAATTTCCTATATTACTAGCAGTGCATTTCTAAAGCTGGCATTTCAATGTATTCTGTCTAGAGATGAAGGCAATCTGATAATGTATATATCCATAAACAGTTATATGCCTAGATACGTTTTGAAGGGTGTAAAAAAATCTTGATATGAAGTTTGAGTCGTGTACTCTTGCATACAGATATGCCCATTCTCATGCACAAAGATGTAATAAAATCACTATTTTGTGTTTTGTCACACTAGAACTCTCTCATGCATCAATAATGCTTTCATGCCTCTCCTGTCCTCTCACCTCATGTGCCACCCAGTCAGTTTAATTTGAGGTGTCTGCCAGCTCTGTCCTGTGATCTTGTCTTCTAGTGGAGGGAACAGGAATTTATCAATCAAGTCACACTATGGTTGCATTTGGGTTACCTGGTAGAGCCTCAGTGCATTGCCTCTTGCCTAGGACTTGCCCAAAGGAAACTGCTTCCTTTTTCATGGGGGACTTTTGTCTGGCATGTTCAGTGTCATTAAAGAGCAAGATGTGGCCAAGGGAATAACTCAAGGATTCCGCTGGGGCAGCTAATGTGCTGAGTATTTTTTAACTTGCCAGGGCTAGTTCATTTCTACCACCTCACTGAGTGTGTCCTGTTGCCTGGCTTGTGCACAGCCCGTCTCAGCCTTTTGCTCCCCATGCCACTGATAAACCCTTGTGAGAAAGTTGCTGAGCCAGCTGCCAACTGCCCACTGCCGCAGTGTCGGGAGCTCTTGCTGCAGATGTTCGTGTTGCTAAGCAATGGAGATCTGACAGTGCATTTCTCCGCTGTGCCGGATTGCGGGAGCAGCGATACTCCTGAGCCGCGTTCAGAAAATGCATTTGTCAGACCACAAGGACAGGAGGGTGTTGCAAGAAGGAGCTGAGTCAGGCACAGGAGCCCGTTTTTCCAATACATTAGACAAGCGCAGTATAGCTTGGGAGAGTGATGCGATTTCTTTGTTCAGTTTGTGGCCCTGAGAAGGAGAGGTGGAATATTTCTTGTAAGCACTAGAAGAAAATGCTGTAACAGATTTTTTTTTTCTAATTTACACTTGGAAATATTCATTAATTTGTTAGACATTTTTGTTATCTGTCCTTGTAACAGTTGTTGGGCTGCCCGAGTTGCTCTGACACTATAATCTGCTGTCACCTGATTAGTTGTAATTTACTTATGAAGTTCACATAATTGAGTGTCACGGATGTCTGGTTTTGTGTGCCTTTTGTATTTTCTGGGTTTTTTCCTT
>VWZG01000235.1:153215-249557 GCA_013396735.1 Grallaria varia
GGTTCCTTTCACAGTAATTGCATTTTGTATATTTTAGGCTCCCTATGGAGTCTAGAAAAATACTACAGGGTAGCTTTCCTTCAGTAGCATTCCTTTTCAAAGTCCTCATCCACTGTATCCAATTATATTTATTTGTAAATATTTATAAATATTTTCAAATTATTTCATAAATAAGCATTTGCCCAAGCATTCATTTCTGTAGGATCCCACTGGTGGTTTCTTCTCACAGTAATAATTGGTTGTTTACACTTATCCTATTTCCTATATTTCAAAGTTATTCATCTGCATGAGAATTTTTTCTTATCCTGTGGCACATTAGTTTTCTTAAGTGCTTTAGTTAAGACATGTTCTCCTATCCCTTCTGTGTATGTTCTCTTTTCATATACAACTTCTTCAAAAGACATCAACATTGATCCAAAGATAAGACTTCCCTTTACAAATTTCTGGCTTTTCCTCAGTTCATCTAATTTAAAGCTGTCTTCTGATTGATGCTGCCAACTGGGCAAATAGTGGTTTGTTAACACTATTTTGCTTCACTGCAATACATGTCACACTTATTCATTCAGAATATGCTTGTTCTCTAAAACTTAAAAATGTGTGCAGGCAGGATACAGTCTGGCTCTGTGTTCTCTCTTAACTATTTTACAGTAATGGTGCCATAGATAAAAACAACTGCTTAGCTAAGAATCTTTTTTGAATGTCATTGGTATTTCATCAAATTGTCACAAGTGTGCCCATGCAAATGAGGAAAAATCACCATGAACAACTGTTGTCTTCTGTTCTTCTTTTTAATAATACAGTATTCCCACTGAATTCTTCTCACCCAGTTTGTGTTGGCTTATGTACAACACATTTAGGTCAGTTGTTCTCAGTGGCTTTTTTATGTGTTTTTGAACCAATGATGTTAAATCTTACTATTCAAAAGATTGAAAATTCTGCTTTAAACAAACAAAAAAAAAAGGCACAAATGCAAAGTGGAATTAGATAAACGCACCTCATTTCTGTAACCTGTGTTGTAAAATAATGAGGTAAACATCTGCATCAAATGGTAACAAAGAAATTAAGTCACACTAGAGTTCAGGGCTAAGGCTTAGACTGAGAATTTTGATTATTTCTAATAGCATTCTCTCCTGCTCTTCTCTTATAAACCAGATGGTTTGCTCTGAGGAAAAAAAAAAATTCCCATTGGAAATCTTTGGATTTAACGTCTGTTTTGATTTGGTAATTATTTAAGTTGTGGGAATTCTGTTCATGAATTTAAAGTTTTTTCCTCTCATTTGGAATTAAGAGCAGAGCGTGTAATAAGGAAATGAAATCAAGGCTATGCAGTCTGTTTTGGACTGTGTTAAAATATTAAGGAAACAGGCATGACAGCTAAGTAAGAACTGGTATATTGAGCTCCAAGACTATATATGCTGAGAACAACAACATGGGCACACGTACCGAGAGGGAGGCAGATGTGAGTGTGCTTTGCTGTGATCTGAAGCCAGATGTACAAAGCAGCGGTAATTCAGAAACGGTGCCTAATACACTGATAGTACACCTTTCTGGTGAAGTTTTAAGGCTACCACATTGAAATCAGCTCCTCTTCAGTTGTTCCAGAGAAAACTTAGAATGTGGTTTAGACCACCATGTGTGGAAGTTACCCAAGCATTTATATAAAGATAGAAAAGCTCAGGTGTGGGTGTTTTTGGTTTTTTTTGTTTTGTTTTGTTTTTAATGATGCTTTTCCTACTGCATAGCTCACAAAATAGCTTAGCTTACAATTATCTGTAAGAGATTGTATATTGTCTTGGAAGATCGGTACTTAGCTTGCTTCATACATTAGGTCACGCAACTATACTCGAGTCCAGATAACATCTTGTTCTCTTATTTACTGTCAAATATTAATCTTGCTTTGCTTCCTGCCGAGTTTGACTGCTGCCAGTGTTTAGGTTCTGCATATTTCTGAGCCATCATTCACAGGTGCTTTTCCCTTCAGTCTTCCACTTCCTGTTTTCTCAAAATGGACTTGATTCAGATCGGTATTTTTGGTGAGTTTTGATTGACTGCTGCATGTGTGTAGCAGATTGCCATCACCATTTACTTCTCCCATGTTATTCTTGCTTCACTTCAGATAAACTTCCTTCCTCTGCTTTGTACTTAATGCCGTATCCTCTCCCTCCTTCCCTTCCTGCTCTGAAGTTCATCCTAACCTTTCTCTCCTAACACTGTGGTTTTTCAGTTATCACCTGGTCTTAACCTTCCACTAGCTCAGATCATATTTCCAGCATTAATCTTCATTATGGTCTGCAAAGAGTTGTCCTTCTGTGTACAGTAATTCAGTTTTGTGTTTGTGCTAAAAAAATACAGAGAAAATTGGATAGAAATGTAGAAAACTGAAATGGTCTGATATTAATCAAAAGTCCTTTTCAGATTTAGTTTTGAGGACGTTTAGACTTTCTGCTAGGGAGACTGCACTCAAGTCTTGCTTGCATGAATTTTGAATTAATTTGAAGTGCCATATAAAATTTAGAGAGCGAAGTAAAGCAATCAAGCAACAAGCAGAGAACGGGAGTGTTTACTGTAGCATAGATTCTTAGACAAAGTTTTAAAATCTGGGTCTTTAGAACATGGCTACTTAAACAGCAGTTTGTTGATTAATAACATCTAGCAGCAGGTCCAGTTTTTAATCGATTCAAAGACTAGCACTTCAGTGCTTCACTCCGGTTACTTCCTCAGTTATGACATTAAGGAAAGCCTTACAATTGATTATTTACTGTTATTTATATGCTAAAGTACTTTTTTGTCTGGTGCGAAATATTATGACCTCCTTTTCATGTTGCCTATTATCAGCAATTTAACAGAACTAAGCAATCAACATGCTTAGTTTCTTGTTCTGCTTTTTTAATTAGTCTAAAATGTTAAAGGCAATTGGCTTCTTCATGGATACTTAAAGTCTTATTCATTGTATTTTATGACTGAGCTGAAATCATACATTGCAGTTTTGCATGAAATGTATGGTTTCATTGACTAATTTTGAGGCACTTGTTTTCTCAGTGAAATTAAACTCTCTTGTTCAAAAGTTTAATTAATTTTCTTAAATGTTATCATGTTCTTTGTGAGTCATTAAGATATTTCGCGAGTGGTATGCTTCCGTAGTGGCAGCTTTGTTGCCAGAGCCTCATTAGAGATACAGAAAACTGTTGATAATATTTTGCTTTTAATTTTCATGTTACATATTTTCTTACCGTGTCTGTCACATCAAGAAATTCTATTGCTACACTCTGAAAACTTGAATTATTTGAATCTTTTTAGTAGATATTGGTATAATTTCCTTAGATCAATGAAGTCTTGCCCAGTCTGCATTTTTCAGCCATTATGAAGTTGGGTAGACAGGAACATCAATAACAAGAATATTTATTTTCTTTAAGATTGCAACAACTCTTTATTTACTATCAGGCTGAGTTTATCAAGGAAGCATTTTCGCTCTGTTGCTAGGGATTAAAACACCTGCCTATGTGAAAAATCATTTTTCAGGTTCAAAGTGTGTCAATATATACTTCTCCTTGGGGAGGCTTTACATCTCCTCTTTTGTTTCTGGAACCACCGTGGTAAAATAGGGAGCATCTGCTCTACGCTTGTGCACACCCAGTGGTTGGGTTGCTCTGTTAGCAGTGCTGGACCACTCTGAAGCTGAGGTCACCTGTCTTAGTGGAAATTTATCTCAGGAATTAAGTTAAATTATCCTTAGAGACTTTATTCCTCTTATGTTCATTTTGCAAACTGATCCTCCCTCCACCCTCAAGTAACTACACCAGTAATCAAATGTGTTCTGCGCCATTAGAAGTAGGTTCTGTTTCTAGGGCCCTGGAAAAAACCAAGAATTGGGTATGAGTGGTTGAGACCAATGTTATTTGTGGCAGATGAGGTCTGTTTGTATCTTATGGTTCTGTCAATCATGATGATCATCCCATTGGCCCTACTGTTCTAAGACTGAAAGCCATTTCCTTACATCTAGGTCTCTAGTCTTTACACATAACTAACTATAGATTCTAGCTTTCTAATGCTTAGAAAGATAAGTTGGCTCTCTATGATATAAAATAACGTATTTCCAGAGCAGGGATGTTGAGACAAAGATACTTGCTGAGTGTATGATTTAGAGGCAGTTGTTTTCAGTAACAGCTCAAGTGCTTTTACTATATCCAGCTGCTTGTTCTTCCTCAAGCAGTCATGCCAGTTCCCTTAGCTTTCTTCAAAGCATAGCTGCTGGTGGTGTCCACAGGCTGTTCTTGTAAGCAGCAATAATAGGCTTTATTAGATTGCCGTGTAAAGTAACCTTCTCAGTCACTGCATAAGGTAGAAGAGTAGGAATGGTTACATGCTCCTCTTAGGCCTATTTATGTGACTTTGCTTGGAAGCAGAGTGGCCTCACAGTAATTTTCCACTTATGCTGGTTTCTTGACTTTGTACCAGCGGTGTGCATTTTGGTAATGAAAAATCCATTTCAGTAGGCTGGATTTCCTTCAGGTTTGTTACTCCTCTGGCTGGTCTCTGGGTAGATGCCAAATGTGTTGTAAGGCACTAGCACACTTGTGACACAAAAGTGTTAGAGGACAGAGAGAGGGAGAAGGGTAAGAAGGGAAATTCTTACCCCAGCCTCTTGCCTACCCCCAGCTTATTCACTGTGGGGGCACAGAGTAGGGAAAAAAAAGAGAAAGCCTTGATGCTGCGCAAGCACTGCTTAACAGTAGTCAAAATTCTGGTGTGTTATGAACACTGGTTTAGTTACACATCCAAACCACAACACTGTAGAGGCTGCTGTGAAGAAAATTAGCTCAGTCCCATGCAGACTCAGTACACCTGCTCCACTCTTAATTTGGGGTAATGAAAGCCCCTATAGAAGTGTGTTTCTGGAGAAATAATGAGATTTGTGTGTAGTGTATACATGTTGAAATAAGGAGTAGGTATAGGTGACGTATCAAATAATCAAAGTTTCTATAAAGCACCTTTTTGATGACTACCTTTCAACTCAAATTACATGACTTCAGTTTTCTGGTGCAGAGTTTTAATGTCATCTTGTTCCTTATTTAACTTATCAGTGTCTCGTATCTTGACTCTTCTCTGTTCATAATTGATCTATGCTTATTTGCAAATTTTCTCTTGTACCTCGCTGCTCATAGTCTCCTCTGCTTCCACATAATAAATACATTAAGTAATGCTGTAGCTGATACCAGAATTTCTAAATATCTACACTTATCCTTATGGTGTAATGAAAATGGACTAGTTGTTTTCTTCATATTCCTTTTGTCATGGAACACATGACAATGATCTGTCTCCCTTATACTTTGATAGTCTCTTGACTTTCAAATGGTAGAAATGGTACAAATAAACCAGTTTTTCATCTAGTGCTTTGGCATACTGAAAGAACTCTAGATAAGAAGACCATTTTCCTTTTGGAGGCTTGATGTTTTATATTTAGTCATATGATTTACTAGGTATTTCAAACTGTAGGTTTATGGGCTATCAAGTGAAGGAATTATTTGGCTTATCTCAGGAAAACTGAAGTCTACCTAAATACATATCTGAATTACTATTTTGTAGTCCTTTGGAATAATATTTTTGCTTAATGAGAGTGTGCATGATTTTCTTAGTAGTTCAGCTATTTCACTGCTAAATTCTTTCCATTAGCTCATGATGGATGTTCTGTTTTATTTAGAAGAATAAGCATTGCATTCGTTAGGCAAAATTCATTAAATTTGAAGCTCAATCAACTAGAGCTGTAATTATATGGAGAGAAAACTTCCTAATCTGACGTTTGTAAAACTGAGCCTTTTTGGAGTCAGTTATTATCTTATGCAACATGACTAGCCAAGCCTTTTTATTGAACAGAGGCAGACGCTGGGAGGAGTGTCTTCAGCTAGGATGAGTGTTATTTTCTGTTGTAGTTTAATTGTTTTTTAGCCTTTTTCTCCATAGTGAGATATCTGCTCTCTCTGTATATGGAGCAATAATAGATCAGACTGGTTGAAGTGGTAGCAAGCAGTGTGTACTCCTCTGAAATGTAATCTTGTTTAGGGTTACTTATGGCTCTTCAAATGACACCTTCTACAGTCTTAGTCCAGGAAGGCTATATGCTCTTGTCCTTTATGACAAAATTTATGGATTTTAGCATGATTATGAAAACGAAAAACACCCCATACTCTATTATGAATGGAAAGTGATTTCTCTTCATGACTTCAGACAAATGGTTCCTATCAGCATCAGGAGGGGCAAGTACAGCTGCCTATCTGTTGTAGTCTGCTTTCCCTATAGCGCCATGAGTGACACTAATTCAGGTCAGTGATCTTTGAACGCTTGCTGTTTCTTCCTGCTTATATTTCAGCTAATGCCTTTCTGCATTGGTATTGCTGCTAATGGTATTGCAGTGCATTTTAAGATGAAGACAGCTGTGATGATATCACTGCCTGTTTTGTTTAGGTTGTGGGCCTGAACAAATACAGAAGAATTCAGTGGAAGCTCTTAGTTAGGAACAAATTTAGAATGACGTCCTTTCCACATAGTGCTTGAAGAAAAAAGTGGAGAGCAATTAATTTTACTCTCTAATCAAATGCAGGAATGGTTTTAAGTTGCACCTCTACCAGAGTATAGGGCAGCTAAGATGTTACATGTGTATTGTGCTCAGTGTTGCCTTATGTCCAGCACTGCCTTCTATTCTTGTAAGCACAGGACTTCTGGATGTGAATTTTGGACTCTTCCCCCTCAATGCCCAGCAGGAGGGAATTAGCTGGCTTTGTGCTGCCTGATTGACACTAAAGGAAGAAGACTGGGTAGACGGTCTCTTGCGAAATATTGACTTGTCATCTCTTGACCTTTGGGAAATGCGTTCAACCAAAAGGGTTTAAAAAACCAAAGGTTGTTCTTCTAACTTCTTCCTGGAGGAAGTGCTAGTGCCAGGAAAAGAAAAATAATCCAACTTTCGTTGAAATAGCCTGCTTACATGAAAGAAGAAAAACTACTGATTTATTAGAGATTGGGATATAAGTGCTATCCTTAAATGATGGCGTTAAAAAGTAGTCGAGCTCTCACATGGAGTCTGGAAACTATAAAAATACTGATCTGCATCTCAGAAACCGGTACCCATCACTGCTCAGGGAAGAGGCACCTGTGAGCAGAAGGGTCTTTGGACAATAATGTTTTGTTTGATGTTTGTGGCTCTAGGAAAGCTAAACATAAAAATATGGAAGAAGTGTATTGGGAACAGGAGGGAGAGCTTGAACAAATTGTTGGAGTATGGCCCAGACAAAAGTTTAGAGTATGAACCTATGCCTTTAATCGACTGGGGCAAAAATTGCTGAGCAAGTCTATTTTACTGTGTTGGGCTGCATTTGTTTCTGCGGCTGCAAACAGCATAAAGCAGGTTGGCAGGCAGTCCCTTTTGGGGTTTGCTGGTTTAGGTGAGATCTCTGGATACAGGGTTGAGGGCTCACTTTTAACACAGTGATGATGAAAGCAAATTTCACTTTGGTGAAGTCATATTGTTCAGTGATTATGGGATGCATTAGGGAAACCATGGACGCTTTTAGTCAGTTCTGGAGGGAGGTCTGTTCTGCCTTCTCTGAGTGCATCTGTTGGATTTGTGAGATGGCAAAAGTAATCATGTGCTTTTGCATTTCCATGGCCCTTCTTTCACGGTTCTGTGCAGAGAACTCCATGAAAAAGGTTGTTTAAAATTGTATTTTTGAAGGTATTTTCTTGAAGACTGGCAAGTAGGTATTCTTGTGCCCAACATACTACAGTCCCATACTGTGAACACTGGAATGTACTTCTGAGATCTAGAAAACTGTGGATTACTGTGGTGTCTGAAAGTTTGTGTGGGAGCCTGGAGGGGTCTAGGCTGGGAGACAATGACACACCAGTCCATTCTCATGCAATGTATTCTCCTCATCCCATGCCAGTTGGAGAATATGAGTTTACTGATGTGATTACCACTGTGTTTTAAGTTACAAGGTTTTTATTTTTTGAAACTATTACAAGAGGAGCTTTCAGGATTTCCCAAGGGTAGGTATCCGTATTTGTTCAGACTGTTCGTGTATTTGAAAATTTTATCAAGTGGCTTAAATAAAGGAACAGAAGTTACTTTGTGTGTGTCCTGGAAGCACTATAACACATTCCAGCTTTATATCAAAAGATGCTTTGTCACCTGGTACTGAAGGTAGTCCTTGTATCCTAGTTTGATTTACGTATTTTTGAAGTGATGTATTAGATAACTGTCACAATATGCTTATGAGAAGGTGCAAAGTTAAGTGCAGTGCTGTAGCTCTGCTCAAAGCAACCTCCACTTCAGCACACGCAATAGAATTTGTCATTTGACTGAAGGCATTGAACCTCACAGTACTTCTGCACCCCGGTGAATTAATTTCTTGAGTCCTATGGGTATGGGTAGTGGCCAATTTGTCAGAGAATCTGTCTGTCAATTAGTGTTGCGAAAGGTAGTGTGTTCTGATCTGTACATGAATATTCTTAACAAATACCACCAACTTTAGGCTTTCCATATCTAATTGAAATTAATTAAAACTGATTCATGGCTATTTTTGAAGAAATTGGTGATTACTTTGTCATACATATTGTTGTGTTTAATTTTTATTACTTGAGGAGAGAAGTCCCTGAAAGTGAAGTTAAGCTTGCATGTGTGTCAGTCTTTTAGGTGTGTGAAAGAAATAAAATGGGGGTGATGTCTTCATTCAGTTATTGTTATGCTTGAGCGAAAAAAATAGCTCTAACCACATGAAAGTCAGAAATGGATGAATAGAAAACACCAAGCAGGAACACTGCACTTTGGAGATTCCATTATGGGTGAAAAGCACATTAAAAAAACCCTAAAATTGGCTTAGCTTGTTAGGACACTACTGTCATTAAATTGCTAGTCATAGTTATTGTACTGGTTTATAGATTACAGGAATGAACAGTGAAATTCTGCTATTTTCTTAGTGCATAGGTTGTTTTTATACACCATGAAAACAAATAAAACCCGTGGTAATTTTTGCTTTCCTCTAGAAACAGTGATCTCTGCCGATTGAGGGCCACATCTTAGGCAGGGGTGGCCTAAAGAGACCAATGCTAACATGGGCAGTGGCTCACCACCTCATCATCCTGCCCCCCTTGTACAAACCGATGAGTCACTCATCAATCAGCTCAAAATTGCTGCTGTTTCAAGTGAATGGCATTTTAGGGTAAAGCACCATTGATTTTTATTTGTCTTCCAATGCTCCGCTTAAAATAGTGACAGCTGAGAAAGCCATTAGAGACACTGAGGAGAACATCACGGGACTATGGCTTTTTCAGTCAAGCCAAGCCAGTGCATCCATGCTTTTCAATGATTAGGTAGTTTTCATAATTTCATAACTTTGTAACTTTGAACATTTCAGAAGTAAATGTTGGGAAATATAAGAAATAACTGCAAGTACAGTTTGCTTTATCTTGCATGTGATTTTTTTTTCTAATGCTTTTGTCCTAGAATTCCTGGTAGCTTTTTGAAGCTGAACGTCTTTTTTGTGTTGAAGTACAGTTGCTCAAGTTCAGATTGGGAAAGTGGGTGAGAAGGGCTATTTTTCTGTCTTTAGTCTTCTTTTCTCCCCAGAACCAAATTGTGCCAGTGTGGTGCTTTGAAATTGAAGTGGGAATCTTCTTATGTACCTGATAATTCCTTGCTTATTTGGATTATTCTTTGTGCTGACATCTTTGTAGTAACTTTGCTTTGCTGCTGCTTGGGTTGTCATGTGCGTGTTGTTTAAGAAAAGTAACAAAATAATCACTTGTAATAGAAATTCTTCTTTTTGCTTGTAGGAAACTCACAAATGGGTGCTACCATAGTAGATGCATTGGATACCCTTTATATCATGGGGCTTCATGATGAATTCAGAGAAGGACAAGAATGGATTGACAAAAATCTTGATTTCAGTGTGGTGAGTAGAGCTGGCCCTAATATTTCTCTAGTCCTTTTTACATTGTTCTTCTTGGAGGGAGACAGAAGAGGTCTTTCAGCTGACACTTAAAAAACTTATGAATCAAAGAGTCACATGTAAGCTCTGAGTTCTCTGTGTATCTAACTTTACTTTGGAAAAAAACACACAAAACACCCCAACCCTTTTACACTTAAAATTGTGAGTAAAGATACATCTATACGTTGTATTTTCAAGGTGCAAATTATAATTGGATAATGGAAGTAAGGGAAAGTGTTTTGTGAGAACCAGCAGGGCCTCAAATGAAGGCACAAAGATGAGGTTTTGCTAGCTGACAGTAGTTGCAAATATGTAAGCTGTGAAAGACAAATTTCCCCAAAGCCCCGGTGTATAAATTGCTTAAGAATACAATCTCTTTTTCTTCAATGTCCTTAAGAGTTTTAATGTGAAAAAATGTCACTTGAGTTGCTGAGTTTTCCTTTTCTGTCACAAGACTTTCTGAGTTGGTCATACTGCATCTGACATTGTTCATGTGTGCAGAGTTTGGAAGCATTACATGGAAGAAATGGCTCTATTTTAGTCTTATTGATTAGTGTTCTTATTACTAATTTTGGGACTGTCACAGACTCTGTGATGGAATTTTTATTTCAGTCCTTGGATTTGCCCTATGGTTCAAAAAATACTTTTTCATTCCTAAATGCACATAATGAAATGTAGGTGTACACTCAGAATTCAGCAAATGCTTACTGTTGTTTTTGTATTTTAACCTTCTTTTTACAAATTGTTTGTTTGAGTTGTTTATTTTTGTTTTATACATCAACTGTCTGGCAAACAGTAAAGAATTTTTACTCTGCTTTTTCAGTGTCAGATAATTATTCAGTCTAAAACTGAAGATCCTAAATATATCAGAGACAGTGTAGACATAATGATACCATTATGAGGGTGAATTAAATTGCTTCCATAACTTTTTTTCTGATCTAAGGCAATTTCAGTATAAATTTGCAGAATTAATCTAGGATTTGGATGGAAGAAATTTACATGACCCACTGGGGTTCAATTGCATCTTCCTGTGTATCAAAAAACATCTCTGAAGATTAATGAGTTGTCTTGTATATACACCAGACTTGAGTAATTTCTTTATATGGTTTGAAGTTTATAAATAAATACATAAGTTTGTTCCTCTTGGACTTATTTACTGGGAAATGGAAAGAAGTTCTTGCACTTTACACTGTGCCATTGCATGTGTGAGTCATGTCTTTAATAGCTATTAAGTGGAATCATATGCTGCATTGATGTTATTTTTCTTGTATCATCCGTCAATATGTGAAAATATGTGAAAAGAGAACGCCTTTTACTAGAAACCTGTATTTGGGAATATTTCAGACTTCAGACTTTTAATCATCAGTACTATTTGAGGAAATCTTTAAAGTACTCATATAATCTTTCTGAAATAAGTAATACGTGCAAAATGCATTTAATTTGGACACAAGCAAAATGCATGATACAACTGCAGGTGCCATGGAAATAGCATGAAAGGAAAGACATAGCTATGAATATTATTTCCCCTGTGTGCAGATTGGTGATTCAGCTTGTACAGTGTACATTCTAGTCACTTCTTTGTTAAACGGAAAAGTCTACCCTATCTCAAAATCTCTTGATTAAACTACATTTCTCTGTGTAATGAGTTGAAGAAAAGTTTATGGGGGAGACAGATGGAGTGTATGCAGGCAAATGAGTGAATGGGGCACAGAGGGAATCAGAAAGATGTTAAAACTACCTGATTCCTCTTAATTTTTCTGTGGATTAAATGAGTCAAAAGATACTGTTGAATTTAGCCCAAGGATATTAGTGTGGAGGAAGGCAATAAAATGGTTTATTCTCTTGAGTTGCTCAGTAGTGTTGCAGTATTTCTTGTCATAATATTAAATACATAAAGGCTGTTCCTAGACAGAAACTATGTTAAAATGGAGCTCTGAATTTGAGGTTGCACATTAGTAAGTCAGGTTAAGAAAGTGCATTATGGGAATTCTGTAATTATTATTCTGCCTTATCCTGTAAACCTTGAAGATTTGGTGTTATGTTTAAACATAAGAGAAAAGATGCTGAATTATGGAAATGTAGGGCCCTCGTCTTCTTTCCCACCTCCCCGAAATTACTGTAATTGCATTTGTGGTGATGATGTGGTTAGAGGGCAGGAGAAAAACTTAAGTTGATTTTTCGAAAATCACTTGAAGCTGTAACTAGAATTATCATTTGATGTCATGACGATGTGCACAAGAATTTCAGTATGGATCTAGAAACTGAAACAGTACAGACCCTTGCATGTGGGTTGGTTTGGGTTATCTACTTGCCTCTGCCTTGATATTTTTTTCCCTTTGATTAAGGAGTTGATTAATTATTTATTCTTTCTTTTTGTTCTAGAATTCCGAAGTGTCTGTTTTTGAGGTCAATATTCGCTTCATTGGTGGTCTTCTAGCAGCATACTACCTTTCAGGACAAGAGGTAAGGAGACTGGAAGGTGTCTGCAATTCAGTGTATTCTATGCAGATTTTTCTAGAATCTTGATTTCTCAGTAGTTTGCAAACTAATTTTACAGGAGTCAATTGTCCAAAATAATCAAATTCTTAAGAGTATGGAACCTTTAAAGTTTGCGTCTGTGCAGGTCTTTCACCATTTAGGACCCTTTGTTAGAGCTTTGAAATGCTTCTTTCATCAAGATGTTTTCAGAAGATATACACTCAAATAAGCAGCAGCCTGAAATGTCAAGTGAAATGTCATCCTTCTCATGCCAACAATAACTTGTTTTGATATTCTATAACTGCACAAAGGTAGAAATAATAGCTTTGTCACTTGTCCTGCAATGCTGTAGGTTTGCTTCATCAAAGCGCTACATAATCTTCTTACCACTTTCTCAGTGACAAACTGATAAATAGCTGGCCTGTTCTGTCCTGCTTTTGAAACTTCTATTATAAAAGATCAAGCTCTTAAACCTCTGAGCTCATATGCAAAGACATGCTTAGATTGAAAAAGTGCATATACCCAAAGACTTGCAACCATGAACTTCTTCGGTCCAGCAGTCACATTGCTGTGACCTCTTTGACAAAGTTGAGCCTGACCCAACCTGCAGATTAAGTCATAGCTCTTCTTTCTCATCTCTCAGCAGCCACCTCTGTCTTTAATCTATTGCCCGTGTCTTTGATTTCTTTTGTTTTGTCCTTTATTTTTCATGGTCATTCTGTAGCCCACTACCAGACATATTTCATGGCTTAATGTTCGATACAATTTCAGTTGTTCATAAGTATCTTCTTCCTTTATTTAGGGAAGCACTACGTACATATCAGCAGTTTCTCAGGGATTTTAAGACCACAGCTCTAAAAATAACCAAGAGGAAATTCATAATGTGTTGGTTTTTTGGAATCATCCTGGAATCTGTGAATTTTCTCTTGTATGAGTGTCTTCTTTGGAAGAAGAGCTAGTGGCAAAGCAAAAATCCAGTGTATGTCATGAAAGAAATGGGTAGTTTATTTTTCATCAAGTGCTACTGCTTTACCTTTTCAAACTGGACCATGCTCCTTGGGTACATCTACCATGAAAATGAAAAACCTCAGAGAAAAAGCAAAGATAATGCATCTGTAGCTGGATTGTTTGTATAGATTGATACAGCATCTGTGCACAAGCCCCTTAACAAGAACTGGTTTGCCCCAGTATGCAGGTGGGTGCAGTCAAACACTGCCAAAACACGTTTTGCCTGCAGTTGTAAAGCTGAATATTCCGTCTTTCAGTCGGTTCTAACCACTTGGTAGAGTAGGAACAAGTTCCTCTGCTTAAATAACTTCATTTCTTTCCTTCTTAGAAAGCATCTACCCTCTGTCTTTCCTAAATGTTGGCCACTGGGCTGAGCCGTTTGTTTTTAAGAAGATTTCTGTGACATCATTCTATCCAACAGACTTCAAAACGTTCATGACTTGTGGTACAAGATTATTCCTGTCAAATGGCCCTGTGTATTGTCTTGATTTTCCTAAAGAACAACTGCTAGAAAAAGCATTCAGGCTGCATTTCTTTCAAAATAGCATGGCAGCTAGGATTGCTTTGGGTATCTGAGAGACTACTTCATTTGCCAAGTTGGATGGTGTTCCTCTGCAATTTGTCATTGTGGGTATGACTGGCAAGAGAATCTGAGGTTTTTCAGCAATTGAGCCCAGAAGAGACACCTGTGTCTGGGAACATTTTGTAGTTGGAAACAGCTTTGTTTGAGATGTGATTTCCAGTCTGGTCTTGTCTCTCCTGTTCCCAAGGAGGGAAGGTATTCCTGAACTCAGGATTGTGGTATGCTTGATTTCTTTTTTTATTGCATTCAGTTGTGTGAGGAGACACTTTTTTCTAGCCACTGCTAAGACAGACAAGCTTGTTTCCAGCTGTTTGAATGTTTTGCTTATTCAGGTTGTGAACATGCACATGGACTTATTCCTCTAAGAGAGTATCTAGTGGTAGGCTTTGTTCATCAATCTATCATTTACTTGCTTGTATTAACTTACCACACCTTCTTGATATTTGTCTCCATCTCCCTTCCCCCTACTCTACTTCTGCAAAACTGTTGCTAAGTATTGAATTAGAATGTTTTCATATTGATTTCCCTACTTTTTCATGTCTTGCTTGATGTATTTAAAGTAACGTCCATTACAATGAACAGGCTGCTTTGAATTAATTCTGGTTTTCTCAATTTGATATATGTACATTCTGCTTAGTTCTGCAACAGGAGTTACTGGCCTTTGGTGATAGTTATAAAAGCTGTTCTTTTTTCATTTTGACTGCTATTACTTAGTCTTGTTAAAGATACTGTAGGAACAACCATAAAAGAAAGTATCCAAAACTCAGTATCAGCCATGGAACTTTAATAATTTTTAAATGGCTGCATGTGGAGAATGTGATAGTCATCATGGTTTATCTATATGGTTTGCAGTTTGTAGGGAGACAGCTTGATAGGATTTTGTCTGATTGAATCATCATGGTAGATACTGACCATAGTATTGAAGTACAGCATACTATTAATTTAGATAAAATTGTCCTTTTTAGTGCTTTTATTGGAAACATAATAATTTTTAAAAATTATTTAAGCATGCCTAGTGGCATCACTCTGTGGTCTCCATGCTATATTTATATTTTAACTGTCATGTGACTGGTATCACGTAGAGGAGGATGAACTGTGATCATGGTTTTAATAATCCTGGGTGCAGTTGATAGTAAAATTTTAAGCCTTTTGTATTAACATTGTGAGTATTGCTGTCCTTTCTTTTATCAGTAGGAGTTCCCTCTTACTCACTGCAATGAATGGGGGAATAATGAAATGCATGTCACCCTTAGAAACAAAAATAAAGCTGCTGTCTTTACTAACTGACACAGGTTGACTGAAAATGCTGTGTCCTGTCAGATGTTGAGTCACAGGCCTTTCTTCATGAAACATGACACTTGTCAATTTTTTAACAGCTCAGCTTTTACTTGTGGGAATTTCTGCTGGACTTGAGTGAGTGATAAACATGTAAAACTAAAGCTTGAGAAGAATGCATTTTCATGCAAATGTCTTGGTTGTCTTGCCTTGCTATATCATTCTGTTGATGTAGGGAGACAAAATTGTTTCTCTGTCTTAACAGGCAGTTCTCCTGATCTGGGAAAAAGTGCCATCTTTCTCTGTTTTTCCATATCAGAATGGCTTTTGAATAGAAGAAAATAAGACATGCCTGTGAACTGTAGCACAGTGGAAAACTTGCCCATGTGTCTGTTTCAATCTTTTCAAGTTGAAGCAACATTGGTGTTTATCTGGCAGGGATTGTAGGTCTGCAGTCTGGGGGACCCTTGTGTAAATCCTCCACACAATAAGTTTTTCCCTAGCTGGTGGTGGACGAGCCATCTGGTGTCTGGCTAGGTGTATGTTATCAGATCTAAGAGTGTGCCTTCTTTGCCTCAGCTCCCCTGTAGGAATGAGGTCTCAATCTGTTATGGATTTTGAGATCCTTTGAGCCTGTGGCTTTTCTCCGAAGTACCTTATTGAAATATATAATGAACATATGCTAGAATAGTGGAATATAGAATCACAGAATGATTTGGCTTGAAATGGACAATTAAAGATCATCTAGTCCAACACCCCGGCCATGGACAGGGACACCTTTCAATACACCAGGTTGCTCAGAGTCCTGTCTGACCTGGCCTTAAACATGTCCAGGGATGGGTCATCCACAGGTTATCTGAGCAAACTGTAAGGAGCCTTGTTACCCTCATTGTAACTAATTTTTTCCTTATAGGACTTTGAGCAGCCTGATCTGGTGGAAGGTGTCCCTGCCCATGGCAGGAGTTTGGAACCTGGTGATCTTTAAGGTCCCATCTAGTCTGAACAATTCCATGTTTATATCCAGTCTAAACCTACCATCTTTGAGTTTTAAAACTGTTTTCTTCTGTGACTATAGGCGATAGCAGAAAGTCCTCTTTATCTTTCTTACAAGCCAGACACCCTTTAGGTACCAGCTGGCTGCTGTAAGGTCTCCCCAGAGCCTTCTTTTCCCTAGGCTGAACAACTTCAACTCTTTAAACCCGTCCTCAGAGGAGAAGTGTTCCAGCCTGATCATTTTTGTAACCCTCCTTTAGACCTGTTCCAACAGGACCACATTCTTTCTTGTCTTGAGGCCTCAGAGTTGGAAACAGTACTAGGGTCCTCTGTATAAGTGTGGTATACTGTATATTGGATTTTTTTTGGAAATTATATTGTCAAACCAAAGAAAGAAAAAGAAACTTAATAAAAAGCAGAAGAAAAAAGTGTGATCTCTCCCAGGAGTGCTGTGTGTCATAAAATCATAGAATCGTCTAGGTTAGAAAAGACCTCAAAATAGAGTCCAGCCTATCCAGGCAGGCTCTCTTGTATTTTTTGGTATGCCAGAGATTTCTTTCCAGTTTCCCCTGAGTAACCAATCAACATGTTTATTTCACTCATTGCTATTATTTATTAAGCTGTATGTTAATAGTCATCATCTCTAAGTACCAAAATCTCTAAATAAGAAGTGCAAAATTCATTGTGCCTATACTCAATCAGGAGCTACTAACTGAATATTTTTTGAGGTACACAGTTTAGGAGAGTTGCTTAGAAAGTGACTGGGAGCCATACTGTGAGAACTAGGCACTCCTATTTTCCACTTCAGGTCATGATAGAATGGATAAAATCTTTACCTTTCAAATCTTGATCAAACAGGGTGGGAGTTAAAGTGTGTGAACTACACATCTTCCACCTTCTGAATTCAGAGGTACCATGATTGTTCCTCTCTTCCATTTGTCAAATGGAGTTAACAGTCCAAAATAACATACTGGCAGTAAAATATATAATGACTTCTTATCTAAATTGAGCCAGGCTGTTTCTCAGTAATCCCTGCAGCAATCCTTCGATTTCTGTAAGAACTAAATAGAGTCTTCATTATGCTTTGGGATGGGGTGGAGGGAAACAACACTATGATACAGTTGATAATAGAACAGAAATAAGTCGAAATTAAATGTTCCATATGCCTAGCTTGGAGTAAATATTGAGTATGACAGCTTAGGATGAAAATCAGCCTTATATGAATTAAAAAACAAGCAAACAAAAAGCCACTTTTTTTTTTTTTTTGGTATCTGCATTAAGAGATTTGTTTTCTTTCATGCATCATCCTGGTGCAAATATGATTTTTGTCTTTAGTTATAAATCTATGGTTTTTTATAGTTTTCAGTGATGCCAAGGAAGGCATTACTTAGCATTTTGCCCAGAACAGTAGGTTCCTTTGTGTATTCCAAGTTAATTTCCTAGACTTACTGTATAAGAATGTTGTGTTCTTTACGATTTTCTTTAATTTATTATCCAAGACTAATAAAATATCTTGATATCACGCTATTGTATTTAATAGCATTAGGATAGAAATGCATTTTGAAAGAGTATGATGTATACTCAGAGCTTGGAACAAGATCAAGCCACTTGCATTTCACAAAAAAAAAAAANTTCTTCTTGTTAGAGTGGAGCTGTCTGTTCCTACAGTCTTTTAAAATCTTTTTCCAGGGAGGTTGACTGGAAATCAGCCATAGTAAGTAGCTGGTTTCTCAGAATGTAGCTCTGGAATTCTTTGATCTCTTCTATGGCTAAAGATTTTATTCAAGATCAGTCATATTTGGTGCTGCTTTTTCTCTGGGTAACATGAGGTTTTTGCTTCACCATGTTTGTTGGTAGTGGTAAATTCTTTTTTTCAACACAAATTATCTAATTGGTCTTTTTTTGGTGTATGACTGATTATGTGTTCTTCCACTTAATTCAGTCACAATTCTAGATCTGGGTCTTTTTGGGCATCAGGATAGCTGATACCAATTTCTGAGGGAGAACAGGAGCACTGCTTTGTAAAATCACTGCCTGACCTAAATGCTCTCAACTCCTGGTGCAAAAAACAACAACCAGGCAAGCAGTAAGAATGAATGGCATGAAGCAGAAAAGAATTGGCTGATCTTTCTGTGTTAGTGCTGAAACAACAAAGCTTGCCAACAGAATGCAGTGATTAGATGCAGGAGAAGTTACAAAATAGATCCATGATAAGTGTCTAAATGTAGAATTTGTGAGAGTAGGCTGCCAGGAGACCAGGAATTACAGTGTCCTCAAGGCCTAGGACAGTTAAAGGTTAGTCACAACCTGATGTAGGGTAACGCACTGGAGTTTTCAACAGAAATTGGATTGTCTTGTGGTGTGCTACATCAAGTGGTCCAAAAGTTACAACTTCTGTTATGTTGTCCCCACACATGGGTAGTAAAGGAACAGTCAGTACAAGGAAGATTTCATCGATGACAATGCCGGCAGAAACCAGCTGCAGTCCTTCATACTGGCTATGTGAACTTCTTTGAGCTCATAAAGGCAGATGGAGATTCCTAAGGCATCTTGAAGGATCCATTATTTCTAATTTCTGAAACCCATCCAAAAGACAGCAGTTAAGATGCTGAACCCTGCTAGGGGCAGTATCTTCACTTCCAAGTCTTTGTGAACACACTGTAAATGAACTTTCTGCTCTCCAAGTGGGAACTTGTTCAAGGAGGGAGAGTGAGAGAGAGACAGCTGCAGAGCCCAAGTGTTGCATACATGAAGAATCATCCTGTAATTAAACACAGGGAATGATCGTAGGAACAACAAAGCTTACATAAGATAAAGAATAATGTTGTACCAAAGTTGATTGTGCTGTGTTCAAAATCTGATTTTTTACAGTTGTGTTTGATGAATTGCTGTCACTTCTCCTCTATGGCTCCTGCCCAGTAGCCTCCAGCACTGACTATACCCACTGCTAGAATGACCATGATACTCATGTTACGTACATGCCAAATGTCTGTCCTACTTCTTGAATAACAGATAGATACAATCCAGGTTTTCTTGCAAACCTACAGGAATCTCTTCGCAGTGATCCCAGTTGCAGGCATGTCTTCTGTCTCTGGATACTGTTGAATTGTCCCTGGAGGTTGATAATCCATGGGTACTATTTTTTTCTCCATGCTGTGGGACCTTTTCCTACTCATTCCTTGCTTCAAGAAAATTTGTCTTTCCAGAGTGACTTGGCAGACTTCCTTGTTACTTAGCAAGTCCTAGCCAAACAATAAAAGTCCCATTCACTGATCATTACAGAGTTACTAGCATCCCCCTGGCTGAAGAAGGAGTTTTCTACTGTCTTTTGTTGTCTGCCCCTTACCCTTGGCTACAGCCCCACCTGTGTTTGTGACTCCATGTGGCTCGGCTCGCTGTGGTGGCAAGACCTCAATGCCATTGACCCCTTCTGGGGCTTGGTGTCACCTGGGGGAGTAGGTAAACTCTGTCAAATAGTAGTTTCGGCCTAGGTTAAGAATTTTGGTGTTTCCTCTGTGTGTTCCCAGCATGCTTCATTTTCTGCCCTCTCGTGATTGTGTGTGTCAGGAGTTGAGCAAGATCATGTTTATACTGAGAGCAGGAAATAAAATTCTCTAGCACTGAGAGAAAGTACCTGGAACAAACATGTCCAGGTCCTTGCTGGAGCTGTCTCTTCAGGCAGGATGCAAAATACGTGTCATCATCAGAAGACTGAGAAGATGTAGTTAACTGAGACTCAGACAGTCAGAGGAACATGGTGTTACATGGATTTATTTTTATTCACTGCAGACCTTGTTTCAGGTACCTGGATTTTTATTAAATTACAATGAAACTTTTAAATGTGTGGGTTTTCCCTGACTTTCTGAGCATTAAAGAAGAAAGAGTACAAAAACATGTAAACAGAGGCCTCATCTATACAGAAAGACACAATTCTCTAACGTTTATTGCAGCAAGAGAGCTTTTTTTTTTTTCTGATCCTCAAGAAATTTGTTTTATGTGCTTGCTCTGTGGGGTTTTTTCTAAGTTGTATCACAGGCTCTAGAATGCATCTTCTAAGATGATTGTTTTGAGGGCTTCCCCCAAAGAAGTGTGTGTGCTCACTGTACTACCGTGCCACCAGCACTCCTCTGTCCCATATCTGCGGTGGTCAGTAGGTCACAGAGTGCTCGAGCAGTAGTGCTCTGTCCTGTAAATGCACAAAGGGCAATCACAGGAAGGGAGGAGATCACAGGGGAGGAGCTAGTTAGTCATCACTCATACCTTCTGTGCAGGATACTTGGCAGGTCTAACACCTGTATTTATAAGTACCTACGATGAACCTTCTGTTCTTGATCTTTTCTTTACAACTGTATTAGGCATGTGTCCCATGAATGTTCATTCATGAAGGTTTACAGTATTTTTGTGAGAGTGCATGTTATCGTGCTAATTTCAGGCAAATTGCAAAATGGTTAGACTTCAGGATGAAAATACTGGAGACGGTCACTGGATTTAGAGTGCTTCAGGAGTACAACTACCTTTTCTCAGCAATTAGAACACCGAGTACCTACGGCCCTCACTTACAGATTAGAGTCCTTACAGCTTCTGACAATTCAGCACATTTTCTGAAGCAAGGTGGAACAAGAAAAAGGAATGCCATAGCTAGCAGTGGTCTCTGAAAACTTCAGTTTAACTTTTTTAACTAGCATCTCATAGGAAGTCTGTAACAAAACCAAACATTGAGCCCGTGGCTTTTGGATTCCTCCCCACAAAAGTTTCTCTGCAGCTGTTTGCAGCAGGATTCAGGGGTTGTTTCCAGTTCTTACATATGTTCTGGCTTGTAAGTGTCTGAGAATTGGGATAAGTATGTGACACTTACATGCTCTACCTAGACCCCTTTGTTAGCAGTCAAATCCATAAGAGATCTGTAGGGTGTGCAGGAGGAACCCCATCTTGCCTTTAGTGTAACTAAGCATTATCTGATATGAACAGCATTTGTCTGAGCAGAGAGTGCACAAGTGACCTCTCGACTGCTTGCTTTTTTTCATGAAGTGGAGCTTCACAAATCATTGAAACTTCTGGCATGACTGGTGGTGGGAAATAAAATATTCCTGCTAGCAATAATGCATGGAATGACAAAAACCTAGAGATGGATAGAGGGTTGGTTGTTGTACAGTGCACATGGCTGTGCTTGAGAAACGGCATCAAGTAAGGAAAACAAAGTGAATATTATTCTACAGGCTGCTGTGTGATAGCATCAGGAGGGCACTTAGGCCATTATGACAAAGTGTTCTTGTCTGCTGCTGATTTATTAGTCCAATAAAAAGGGTAGCTTATTGTTTTATTTTTGTTGAACAAAATTATTTACAGTATTCGCAATATAAAAAAAAATTATTGATTTAGTGTGTCTACCTTTGCCAGTCTTGGATATAAAGCAGTTCATTTACATGACTGTCTTTCTCATCTTTTTAATGCCATCAAAATGACATATCTTTCTGGGCAAAATAATAGTGTAATTCACATGGATAAATCCATCCTCAAATCTCATTTAAAGTAGAGCACGAGGGCTGTTAAGTACCTGACACTCTATTAACAGATAAACTAATCCTTTCTAGGAGTCTGACTGGCAGCATCTCTTCTGTTCAGGAAAACTTAGTCAAATTATGTTATATATGCCAATGTACATCCTCAACAACAGACTTAAATATATAAAATATAGGTCTTCAATAAGCCAGACAATATTATGTGTCCAGATTTCACAGAATTCTTAAATGTACCTATGAAATTATCTAAATTAATGTTTTAAGGCTTATCTAAATTAAGTTTTCAAATGTTGAAAATCTCAGAACAGTTAATATAAGCACTGCATATGTCCTGTCCAATGAAGATGAGATTTGAGCTTGTTGCCAGGAGATGAGCTGCTTATGAATAAGTAGATGTGACAGTTCACTGGTCTCTAATGGGACACAGCCTGGAAAACAGCTCTTTTTTGCCTCGACTTTAAAGCATTGTTTCGTATTGGGCGTTGTCACTGCTCACTGCAGTGCAGATTGTAATGCTGGTGCAGTTTCTGTTTACCAGGCATGTAGTAAACATCTTCTTGACTGGCAAATGACACTTAGCCCAATTTATTGCTTCACCTTGGTACTGCACAGCACGTGAAGTGGAAGAGGGGAAAACTGTCCTAATTGCAAATTTGTTTCTTCCATTCTAAGTCTTATTGGAAATAGGTTTTTCCTGTGAGTATAGCATACTTTAAACTGGTCAAAATAAAGGACAAGCTGTTTTAGCAATAGAAAATACAATAACTAAGCAGTGATAACTACTTGTTAAAACTCTTTGGTCATGTTCCTGTAGAGGGCTATAAAGCTAAGAAAAAGTAGGTTATTGGTAGTGTCATGTATCTCCTGTTGACTAAGTCTGTTAGTTTTTGTGTCCCTCTTCACTAGTTCGAATCATACTGCTGCTGTTGGGCACCAGTGCCAACAGGCACAGTATCCTACCTGTTATTTTTCCAAACAGTCATTTTTTGGCATGTTTTGCCAAGGGACGAGGGGCAACACAAGAGACACAGACCCCAACTTTCAAGAACAAGCCTGTAACTTTACTATAGTGTGAAACGGCAAGGAATTACAAAAGAAGCAAATAATTACAAAAGGATAAGCTTAGCAATGCATCTGATCATTACTGTAGTGATGAAGAAAGATACATCACCATTTACCCTTTAATACATTACCATCCTTCCGACCCACATGTCAGCTGGGGAGCCTCAATCACAGCAAAGGGTCAGAGAACCACTCCTGGGAACTGGGAAATCCTATGTGGCGCATCCACTCATAGGTGAGGTCTCTGTCTTTGCTGTGAAAGGGTCCAGCTTTTATAATGTTAAACAAACAAGCTCACATCACTGAGTACGGAAAACATCTGGCTTTCTTCTCTCCTTGGGTTTCACCAAAGCCTGGCCAAGGCTCAGAGGAAAATCAAGGGAGTCAGTTTGGACCAACTACTGGCAAACAAGGCCAGCTGTCTAATTCCATGGCCTTGACCACTCTCTAAATACAGAAAGATAGATTTGTTAATGAGCAGTTACAAATGTTCACTAATAAGCAGATACAAATATATCTTTCTCAACAAGCATACATGTTGACACAGGTGTAGTCTTTTATCATACTACATATTTTACTAATGATTATACATAATTTTGGCTAAATAAAACATAAGGTTGGAAGGTTCATCTGGAGGTCAGATCTGGGTCAGGGCCTGTTGTTCAGACCTCAGCATTTCATGGCATTACTGGTGACACAGTAATATGTTAATTTCTACCCACTGAGTTTTCTTATTTACTTTCCTTCTAAGTTAGCATCTACACTGAAGGTTTTCATGCTTGATCTGATCAGAGAGGAAGTATGGCATTGTCATTTGTCAACTCAAAGCACAGTGCTTCCAGTGCTATTTTTTTCCACTTAAAAACAGAGCAAAAATATGACTCTGGACATGATACTGCCCTTAAATAAGGCATCTGTAGCTGGTTTTTCCCTTTTGAAACTTGCTCTCGTTCAGTGCTAGCTACTAGGCTTTTGTCTTAAAAAGGACTTTGAATACTCAAAACTAAGAACAGATATGGTGAGAGAAAAATAAATGCCATGAATGCTACAGTAACTAAGCATTGCTAAGCAAAACCACTAAAAACTAGCAAAAATGTTAACAAAAATCATGTTGCCTCTAATGATGTGTACACCCTATTGCATGATAAAGATGTGAACTCTTCTAGTCTGTTAGGAATCAGAGGGATGCTGTCTCAGTAATATTGTGTTACCATTTATGAATTGGATAATCTGTGAACAAATTGTTAAAGAAATGACCAAGAAGGTCTCTAGCCTATTAACATTAATTTTTTTAATTCAAATTGTAAGATTGCAGCTAAGTGCCTAAACCAAAAGAATACAACTATGTCTATGTTCAGAAAAAGGTCTTTTAAGGTGACCTAGGTAACTGTGAGGCACATAGTCTCATTTCACTCCTCTTTCCCATCCCTGAAATTCACTTAATGGAAAAGAAGAGATCATCAGTACAGGAGTGATTTGACAATAGAAGTCCTCTCTTAAAAATGTATAGCTGGCTGTAGATTTGCTCTTGTTGAGATGGCAAATAAGTAGAAAACTCCAGAGAAATTTAGCTGAATGTTCAACTTGACCTGTATGAATTAAATGCATTTTAATGTTGCCAAAAGTGTCAGTGCAAGTTACAAGAAGGATGTAAAACCCATGTTGGGCAGACCAACATGGGAACAGAACAAGGAATTGTGTTTTGAGTAGTTGTGGCTTTGAAGAGCATGTGAAACTCACAAACAAGCTGCTCAGCTTGAACTTTGGGTATGAAATCCTGTGGCAAAAGACCCGTAAGCATTTGGATTTATAAATAGGAACTTTGAATAAGATGAGGAATTTGTTTCTGTTTAAGTCATTAATAAGGGCTGCTGTTGGTATCCTGCAAGATTCTTGGTGATCATATTCTTAGAAGGATTTGTAAAACAAGCAGAAGTGGTAGAAAAATTATGGAAAGTTAAAGGACTGATAGTTATACCTCCTGGACACAGGAATAGTCACTATGTGGGACATGACACAGCCCAGATATGTCTCTGGAAGGTATGTTTCTCTTAAGTACTACTTATTGATGTAACTGTAAAGGTATCTTGGTACTTATGCCTAATTTTATGCAGATGATCAGATTGTTGCTCTTGAACCTTTTTGTTTGCATGACATAAAAGAAGAATGTTTTTCTCTTATATTTCTGCCCTGCTACAGGAGTTTAGGGTATTTAACTCACCATTTTTTCAGAATAAATGTCTAGTTTATCAAATGCCTTGCAGTACTTATGCAACTATGAAGATTCAGTACTTACTAATTCATTGCTCAAAGGTTTTGTATGCCAACTAATTTTGTGTCAGAACTCAGTCTATATATATATAAAAATATTAGCTTTAGATAAGCTAAATGTCTGTTAATCGGTGAAAACAAGCCAGTTCATTCATTAAAGAACTGAATAAAACAGAACACTATGTACTTTCATCAGATGCAGTGTAATGTGCTTTAGGCCTGACATTGTGTAAAGGTTATGTTTTGGGAGATCTAAAAGCTATGTGACTTTTTTCTTTTTTCTAATCTGTAACTTTTGAATTGTAATCTGTCACATACCAATGGGAGGAGGGAGGCTGAGTGGATCATGGCTGCACATAGTGGGAAACAATATGTCATTTAATCTCTGTTTAACTTTTTTTTTGTAAAGGCAAATACAGTCTAAAAGGGAGTGAGTAATTTCTGGCAAAGACTAAAGGGGGAATAAAGATTAGATTTAAAATGGAAAGCTTGGCAACACATTCAAGAGAAACAGGAGATGGAGGAATAATCTGAGAAGGAAAGTAGAAATAGATACAATGTAAACACAGAGATGAAGGATGAAAAAGATAACATGGCATAGAAAAATATATGGGAAAATAAGGAGGTATTTGATGTGAGTGGAGAAAGCATTAGGAACGGGTGTTACAAAAAAGAAAGCCAATATCAAGAGAGATTAATAATTGCAGAAAGTAGATAATTTCTATTGTGTGAAACTTATAAAGCTTGTTAGTACAAATAGCTTATGTGACTTCAGAACCATGTCTTAAGGTTCCTAATACAGATTTGTTTCCTTAAAAAAACATAGACTGGATCATCAGTTGGCTTGGTACTTTCAGGAACACAATGCAGTCTGTTACTCAACTCAGTAGAACAACAATACCGAAGATCACTGGTTAATATGCCACCCCCCCCCACAAGATTAACCATTTGCTTTGCCTGGTTGTGTTTGGTTGCAAAGGCACGTTGAAAGATTGATATATTAGAGTCAATTCTAGTTCCTGGGCATATGTTCTGGAAATGAGAAAGCATTCTTTCCCTGTCAGATTCCCCAATATGTTTCTCATACTCCTGTTCCTTACAGCTGCACTCTTGGCAGTCCAGCCATTTTATGTCTTACCTGCTTTAGACCTCCATTTGTTCCCTGTCTTTCCTCTTGATGCCTTTTGTTTTTTCCCTTCACCACCTATTTGTGCTCCCTTCTTTTACCAGCCTCTCCCTGACACTTCACCTTGCAGGAGATGGGGGATTGGAATCCCTGTCCTTTACCACTTCTGCTTCCTCACTTGCAAAACTCCATTCTGATCTTCTGTCCCTTGGTGGTTCTTTTCTTTAGTTTCCTGATGGCCATTCAGAATCATTTTTCTCCCTTCTCTGTTCTCTTTTACCACACTTTAAATCAGTCTTTCTCTGTGCCAGCAACTAGTGGGGGAACATTTAAGCCAGATGCCAGACGTTGTCTGTGCTCTCCCATCTGGTTCCCTCTGCAACTGTAGTAGCTCCCACAGCAAGAAGAAATCATCTGAAGAGAGACTCTCAGGGCATGCTTAGGCATGAGTGATTGTGACTGGTATGTTGTGCAAATTGAAGATTGTTCCTTCTAGTCCTGGGACAATTTTTTTACAGAGGTAACTAATCTGGCAGGTTAATACTGCCTGTCAGGCTAAACTTACAGTGAAGAAGCCAGAGATACAAAGAGCAGGAAAGATAAAACACAAAAATTGCCTAGGCTGAAAGCAACTTTCTGATAATAATACTAGAAGAGAAAATTAACTCCAGACTACTGTGGGTTTTGGCACAGTTAGATGGGATGTGAAAAAGTGTGCTGTATCTTCTGGAATTACCAGATTTCATTGCATTAATGCTGAATTTTAAGTGATCTGTGATGTTGACTGACTGGTGTAAAGTGCCTTGGATTTGAAGGCCCTTTAAGAATTGAGAACATGTAACTTTCTGCTCAGATATGCATGAAACCCATGCCAAGGAAGCTGATACAGCTATTGAAGTGGATGGAAATTATGCAGTTTAACTGAGGTGTTATTAGCCAGTGCCAGGTAGTTTAAATGTGATTAGCTGGCTGTCCAGCGCATGCCAAATTTTTATGTTTAGATCTTCTAAAGCAAAAATGAAAAATATTTCTAATAAGTTAATATATGCACAGACTTTCTCATGTGGGTTTTTCAAAAATATCAGTAGTGTGAAACCAATGAATATTTCATTAGATCCTAAGATGCCTCAGTCAACAGTAACTAGATTCTTCATGTGTCTTGTCCGGGAAAGCAGCTTTGGAAAACTTTTGAAAAAGATAAAGATAGTGTCACTTAAGAATTCTGTTTACAAGTCTTGCCCTGGTGATGGTAGAAAATTGCCATAGTATTTGTTATATCTAAGAAGCAGCGTTTGAATAAGTAATTGCTAATTTGTAAAATGTAAATAGGGGAAGCTGTTGTCAACCAGGAAAATACCTGTTGTATCTGAAACTGATGTAGTTTGTGTTTATTTTTCATTTGTAGACTATTGCTGAAAAATATGATCAGATAGGCATTTTAATGCTTTTTAGTGCACCTCAATTTAGGAATTACCATTAGGATAGTTTTCCTAGATTGCCTAGTCCATCTAGATCAATTGGTACTATTTCCTGCCGTCTCTTTTACTAGTCCTTGTCCCTGTATTCATTATTCCAAAAAAACCCATGACCTGTATTTTCATCTCAGAACAGTCTAGAGCCTTTAGAAAAGAGGTCTGGCAACTTTGGTGTAACTGGACCTGTTCAGTCCTGCGGGCTTTACTGAGCTTTTGGTTTCAGAAGCAAAATGCAGATCACAGTTGCAGCTTTTCCTTTGGAAGTTATGATCATTCTGATAAACTGCATTAGCAAATTTTTACAAGCCACATCTCTGAATCTCCAGGCTGAGAGACGGAGGACAGTTAGGCTTGTGTGACCATAAGTTTTATATCAGAGACAACTGTTACATCACCTAATTTCATGCATCATCTGAAACGAGACATCCTTCCTTGCCATCCTATCATTCTTTAAAACTGCTAGCAAAAGTCTGTCTTTCAGGGAAGCATCCAGTGTGATTTTCTTTAATAAAAGTTTTTGTAGAAGTCTTGTGTATGGTGTTACTGGCTAAAGAAAATGTCAACCTACCCTTGAAAACGAAGGGAGTTTCTTTTTTCCGAAAAGAAGGAACATTTCATGAAGCATTTATTGTCTTGTAAAATCATCAAGTTATGTAATATTTATGGATTAAGTACTCTCTGCTTTATCCTATTATTCTTGAGAGATCAGAATTCTCATAGCACAGGAGGACTTTGCAGCAGCAATTGCATGAGCAGAAGTATTTGGTCCTGGATTTCCATCAAGGTGAATTTGACAGTGTTTTAAAATTTTGAAGGCTGTTAGAATTAAGTTTCTTTCTCTCTGCCTGTGTAAATTGTCTGTGTGTAACAGCTGCCTTACAGAAGTATAGTAACTTACAAGGCAAAGGTTTAAATGAGTAATGTTGGACACCAAAACTAATCCACAAGATGAATGGCATCACCCACACTTAGATCAGTTTGACCTTCAGAAGGAGGACCCGGAGAACTACAGGCTGGTCAGCCTTACCTTTATCCCTGGAAAGGTGATGGAGCAATTAATTTGGAAAATTATTCCCCGGCCCACAAACAACAAGGTAATTGGGAAACCCATGCTCAATCAACCCTCATAACCTATGCAGTGGTGCAAAATACAGTCTGAGGCCTGTAACCAGTGGTGTACCCCAGGTATCAATACTGTGACTGATCCTGGTCAATGTGTTCATTAATGATCTGGGTGATAAGGCAGATGGCACCCTCAGCACATTTGCTGATGACACCAAACTGGGAAGAGTGAATGGTATGCCAGAGGGTCGTGCTGGCACCCAGAGGAACCTCAGTAGGATGGAGGTAGGAGGGCTTGACAGGAAACTCCTGCCGTTCAGAGAGGGCAAGGGCAACGTCCTGCATCTGAGGAGGAACAGCTCTATGCACCACTTTAAGCTAGGGCCACCCAGCTTTGCACTAGGTTGATCATGTGCAGCAGTGTGCCCTTGCAGTCAAGAAAGTGAATGGTATCTGGGCTGCGTTAGGAATTTTGCCAGCAGATCAAGGGAGGTGATTCTTCCCCTTGGTTCTGTCCAGTTCTACGCTCCATAGTACAAGAGACATGAACGCACTGGAGAGAGTCCAGCAAAGGGCCACAAAGGGGACTGGAGACCATAGCCATTTTAAGTTCATGCCATAGTCCAGATTCAAGTTGATTCCTGTTTTTTTAACTCTGATTTTAGACTGCTGAGATGGGTTTAGATTTTTCATTTCCATATTGATATTTTTCTGTCACAGAGGAAATAATAAAAATTCACAAAGCATCTGTTTGCAGGATAAGTCTTCTCTTGTTAGAGTGTTAGTATTTTAGAAATGCTAAATGTTGTTCATTAAGTACCTTGGTTATCGTTGCTGCTCACCAAAGACAGGAACATAACTATGACATTGTCTTTACTGTATCTGCAAATCTTCCTTCCTTGAACATCTGCTGCAACTCAAGACACCTAAAATGCTGAAGAAGTGCTGTTGAATTTATGTGTTTTTACATAATTTCAGCACTATAGCTAGTATGGTTTGTAGCTGCCTTGCTAAATTTCATATGAACATGATTTACATTCTCCAGGACCAATTCTAGATGTGGCATACTTCTTCAATCATCACTCACAAACATCTGTAAAATATAGCTGAAGTGCTCTCCCACTCTCATTTCATACTCTGATAGCTGAAATATTACCAGAATCTTACAGCCTCTCACTCATCTCACAAGATGCCTTTGTAATTAAATCTGTGGAAATTATTAGAAGCAAATGTGCAAAGAGGGAGCCATTTCTCCATTTCTTGGTAGGAGGAACGCCTCTACTTACAGGGGAGTTGCCCTGTAAAACCCAGGAGTTCCCAATCTTGAAGGGTTAAAGTGTGTTGGAACTTAGAGTTGTTCATCTGGCATGCACACATCTTTTTCCTATGCATTAAGGCTTATGTGTAAACAGGCGTCAAAACAACAGTTCTTATTAAACAATTTATGTATTTTACTTTTATTTTCTGACAATGCTGCTTGTTTTTCACCATGAGCCTTTATCTCTACTCATGCAGAAAGTCCAGTCTGACAAGCTGAGCTTTAAATGGTGGCTAGCCACCAAAAGGCAATGGAGAGTTCAGTGCTGCAGACTGAACTCTGAAGGCAGACAGCTATTTCTGATTGGGCCAAGGAATACCATATAAGTTTCCTCAAGGGTCTGAGTCTAGTATGCTGTCAGGTACTCTGGTTTTGTAATCTGCATTCAGTAATTAGGTAGGTCTGCTTCATCATCTTCGTCCTTAGTGTCAAAGGACACAGGTGCAGGATTTGGTAGTAATAGTACTGCTGATGGTGAACTGAGCACTATGTTTTTGTGAACTTGTGCAGTATATCTGTTTTAGCTGATGTTTTTTTCCAAGGATCAAGGGTTATCAAACCTACAGAACCAGCCACATTGTATGGTCGTAGATACTCACTAGTTAATCATCAGACTAAGGAGAAGTCTGGCATTTATTACTGTTTAATAAGAATGACTCAAAGGTTGGTCTATGCACATAAATGAAAGAGGTTCTTTATTTGTATAAAACATTTATGATCTCCCTCAGAGTTAGGAACAGAGGCCATTTGGTGCTATTTGCCATTCATAGTGCTGGAAGGGAACACCTAACAACAGTATTAGCATAATACAGTCTTCTAAGAGTTGCAGCCAGTCTAGGCAGTCACTGGATACATCAATAAGGCTTTTGAAGAATTGTTGAAATCTTTAAGGCCTTTTCTGCCGAATGTTTTGGCCTTACTTGGATTAGGCTCAGGAGCTAGCTTTCATGTTGCGGGATGGGTGGCAGGTTTGAAATGTTAAGCATCAATTTAATGGATGAAAATTATTCAAGTCCTCACAGCTGGCCTGCTGTACATACTAGTTTGTAAATACTGATTGCTGTTTTCATCTTAATGAGGGATCTACTTATCCGATTTGGGATTTAAGTTTTGCTTTTTCTGCCAATTTTCAGTCTCTTCCCTTCTAGCTGTAAACAGCTTGATTTGTTTTTGAAAGGGGGGAAAAGAAATTTCTATTCCTTTACAGTATTTGTAGAAAGAAGCATTAGCCTAGAAAAGGTTGTGTAAATTAATGGATTTTAGTGTATTAGATTTTGCCATGTAAAATGGAAATGCTTCTCCTAGTCTGTGGTGGCTTCTGAAACTTTTCTGACAAATTTCCATATTTTGAGAGCATACAGAACAGCTACACTGGGTTTAATACACGTTTATCTAGTACAGTATTTTTACATTTTCAGAATCTTGCTGCTGCTGTTATTGGGTCTTAAAGAAGACTCTGATCAGTTACCTTCACGCCTTAAGGACACTGCATGCTTAGTTCTGTAATTTTTGCAAGTGTGAATGAGTATTTGGAAAAGATGGAGTTGCCCTGCGAGAGAAGCAGGTTTTTTTATAACTTGACTTTGTGGTTTCTGGGACTTCCTCACTGTTCCATGGTTGGATACTTGGGAGCTTTGTGCTAGCAAAGACAGTTGAGGGTGGATGGTCTTCATGATTCATGCACCAGTTACAGAGAGGCTGTGTGGGTCTATAGAGTAGATAAAATGACCCGAGAGACAAACACTTTCCTTTACATGTGTGGCACAAGCCGTCTCATTACTTGGGAGCTGTGGTGGGTTGACCCTGGCTGGATGCCAGGTGCCCACCAAAGCTGCTCTGTCACTCCCCTCCGCAAATGAACAAAGAGAAAAAAAAATTATAAGGAAAGGCTCATGGGTCGAGGTAAGGATAGGGAGAGATCACTTGCCAAGTACTACCATGGGCAAAACAAAGTTGATTTGGGGAAATTTAATTTATTACCAATCAAATCAAGGTGGGTTAATGAGAAACAAAAACTAAATTTTAAAAACACTTCCCCCACCCCTCCCTTCTTCACAGGCTCAACTTCACTCACACTTTTGTCTTTCTCCTCGCCCACAGCAGTGCAGGGGAACAAGGAATGGGTTTGCAGTCAGTTCATCACAGATTGTCTCTGCTGCTCCTTCATCCTCAGGGGGAGGACTCTTGACATGCTTCAGCATGGGGTCCCTCTCACAGGAGACAGCACTCCATGAACGTCTCCAGTGCATGTCCTTCCCATGGACTGCAGTTCTTTGCACACTGCTCCAGCTTGGGTCCTTTCCATGGGGTGCAGTCCTTCAGGAACAGACTGTTCCAGTGTGGGTCCTGCCAGGAGCCTGCTCCAGTGTGGGCTTCACATGAGATTACCGTCTCCTTTGGGTGTCCACCTGCTCTGGTGTGGTGTCCTCCGCAGGCTGCAGGTAGATCTCTGCTCCACCATGGACCATCATTCGCTGGAGGAAGACAGCCTGCCTCACCAGGGTCTTCCCCACAGGCTTCAGGGGAACCTCTGTTCTGATGCCTGGAGCACCTCCTTTCCCTCCTTCTGCACTGACCTTGGTGTCCATGGATCTGTTTCTCTTGCGTATTTCCACTCCTCTCTCTGGCTGCAGAAGCTATTCTGTAGATGTTTTTTTTTACTGCCCAGACGTGCTACCACCAATGCTCATGGGTTCAGCCTTGGTCAGTGGTGGGTCTGTCTTGGAGCCAGTTGGCATTGGCTCTGTTGAACACAGGGGAAGCTTCTGGCAGCTTCTCACAGAAACCACCTTTGTAGTCCCCCCTACCAAAACTTTGCCATGCAAACCCAATGCAGCGATGTGTCTGGGAGAGTGGTAGGGCTGCTAAATAACTCTCAGTTATTCTTCTGTTCCCTGGCAGAGTGAAATCTGTCAGTCTTTGTAGTTGTGTCTGTCGGTCAGGGCATTTTTAGGTGCTATAGTGATGACTTTGCCGCAATCACAGCAATGCTTCATTATTAGTTATCCTTATCACCAACTTTTTCCTAACAACTAACTTGCTTTCCCTTGCTCCATTTCAATGTTATTTTCTGTTCTTCACCTCCATGGAAAAAATATTAGTTCCTTTTCCTTATTGTAGCCTTTTATATACTAAAAAGTCATTATCTTGTCCTTTCTTGAGCATCTTTTATCTGAACTAAATAACCCCAATTCTTTTACTGTTTCCTAATGAGCTCTATTTTCAAGGCAGCATTCATTTTTTGTTCTTCTCTATTCTTCTTGTCTATATGCCTTGAAATGCATTGCCTGTCAACAGGAAACTGCCAAGGCTAAAATGGAATCTATCTGTTCAAACTGTTTAAAAAAAATTAAAGTAAAATATTATATGATAAGTAATCATGTTGTCTGATACCAGCACATTATTTAAAAGCTAGAGCCTGAGGCTTTTACTGTTGTTCTTATGGTAAGTCTGAAACTTGCTAAAAGAAGGCATTTTAATGAGCTCAGCAGGACACTCTGGGCACGTAAAAGGCACCTTACCCACTGTGGCTTGCTAAGTTTCTTTCTTTTCCCTACATCTCTCCAAATACGCTCTTCTGGTCATCTGGCTCTCATAAAATCCTATGCAGCTGTCTCCCAGTTCTCACTCCAGCCTGCGTGGGTACCCTGTACTCAGTGGTTTTGTTACACAGAATCAGCAGCGAGGTAAGACTGAGATGGCAGTAACAGAAAGTAAAAGAATGCCTTCAGGCAGTTTTTTAAGTATTTCCTTGCATTCGGTCTTGGATGAGAGGGATGTAGAGAGGGCGTTTTATACCTTCTGGTGCTAAATCAGTGCTATGTAGAGTCTTCAACCTAATGGAGGTGACAGGAGGGTGCCTCTAATCACAGCAAGTTTTGGCAGGTACTGCTAACAACATGGTTATCTGAACCAGCAGTTACTGCTGGTGCTCTGATGCTGAAATGGCTCGGTGATTGCCTTGCTTTAACTGTCCTGTCTAGATTCATGCACATTTAGATCAGCTCAGCCTTTACTTCATACACTCCTACTAAAAACTCCTTCAGGACTATAGTTTGTTCCTTAGATACTGTAGTACATTTCAAACTGATTAAATGCTGGATAGCAGTATGTAAATAATTAACCATTCAAAATATTCTTCTAGTAAGAATATTTGTAGGGATGTTCTCCCTTTGAATATTCTTACCCTATTGCTTCAGTGTCTTTTGTTAATGAATAATGCAGTGATGTGTAGCACTTTCAGAGGGTGCAGGATCCAAAAGCTGAAGTTGAAAAAAATTCATGCTACAAATGTCTTTCCAAACTACTTACCATTTGACTGGAAGTCATCATTCTGTTCTCGACTAGATGTGGAAGCTTGTGTGCGCTGTAGAGGAATTCCCTTTAGATGACCCTCTGTAGATAGTTTTGCCTGGCCTTGACCCATCTACTACTTAAAAATCCAAAAGTTCAGTATGAATTTTTGACACTTATCTATAGATGTAAATCAGGTAGTTTATATGTAACTGGGCCAAGAATGAGCTTTTAGTTATCTTCACGGTTTCTTTTTCCCAAGTTACGATAGACTGCACATGTATTATACCTCTTCCTGAGTCTATGCCTTCCTATTTTGACTTGGTCCTTCATTTAAGGTCAAAGCATTTTCTGAATTTTACTGCTAAATTTCTGCATATTTTCTCAAAGACTGTCTCTTGTCAGTTTCTTTGCTAAAAATTGTTCAAGCTGTATTGCCACTGCTACTTCACAATTCTATCAAATCATATCTCAAGTATCCTCTTTTTCAGTTTAGACATATCCCATCTTACAATTCATTTGGAGCACCTCTGTAAAAGTTCTTTTTCCTGGCTCATTGCTTTCAGGTCTGCCTCCATCTCTCCATACTACACTGCATCAAATACAATTAGATGTCATCTTTAATATTTTGTTCTGGTTTATTTCATGTCTCACTAGTCATCTCCTCAAACATTAAGATACTGATTTTTTTTTTCCCACTTTCATATGAAAGATAAGGATGTTCTTGATTGCTTATTTTTCAGCTTGCTCCTCCAGTGAGCATTTCTTCTGTTTTCCTCCTGTAGACTTTATAAAAGGGAAAGATTGCTGTTATAATGTCAACAGAGCTATCATGTAATCCTTTTTAAAGATCTAATTCCTCTTGATTACGTGAGTATTGGTCAGGTAGTTGATAATAATAGAATGGTAGAATATCACAAATGAGAAGGATTATTGAATCCAGCTCCCTGCTTTTCTTAGGACTACCTAAAACTAAAGCTTGTGACTAAGAGCACTATCCAAATGTTCCTTAAGCTCTGACAGGCTTGGTGTTGTGACCACAGTCTCGGTGAAGAGCTTTTTCACAACCTGAAATTCCCCTGAAATTCATTCATTTTTCTCATGTCCTGTTGCTGATCACAGGAGAGATAACATTTCTGTACTATGTCCCTGTTGGGTAAATTATTTTGGGGTGTGGTAGCTCTTGTTATATGTTCATATGGTGCTTCAGACTGCTGAATAATGTTATCTCCAAATTAAATGATACTTCTCCACAAAGTGTAGTGAATACTGAAAGTGCATTAATTAAAGTGTGTACTAGCAACTAACTGGTAAAAGCAGATTCATGTCATAGGGATCTGCCAAATATACCTTATTTGGAAAATGTGCTTCATGTAGGCCTAGAAGGAGCTTTCTCCCAAATGCTTATTTATTTAACAGACATTAGGCTCTGAATAAGGCTATTACAGATTTATGTTCCAAAAGTAAGTAGAAACAGCACTAGAAAGGAAAGATATTTTGTCCTGTCAGTAATTTCTCTGAGTAATCAGATGAGGAGGGAAGATTAGCCCAGTAATTATTTTTATATATATTATCGATGTGGGAATAACTGGAGGAAACTGCATATACGGTTTTGCACAGACAATGTTCATAAAAGAATAGGAACTCTGTCTGCATTAAAAAGAGATTGGAAGTTTGTTAAAGTTAAAATATTCAGGTAGGAGAGTTGTGACTTGGTTTTTAGCTATCAAATATGAAGTATGATTTAAAGACTGCTTCAGAAAGCACTTGAAATTCTTAATATCCGTGGAGGGAGGTGGGAGGAGAGCTGATATTCTTCTGTAATAGGAATCTAAGAACTGTTGCAGGAGAGCTTGGAAGGAAAGAAATCAAATGACAAGTTTGCTTTTCATGTTCAAATCTAAATGAAATTTATCAAGTGAACAAGTGGCAAAAAATTGTAAGTTAATATGTTTTTTACAGTGTAAAGCTTTTCTAATACAAAGAGGTGGGTGGGGCAAGGAAATTTCAGTCGTTATAGTTCTTGGAGATAAATCAGACTTTTTAACTACTTGCAATTGATCCTACTATCTTAGGTTTTCAAGATCAAAGCAGTGCAACTGGCAGGAAAACTTCTTCCAGCCTTCAACACACCTACGGGTATACCATGGGCAATGGTGAATCTGAAAAGGTAATGAGTTTTCTTTTGTGGGGAAATGTGTTCCTCCCCCTCCCTCCAGCTTAAAATTAGTAATGGCATACATCACTTTTTCTTAGTAGTGGGACTGTAGAAGATGGAGACAAACTGTCATTCCTAGCATGTTAGAATAATATTAAGAGAGTTTAGAGCACTCTAACTCATTAACTGCAATAAATTAGGATCATGGGGTTTTTTCTTCTCATTCTGCAAGAAGCATTCAATGTGCCATTGCACCATACGGAGTGTATTATTCTGTGTGTTGCCCTAGAGTTTAATAATTGTTTCATTAGTCATTGAAGAACCTATTAGAAACCAAAATTGTTTGCAGGACATGGTTGAACTTACTGGGTTTTCTGTACAGTGTGACGTGTATGTTACCTTTAAAAGACTCACAGCATATGAGAAGATGATGGGACTCTGAAGGTACTTCTTTTTATATTTTAGCTTAGGTATAAAGTCTAGTGTGCGGAAGTCCACTATGGTCTGTGCAGATGGAGAGGCTCTGTTAGATGACTATTCTGGTCAGACTGGACTTAGATGGTCTGCATTGCCTTCTGGAAGAGAATTGCCTTGCCTAATTCATCTTATATTGCTTACCCAGCGCTGGGAGTTCCCTGAGATTTCAAGAGAGCAAGTTCTGATGCAAGGCATTCTTTAAATTTTTAGTATGTTGTTAAACATTACCTGAATTGGGATGCATGTCTAGATCATGTGTACACTTAAGCAGCATGAGATAGTACATAGCAGTGAGTTTTGAATTGTTTTACATTGTTTTCCTTTTGGGAGAGATATTTGTTGTTCTTTGTTAAGGCTGTGAAGAGATTTAGGACTACTTTGAGAGCATTAGCCTTAAGTGCCTTTTTGTGGTAAGGATACGCTCCTCACTTTTCTGTCAGCCTTGGGTGAAGAACACAGAGCTGTGGTTTGCCCTTCTGCTGCTAAAGGGCATCACCACCCTTACCTGGTTTTCTCTTCTTTGCCCATTCTTCTTTTCGCCTCTGAGGCCACCTCTGTACAGTCAGTATTGTTGGGTTAAATTTCCCCATGCACTTCCTGGATAGCACTATGGTTTACTCAGTCCTGTGTTCTTTCCGCAGTAGGGCTTGAAGTTCTTTTGTGCTTAAATGAGTTTTTTGTTTTTGCTTTGTTTAGCCCAAACCTGCACCATGATTCCTGTGTGGTTGAAGGGCCCGGGTGGCCCATGTTCCTCAGGCAGCACAGGCGACAGCCTCACTAAGCCTAAGCAGCACAGATAGTGAGGTTTAAGAAGCTGAAGCAGTAGGTGCCTGGATACTTATCAGTAAAACATGGGGACAAATCAGATCAGGTATCAAAACTCAGTCAGAAAGGCAGGACAGGGAGGAGGATTTGCAGTGGGTGGAGGGGCAAGTATTGGAGTGCCAGAATTTTCCTGCATCCTGGTGTAATGCATTTATGTTGTCAGTCTCTTGGAAATGTTCAGAACTAGCCAGCATCACAGCAGAAAACGGCGGCTGGCATGCCAGAGGGCAGTGGAAGCAGGAGGTGTGTATGAGAACACTTGTCATGAGGCTGACATGCAGTAGAAGACCAGACCTGAAAGAAATATTTGAAACATTGACTTGTGTTATATTAGCTTTTGTATTCCTAATGAAAAAACCAAAAAACACTCTGAGACAAGCTGTGATTGTGTCTTTACGCACTGTACACTCAGTGGTTACTGTATCTTAAAATGTGGGAGCTCCAAGTACTGCTCCATAACCAACATTTTGCATTTACATTTCCTCTTTCCAATGTGTAATTTAAAAAATAAAAAGGCATTCTTAATTGACAATAGTCTTACTGAGAACTGAAACTTTTTGTGAGAGGCAGTAGAAGTAATCTTCAGGAAAATGTTGTTGACTTCAGAAATTAAAAAAACCCATCCCGAAAGGTGGTGAAAACTCTCAAATTAGACTAAACCAGGTCATTTAGGAGTTATGACTTAGAAAGATAGTATCACTTAGAGTGCAAAAGATAGGAAGTATGTGACACTTGCGCTAATTCTTTATGTGAGCCTGAGGAACTCATATATTCTGCCAACAGTAACCATACTGTGTTCCTGTGTGGATACGATAGGGAAGTACATCCCACACAAGTAAAGGGAACACACCAGATCCTTGGCAGGACAAGGAAGTGAAAGCTACCGCCTTCAGAAGTATACTTATCTCGGTTTGTTTCTTATCCTTAGAAACATACAGTAAATAAACAACAACCGAGATGGAGCCCAAAGTTAAGTCATCATATTTCTGTGACATCAACATACTGTATTTTTTGATAGCAGGACTCTTTCTTGATGAGGTTATGGTATCTTTTTTCCAAAAAGACCCAACCAGTCAAACAACTGATCAATCAAACCAAAACTCCTATAATCTTAAGTAGAGGTTAGAATTTAGATGTTAGTTGTTTAATTAGTTGTGGTTGTTGTGTTGTGTACAGTAATTCTGAATTTTTTTGTTTTTTCTCCCTTTTTTATGCATGTTTGTTGGAATTCAGTGGTGTCGGTCGCAACTGGGGCTGGGCTTCTGCTGGCAGCAGCATCCTCGCTGAGTTTGGTACTCTGCACATGGAGTTTGTCCACCTCAGTTATTTGACAGGGGACCCTGTATACTACAACAAGGTGAGTCTCAAAATCAGTGTTTCTATCCTACTAGTGTCTTTTATTCTGTTTCATCATAAGTTGCCGTAAAAGGGAAGTGCTTTTTATATTGAATTCTGTCTGCATTCTCCATAGCAGGTCAATTTATTGATGCTTGTATTTCTGTTACCAAGTAGATGTCTTTTTGAAGTAGAAATATACGAGAGAGTTTTCTTTTTTGTTTCAGCATATATTTAAAAATCGTAATTTTTAAGCATGGTTATGTGAACAGTCCTTTAAAAACAAAAATGTACAAATCTGAAGAAAGGCCTCCAGAAAGCTTGTGGTTCAGATTAAGAAACTTTGCTACTAAAAAAGAAAGAAAAAGAAAAAATATTAGATTTAACTATGTGCAGAGAGCAGATGAACATTGTTAGTGGTGGTCCTGATTCTTGATTTAATTTAGGTCATGCACATTCGGAAGTTACTTCAAAAAATGGATCGTCCTAATGGACTTTATCCAAATTATTTGAATCCAAGAACAGGCCGGTGGGGTCAACGTAAGTATTCTTATTTTATTAATTCCTAATTAAAATTTTACTTCTTACTTTGTTGCTGAGTTGGAGATCAAAAAGATTATCCTATAGGGCACAGTGTTGCCTAAAAACATACAGCATTGAAGGATTACTTAGACTTGAGATCTCCTGAAACCAATTTTTGCCTGTTGCTCTCTGAAGTCACAGAACTTGCTTTTTAGGATACTTTCTGTAAACAGTTTCCTGCTATAATCTAATGCCTGTCCTTACTTTTATCAGTCAATAAAATATTCGGTAATAAAGAATGAGGCTTAAAGTATTTCCTCATTCCTGGTTTTGTTCTGCAAACCATCTGGTAAATGGATTACTCTAAGGTGGTACAGAGGTAATGCATGTTTGTGGTGGTTAAATTGTGTTAGGGACTGACATCTACAAACATAATTCATTTACTTAGTATCATGAGGAATGTCATTATGAACCTCCCTATAGAACCTGTTGGTATCAATGTGTTTGCCATTAAAAATAAAAGGAGTCTTTGACATGAAAAGAAAAAGTCGGTTTTGTTGCTGACAATGTGAATGGAGAGATAAAACACGAAGAGAGAGACACAAACATGATTCCTTTTCTTGAAATGGTTCTTTAATTCTTAGTGCTTTCATAGTGGCTGTGATAAAAGCGAATCTTTTTCTTCAAGGTTTCTATTTCTTTTATAAATGCAGGTCTATTTAGGAAAAAACAAGCAAGATGATCTATTTCTGTCCTGTTTGACATCATTAATAAGTTTGGGGGATTTCAGTGGTTGGCTGTAAATATCCAGCAGATCATGTTCTGGCTTGCAAACTGAGAATTTGCTCCTGACTTTGAGTCTGGTGTGTGATGGAGATGAATGCAGCTGTTACTGCAGTCACTGTGAAATACTTGTCTAATCCTATTGTTAAGGCCAAAATTCCCTAACCTAATATCTCATCTAATATCTTTGAGTGAATTGTGACACCTGAGACAGGCAAGTGGATTGATGGGATAAATTCTTCTGATAAATTTAGGCTTAACAACACATTCAGAAAAAAGGAAGTAAGCAAATACAAATACTCATGGTATTGTTTATTCAACAGACAATTTTACATTGCTGCTTTGAAATATTTTTTTCTATTGCTTTTTTTTTCTATTCCTAATCAAGTGCTTGTGCTTGTTTTATCAAAAGTAGTTTAATGTGACATATCACCAGGATTCTTTAGGGGCTGTTTCATAGAATTATGGAATGACTTGGGTTGGAAGGGACCTTAAAGATCATCTCATTCCAACCCCTCTGCCGTGGGCAAGGACACCTTCCACTAGACCAGGTTGTTCAGAGCTCCATCCAACCTGACCTTGAACAATCCCAGGGATGGGGCATCCACAGCTTCTCTGGGCAACATTTTCCTGTGCCTCATCACCTCCACAGTAAAGAATTTCTTCCTAATATCTAATCTAAACCTGCTCTCTTTCAGTTTGAAGCCATCCCCCCCTTGTCCTGTCACTACATGCTCTTGTAAAAAGTCGCTCTCCAGCTTACTTGCAATAACAATGCTCAGAGTTAGTATCTCTTGAGAATAAAATACTCCTCATCACTAAGAATAAACATACAGTGAAAATTTCAACTTTGCAGAATTTTGATGGAGCTCAAACATACTATTTAAATGGATTTTGAAAGATAATACATTTGGGACTAAAGTTTATGGTTACAGGCTGAGACATAAGTTCTGAGGATAAAAGGAAATGCAAATTTATAGAGCCTTTAATTTTTCTATGCTGCTCGTGAGATACAAACTTCCTGGAATTTGGTGGTTGAAGTTTTTAATTTTCCAAATGTATATACAAGTGTTCTGGTAGTATTTCTAGTATTTTCTCAGTCCAACAAGCATTTTTAAACCTCGTTTGAAAAGTTCTATGGGGCCCAGATAGCAAGAATCCATATTCTCTTTTTCCTTTCACAAACCCGGATGGAATGATTAGAAAATGTCTTTGCTGTATCTCTGATGGACCACTCTTCCATGAACCTATGTACAAAAATTTAAGATGTTACAGTAAAGGAGCATGTGGACTGAAACACTGGATGTATTAGATGGAATAACTGTCTTAGGCAGGGATTTCTTTCTCCTGATTCCTTTGCAGAGTTTGTGTCCTGCATTGCACAAGTCTCACACAACATCCCAGTTCACTAGAGGACTCATGTCTGAGTCCCCAGTACAGTTTTGAGTCACATGGTTGGGATTAAAGGCAGGCAAGGCTTTTATGTCCTCCTCAGAAGGTAATTTCAAAGAGCATTATATTTGGCTTGTTATATACTTTTGTACTGGAAAGACTGAGACAATGGGAAGAGTACCAAAGCATAACTTTTCTTTTTTCAGCTTCTGGGGAAGCTGCCCTTTTCATCTTTGCTGTGACCTTTAGTTCGATGCATCTTATCTTGTACAAAGTACTTTCTGCAGATAGTTTCAGAGAATTGTTTCAGAACTCTTTATTTGTCTAGTTACATATAACTCTTGACTGACCTTTTAGGGTTTTCTTTTCTTTTTTTTTTTTCCTTTTCCTTCTACCATTTTTTTTTCTCTCCTCAGATTTTTTTTGGCTCAGTTCTAGTTAGGTTTTTTGTTAATGTGTACGTTTTTCCAAGTAAGTCATGAGGAGTGCGAAACAGATAAAATAAATCTACATACCTAAATGCACTGTTGAAGAAATATGGGATGTAGCTGCAATATAGCATCTTTATAGTGGTGGATTGATTTTCTATTTGTGTACACTTCATTCTAGTGGTGAGTATCTTTATTCAAAGTAGTAAAAACATCAGTAATGTGCACAAAGCAGTCAGATGTAATTAATGTTGTTACTACCAGTTGGTTATCAGAGAGTGTTAGACAAAATAGTAAAAGAATTCATTTAGGTCAAGTTTTGTCTTTACATTATAGTTTATTTTTTTAAAGAAAAAAATTTATATGATTTGAACAGAAGAAAAATTATACACTTCTGGGAGTGTTGGTGTTTTGTATAATTTTGTTCTGACAGGCTGATAGATAAACTTGAATTCTTAACCAAAATTCCTGTTGCAGGGCAGATTTGTGGAAGAAAAGAGGAGCATCTTTTTTCTGTGGCTTTGGTGTGGGCCCATAGGGCTGCAAGCTGGATCGATCTCTACTTGAAAAAAGAACTTTGTGGAAAATTCTTGATATCTTCTGACTTAATTCTTGATAGAGTATTTTGATACCTTCTCAGAGCTATTTGCACAAGGAGCCGGGGCACATCCTAATTTTGTGGGTTTAAAAAAAACCCAGCAACAAACCAGGGATTGCATCTACTTTATTTGACTTGTCATCCCAAGTATTAACTGTTAGTGTGAGCAATTAATGTGGCTTTGAAATACCCCATTTAGAAATATTTCTGTCCTTTTTCTTCTTTTGTCCAGAGACTTGTGCAGTAATTTATGCTGCCATATAAGTAACTTAGTACAGATGAGGTCTCACAACATACTGCATATCTGGTTTTCTGAATCTTAGATTTTGGCAAATATAAATACTGTCTAGTCCATCCAAAGTTTATATGAACTGGATATAATTCATATATATGAACCTTATATCTCAGCTGCTGGTATTGGAAAATTAGAGTAATAAAATTCAGTGCTGGGTCTTATGGAAGGGAAAAGTGATATTTATTTGTTTACAGACTCTTTAAGCAAGCTTATTTTTACCCACTATCATTTTCTCCTAAGTTTAATTGACTAATACTCACAGGTATCAAGACATGTCCAAGTTGCCCGAACTCAAAGAAAAGGGAACACTGGCTCCCCAGTCTTCTTTGCTTGTCCAGGGCTCTCAAATGACAACAAGCTAGCTTTTGCAAAGATCTGTCAGGCCTTTTGGGGATCAGCAACTGTTATGGGGCTTTTCTGTGCCTCGGAATATTTTTGTCTTTAGCCTCTGTAGATCTTGAGCGATGTTGCTGTGTCTTGTCTGTTTTTCCTTATTTAAATGTAAGCTTAAAATGTGGTCTGTACTCTTCTTGAGTTAGGAGAAGGGGTATGGTGTATGTGACACTCCACAACCTTGTCGGCGTTGTTCCGATGTTAGGATGCAGTGTCCAGGGAATCATTTCTGCTGTGCTTTGATTTATCAGAGTGCAGGCCTTTTGATCACAATATAAACAGCGTGTTCTGCAGTTTCAGTGCTGGGGAATGATGTTCTGGGGACACTGCTGTGAGACACACAGACCATCCTTTTCATTCGCTGTTCTGCTGGAGCTTATGTTTTCAATTCAAACCAGTCAATGTTTCTGTTTCAAATACCTGAAAAGTTATAATCAGTGAAGTAGCTTACCAGTCCATTAGTAATAGTGATTTCATCAAGAAGGACATGACCATTGCTTCCAGGTTCTTAACAAGTTGTAGAGATGAATCAGATCATATTGTGTGACATTAATCTGTAGCTATGTCTTTGAAGGGATTACAATTCTATTAATATAAATTTTTGTTTGCATTTAATGCATTTGACATAGCCCTCGAAGAAAGGTTGTGGTGGCAATTACCTTCTTTCTTTTTCTGCCTTTCTCATGAGGCAGCAGCAGGCAGGATCTGAAGCCACAGCCAGCAGGGCTGAACAGGGACTACAGTTCATCCCATCATTTCTTTCCATTTGAATGCTGTAAAACCCAATCCTGAAAACTGCTGGGTGAATGGCTTACTGGTCATTCTTAAATCTTCATGCTTTCCAGTGCAAATGCTTTGTAATACAACTGGATGCTTACTGCTGTGTAGCAGGAATGAATTATATCCAGGAGGAGGAAAATGGTGGCTAAATATTTGTGTTTGAGCCTATAATGTTGCAGGTAGTATTACAGCATGAGTGGCATGACAGACAGCCTTTTTAATGGGTTCACCTCAGGATTTGTCAGCTCACTGGGGCATCTGCTAGAAGGCAGAGCTATAATGCCCGCAGGAATGTTGACAGATCCCGTTTTTACTTATGAGCCAAGGTGATGATCCAGTAGGAACTAGGGATTTATGATACTTCTGCTTTGGGGTTTCAGTTTCTGTAAGACTGAAAGGAACATAGTCAGCAAGAAGCATTTTCTAACCTTCGGTTAATTTTGTTAGCTTTTCATTTTCACATGCCAAGTGGTTGGTTTGGTATAAGCATCAAAACTTTGAATTTAGATTATTTTCAAAAGCAGTTACAGTGTTTCTAGGGAAGCCTACTATGCAGATATAACGGAAGTTCAATTAAAAGCAAGAGATTTCAGAGTTATGGAAATTAATTGTACTGAAGAAACATGATTTTTTTAAAAAATAAAAATATGTTGAGAAAATGTAATTCTAGTTTACATTTCCAAGCAGGTTAGATGAGAATACCAACTAGAATAGCAATAACAAAGGAAATGCCAATCTTTACATGTTACTGCAAAGTCAGGGCACACACTTATGTTAGCACATTTCTATAAATTGGGCATTCTTCCTTTTCGCTTTCCATTACTGAGATTAATTACTGTATTTCTTCTGGTTCCAACATTTCTTGCAAGGAATAATGTTATTGAAGGGGATCTGTAATCACTCCCACTTCAAATCTCATTTCCTGCACCTCAGCTTCCTATGGAGTTACCTGGATTGGCTACTGAGAAAGTTGTCAGTTTAACTAAAATTGGGGTTTAGGCCAGATAAAGCTTCCATATGCAAGAAAATAAGCAGAAATATCTATTCTGTGTTAATCTTATGTGTTTATTATGCCTTAGTGATATGTGAGCACATTAACGAGTTGCTGTAAAGTAAGTCAGCATGTGAATTTACAGTGCATGAACTGAGCATTGTTATTAGGGATGTAACACCAGATACTGAATTTGGCACCACTGAATCCTGATGTGATGAACAGTGAGACTACAGTCTATTCTACAGTGCATTATTCATGTCTCCATACCAAAAACAAGCCCCCTTAGTCATATTTGCAAGTAGTCTAAGGTAAAAACCCATGAGGGGCACTCTGTCAGCATGTTTACAAGGACTGTGGTATCAATCACATGTGATCCATATATTTAGTGCACTAAATTTAAATGGTGTCTTCCATGTACAAAGTGATGGCCATCCTTTAAGGACAGTAAGAGGATTCGCACAAGTATTTAGTCTCATTACACACACTACTGTAGCACCTTTTGGTGGTGTTCTCACCTTCTTGCAGTTCCCTGCACCTGTTACTACAGAGTAAGTAGTGGCACAACCTGGGTGGCTCAGTGGGAGAAACTTATATCCTGTTTCCCACTTGCTTGTGATGTAGACTAGCCTTTAAATAAACCTAAGCAAATACCTTTATGGATGTGCATATTTTATTTTTTTCAGGTGGTCTTTCATTTTCAGCAATAAATGCTTAAATTAAACCAAACCAAGCGCTTCTAATTTTAAAATACTATTTAGAGAAAGCTTCTGTGGATTTAATTTATTTGGATTAGGTTTACACTTCTGTTAAAATGGTGCCATTTTCATGTGTAGGAAAACCAATAAAAGCAATTTTAAATTACTGTCATTAAATCATTGGAAATACTGGGTGACTATTTCGGAGGTTTTATGCCTGCCTGTACAGCTGGTTTTAGGCTAATGTTCTTGGGCTGAACTAGGTAATTAACTAAACTGCTTATTTTAAACTCTTGCAGGTAGTAGATAAACCATGAGCAATACATCCTGTTTTCATTTGTGATAAGACATTGTATCAAATACATAGCACCATCTGTCTATTTTTCAGAATTTAGGGGGAAATTGAAAATAAATTTGATGTAAATGTTGGTAACACACTTAGATAAAGATGTTAGGAAAACCACTTCATCCAGCAGACTCCAAGACCTGGGATTCCTCCTTCTCAGCTACTGAAGCCCAGCCAGATGTGTGTAGTAGCACCCACATGTTGTACTTCCACAATTCACGTAGAACATACCTACAGGTAGCCAGGTTTTGATCCTCCTCCTTACGTTCACTGTCAAATAGATGGGTGGACTTGCACCTGTGCAAGTGTCCTCATGCTCATGGATCCCTCAGGTATGAGCAAGGGCTCTCAGCCTATCAAATACCTGTGCTTACACCCTGGACCTTTTATGCAGCCATCAGTTCTGAGCCTGGGTCTTTGTAGATCTTCTCTGTGCAGCCTGAAGTTTGCCCATGAACTACACATACACACATGCACTTGGGATTAAATTCACTGGGAAAAACAAACACACTCGGGTGTTTCCAGTTGCTAGCACATAACCCTTGGGCCCAGTGACCCACTGGCAGCCTCCAGGCTCTGCCACCCAGATCTAGTGACCCCTGTGATCTGCAGACGCTTTTCTGATGAAGGTGCTGTCACATATTCCCCCATGTGAGAGTGGCTAATATTGAGAGTAATCAGCATGTCAGCTGAAGGGTGTTGCCCTGCCAGTGTCAGCTATATTTGATATATGTATATAGCAAAAGTGGTTCTCTTGAATGCAAGCTTTCAAATGTGCTGCAGAGGTAGAAATCCAGGTACTGATTTATTTATCAGTTATTGGGACTTTCATTTTTAAAATTAAGCAAGAAACCTTTTCAGTCTTTACATCTGCCTCTGAGAGATTAAAATCCTTGCAGATTGCAAGGTGAAGTGAATAATACTGACGAATGAAGTGGTCTTTCAAAAGATTAAAGAAATACTGCAGATAAATATTTCAGATAAAAATATAATTGTAGCATAAATTAACAGGTTGATAGTGTAGTTACAGGTAGTGAGGAAGATGCTAATATTGAAAAATTCCTGTCTTTGCCAGCTGAAGCTGCTGGTATTCTCCCTTAACTATGGTTACTTTGCATGTATGGTACTTTGCATTTCCTGTCCTTCCCTTACCAAATGCCTTGCTTAGCAGGAGTATCTTAAATTATATCTGTTAATGACCCAACCTGCTTTAGACAACAATCTCAGGTGGTTTTTTTCTTTTCAGCATAAGGAAAAGATTTGCTCTCTTTTAAACTATAATGGTGCAGAATTTAAATAATTATATATTGTAAAAGTACTTGTAGATTAGTTTCCAGCACCTGACTTCATCTTAGCACATTTATTTGATTTAGGAAGTAAATTTCTTTTTTTTTGGTTTGTGGTTGGAACATCAATTACGGAACTGAAGATATGTGATCTGTGTGATGGTTAGTTTGGATATTGGTACAAGCATTTCTTGAGCTGGGTGCTTCTATTTGAGATTTGTTTTCAGTTGATTGTATTATGAACAAATAGAAATATAACATTATTTCTAGACTTCCAGCAGTAGGCATGCAGTTTCAGATGAGGAGGTGGGGGCAGTTCTTTGTAGTTTAATTTTTTTTGCTTTCTTGTCAGATGTCCTTAATTTTACTCTCCAATATATTCTGTGTTGTTCTGTTCTTAGGAACTGCATGTGCTTTGAATAGAAAATAATCTGTGTGATCTCTGCTGGGGAATTCCCCTTGCCCTTTTGCTTTACAACCTTGTACAAGTGTAAGGAGCTGTGTTCCACAAAAAGCTGCATTCAAATTTGTTTATTCATTAGAAGCTAAGAGCAAGATAATCTGTTAAAACTTTATTTTAATGAAATACAGCAGAACTGTGCCTCACTGGGAATATGCTTTTATAAGACAACGAGGTTAAGACATTTTGCTGGTCTGTTGAGCAAGATGCTGAAAAAGGTGAAAAAATAAAAGCTTTGTTTAGAGTGTTAAAGATTCTAGTGTTATTGGAAGGTTAAACATGTATATGAATTATGCATTTGAAAAGGAGTGTCTATAAATAATTTCTAAAGAAATGATTTGGATATAGTTTAACTGGGTTTTGAAAATGCTTGCATATGTTGCTGTGGAAAGGGATGAATATTTCATTTTGCTGTACCACCAAACTATACTTCTAGAGCATGGTCTTGGTGAGGAGTGCATTAATATCTAGAATTTGAAATTTGTCCCCCAACAGCTTTAACGTTTATTTTCCTCACCGTGAATTCAGTAAATTAATCTGTGTTAACAAAGTTCAACATGTTTTAGGGATATTTTTGAGGGTTTACATTGGTGGATTTGAAGAAGGTTAACTTGGAGGTATGTGGGAAAACAGAGCTTGCAGATATCACTTTTTGACCTATATGGTCGAAAGTAAGAGAGGCATGGTGATGAATGCAGTCCACTTACGGTGTGGTAGCTCAGTCTCCATCACAGAGCATGAACTGCGTAAGTCTTAAAGTCAGCACAATTGGCTAGCACCTACAGAGTGAGCAAAACTTCAGCTGGCTGTGTGTGCCATTTCAGGCATCTGTTGTGACAATAAACATAAGTCATACTTAAACAGAAGTTTGGAAGAAAGAAACAGGCAGAGTAGCCTGGATTTATATTGCATGTGGTATAATCCATAAGTACATTAAAAACAGGGAGTGTCTCCCCGTGCTTCTTGGAATCACTTTTGACTGTCAGCTTTCACGTATGATATGTATACACACATACATCTGTAAATATGTGAACTGCTATGGTCTTGATACAACTTGAAGGGAGAGGGAGAAGTTGTTTACAGTGGTTTTGCCAGTTAATTTTGTAGAGATGAGTGTTGGACTGGATTTAATAAAAGTTTCTCTCTTCCATGTTCTTGTTTTTAATCTGTAAGAGGAGAGCTGAGATCTTCAAGGAAGATTAAGGTGAATAAATTAAGGGTTGTAATGACCTTAAGAGCTTGTCAATCCCCATGTGTAGGAAATCTTATTCACAAGGGACTCTATTGTGGGCACATACCTACAGCAGTATCGTTTGCAGTATGTGATGTTAGCCCACTTTAGCTGCTTTCCAGAGCCACATTGTCAGGTAAAAAAAGTCATCAGAGACAAACTTGTACCTGACTTCCCACCAATCCACTGCAAATCCCAGCAGCTTAGTTGAAGCTGTCCACATAGGTGGGATTTACACTGACTCCAAACTTCACAGAGAGTCAGGTGTGCTTCATTTGGGTGGCTCTGGGGGGGAGTGTAATAATCTTGACAAGACAACTTCAGGTGATAAAAGGCCACTTCTCAGTAAAAACACCAATGTGGAGTTTTAATGTGTTTCTAATTTTAGCACTTGGACTTGATGTAATGGGTTGATTGGTCTTTAATTCATGAACATGTCTTCTGAGAGATGACCTAAATCTTTCCAGAATTATAAATAATAGCTGGAATGTTTTGATGTTTTAGGAAAGTTTGAATACACACACACAAAAAAAAAAGAAAATACTTGTTCCATCTGTGAATTCCTGAGAGTGAAAGGACAGTCCGTTGTAAGATGCCAAATTAGGATATTCCTTTGACATTACAGGATCATAAATTACACTCTGTTTGAAGAAGTGGTTTGATTCTAACAACATTAGTTACCTAACTATATGTATTAGTTGGGCAAGTTATACTTGCTGGTCTGTTTCAAATTATTTCTTTTGTCTTTGCACACACTTGAATTGTGCAAGCTTGGCAAATTTTAATCCTTATTTTGATTATCCCTACAGTTCTAGGAAGTAATTTTTCTTAATTTTATTGTAAGACAGACTGGTTGGGCTTAATAATAAGATTGCTCAATACTTTCCATTAAGTGATTATGTTTTCAATTGTAGCTTGTAGCTGCAAGACTTCAACTCTTCCAACTGGAATATTCTGTCTGCCCCAAGCTGTTTTGTTGGGGATTTTTAAACAACTTTGACAAAAATGCTTGAGCCATTTCTAAATGAAACTGGAAATGGAACGTGATTCTAGCCAGATTAAAGTTGGTTTGTAGTAGGAGTACAGTTAAGGAGCTCAAGAACCATCCATATTTTTCCAAGCCTTTTAAAATTATTCTATTTTCTCCATATGGTGCATTTAGATTTCAGCTGCTAAGTTCTCTAGAGCTGTATGTGCTGAGCAGGTGTGATCACGGATCCCCAGGCTAGGAGGAGCTGAGCAAGGTGGTTCTAGTTACTTGATTCTATTGTGGTACCAGAGAGTAGAATGGGAAGCAATGTCTGTTCAGCTGTCTCTCAACTTATAAATGCTTGGTGCTGCAACCCGAACTTACATTCTTTGAATGTAGTTCTGTTAGGATTTTCTTGGATTTCAACAAGTGGAAATTCACAGAAGTTTCACAAAGTATTCTGAGCTGGAAGTGACCCATGAGGATCATCGAGTCCAACTCTTAAGTGAATGGCCCTTACAGGGATCAAACCCACAACCTTGATGTTACTAGCACCATGCTCTAACCCACTGAGCTTCATGTTTTCAGAAAAATTGTCATGCCAGTGACATGTTCCTTAGTGATAAATAGTTCATAGCTGACTGAAAATTGCACCTCCACCTCTTTTTATCAGGGCTGCATCTGCTGCAGTTAATTTACAAGTGTTTACTCTTTTAAGCCAACCACTATGGTTTATGACATCCTTAGGTTGAATTTCTGCTGTGAATTGCTGCAGCTGCAATTTCCAGGGCCTCAGCTTTCTGGATTAAAGGATTAGAAGGGGAGCTTGCACCTATTTAAAGCAGCTGAGGAGCACTAAGCACAACTACATGAAGTAAAGATTGAACTGAAATTTAATCAGAGTCACTCTGCAGACAAAGAGAAAAAAAGTTCTTTGAAAATTTCCTGCACAGAATAAAAGGGCTCTTGCAGTGTAAAGGCAGTTGGTAAAGGCCAGAACAACTAATGGTGATGGGATGTGTGGGTTTCTTAATGAAAGTTAATATTAGCTTAATCACTTTGCTGTTCCCTCCTTGTCACTTAATTTTTCCACTGTTGAACTTCTTCTCTGACATACTACAGTAGCACTTTGTTAAAGGTTTTGTTTGGACTCCTTGAAGATGAGCCTCCCTTTTTATTGCTTCATTCTTTTGTTGCAAAGCAGTTCTGTACTACTGTGCTTTTGGTTGAAATTAGTCAGTAGTTTGTTTATCTTGGTGTTTCCAGTCTATAGAGTATATCACAGACTTAAGTGAGTTTTCCTTTACTTCAGAGTCGTAACCTCGATTTAAATTCTGAAATTTGAGTTTCTTTTACATATTGCCAAATTTCTGATTTTTTACTTGGTTGTTCTCTAGTTGTCTGTACCTTAAAATATTAAATCAGTGTTGTAGTTGCAGTTCACGGATTAAAATCCCAATGGGCATAGTTGATCCGCATCTCTGCCTGCTTGTGCTTATGTGCTGGTACAGTGTTAGCTCACCATGCTGCTTTCCAGCCCGGCAGCCTGTGCACACTAAATGTTCTTCTGATCAGTCTTGTATTTCGCCTTTTTTATTGCATGTGCAGTAAGTGATGTGTAAACTTTCTGACGCAATAGAAGGATGGGAGGATGTGCCCTGGGGTCAGAGAAGGCAGTGGCTCACTCTCCATCTGCTCGGGGCTATCAGGAAGCCTTGCCCTCAGGTGTTTGGACTTAGAGCATCGGTTCTGGCATGATGTGCTGCCTTTAAAACAATGCTTGGCTTCTTTTTTTTTTTATTCTCGCTCTTTGCCAAGAAATGACAATTGAACAATTAAGGCACAAAACAGAGAGGGTTTAGCTAATCATGAACTGTTTTTAATTTGCCTCATTAAGCTGCTGTTAACTACTTAAAGCCATCTGCTTAAAAATAATTTACACATCTTAAGTTTGCTCTGGAGAGCAGGTAGACCTTCATTAGAGCAGGCTTCCTTATTAATGTTATCTTTAGGAGGCTTTCAGTTGTTGTGGAAAATTTGTTATTGCTCACTGAACCAAACTTTCCCTGTAAACAAAAGGAAGTGACACATGTTGGTAACTTGCAGTCTGCATCCATATCCCTGTTCTTGGGCACCACCGCCGTTCATTTGGAAACTGGCTTGATGTGGAGGAAGTTATTTACAGCCATTAGGTAGGTCTGGGTATGAGAAAGGAGAATGAGCTATGCGAATGCCTAGTATGCCTATTATCTACAACCATCCCCAAAAATTAGACCTGGAGAGAAAGAACAGCAAGATCCGTCTGAGTGCCTCACCTGTCACTGAGTGAGGGGAGCCCTGTTGCCTACGCACTGAGGAGCTAGCTGAGAGAAAACAAGTTTATTTGTCTTCCCAGCTTTGTAAAGAACCAATTTTACTTAGGAAGAACAAATCACCAGAGTGCCGCAGACTCTCCCTCCCATCTTGGGCTGAGATTAATTGGCATTTCAGTATGACAGTATGTACGCCCTGTCTGACCTCCTACGTAGGTCTGTGGTTTGCTGTGAAATTATTGTCCTGCTTCTTGTCAGAGGAGACTGTGTCAACAGTGAGCTAATGGGCTCCTGATATGAATAAGATCATTTGGAGTAAAAGTAGCTTTAGGAATATTAGATACAGATGGTGTAAGAATTTAAAAGAAGATCCTCCACTCAGCCTGTGGGAAAGAGATAGATGTGATTTTTAGTGAATATTTAACTAAGTATAGATCTTTTGTCATTACATTAAAAACTCATTAAAATATTGCTATGAGATTGATTGGTTCGTTGTTTGGTTGGGGTTTTTTTTGTTTACAATTGCATGCTGTTTATTAAGAAGAAAAATACCAATATTTAACAGGATGTAAATCCTTTGTAGTAGCTGAGCAAAAATGTTGCTATGAACTTTAAATATCATTGTCTTTCTAATAAGGTTTGATTTGTTTCTTTCTGGCAAGAAAGATCCTTACAAACAGACTGACTGGAGAGGTTTGCGCACAATATGCTTTCAAGTGTGACAAACCAGAAAAAATGCAGGGCTTCTTGTAATTGCTTTTGATTGCAAAACTTTAAGGTATTATTTCCAGCTGCAGCTACCGTGTCTTTTAGTTTAAAATAACATTTCCAAAGGAGTCCTTCACTTGGAATCCTTTTATGTTTGCCCAGTCATCTGGACGTACATTTGAAAAAATGAGGAATGAAGAAAATATCTCAATTTGCCTTGATTGGAAGGAATGAATGTTCTAAAAATGTGTACACTGAACAGAATATGTAGCTTCTGCCGTATTTGACGTGCCCTCATGTTCTAAAAATGTATATACTTAACAGAATATGTAGCTTCTGCCGTATTTGACGTGCCCTCATACTTCTGTTCTTTTTGCTTTATTTGTCTTAGTCTGGAATGAATTTTACTTCAGTATTTCACTGTGAAAAGGCTCTTCAAAATAGAAACTTTTAAGTGACATAGAGCTAATTAATGCCTGTACATCAAATACATGGGGGAAAAATCCACCGTTAAATTTTCAAAATGCTTGCAAACATTTTAAACTTAATGCTTACTTTCTCAGCTGTTTACTGAGGAGTACTCAGTGCAAAGAGGCTATTGTAGGCTCAGTTATTCATATCACAAGTTGTTCCTTTTTAGTACTCTGGATTGACATGCCAGGTTAGGGCCAGTTCGAAAACTTCGGCATATTTTACGTGCAAAACATTTTTCTGAGCAAAACATTCTGAGTTCAGCCGGGTTAAACCTTTGAATCCATCTGAGCTGTAGCTCAAATAGCAGGAGAAAATGATAACCACCCCAGATCTTCTGGGAAGTTTGGGTAGAGAGCTTTAGTTTTAGGAGAGAATGATATGTGATGACTCAAATCTACAGTTTTCACCAGTGATATATTTGCTAAGGAATCTTGGAAAATATTTCTTTAACATTTCCACTCTAGGTGAGAGCAAGTTGTGAAAGACCCACAATCTGTCACAAAAAGTGTTTTAATTTTCAGTCATTTCTACTTATAGTCCTTACAAAGTGCAGCATATTCTTGCTTTAGCAACACCTTCAGACACTAGCAGAGGAGTGAAGAAGACCTTGCCTGGGTGTAGTTATTGCATCTGCAGAAGTTGGAAAACTTGCTGTGCTTAAACCTCAGTTCAGCTGCTGGTGTGGCCTCCTTTTCACCTCTACCGTCTTTCAGCTATTTTTGTGGATGGGGAGGGGACAGGGACATAAAGACAGACATGCAACCAGCTCCCTTGAAATACCATCATATGTGACCACCAGAAAAATTTCACCTGTCCCTTTCCTGCTGCCGAAGAGAAGGAACAGAATCAGTTTGCCCTTTCTGATAGGTCTCCCCTCTGGTCTTGCTGTGAAAGGCATCAGCTGAGGAGTGCAGGAGCCCACTGCTGAATGAGAGAGGAGCCTTGAAAACTCTTGGTAGATCAGAGTGAGGTATGCAAAGCAGGAGTAAGGAAAACACTGCTCCTGGGAGCTGCAAGACCCTTGGAAGGCCTTCACTTCTTACCGTGTTTGTTTCTCACTTGCTGAGTGGGAGGAGGATCTGTATGTTAGAGTCTTGTGCAACTCTGTTCTCTGAACTACATGAAGAAGGTGCAAAAAAAGCTGTCTAGTTAGGCTCTGAGTGCTGCATCCCCCGATGCTACTGATTCCTGTGTTCCCTATACTCTTGTCTAAGATGAGAAACAGAATCACAGAATATGCTGAGTTAGAAGGGACCCACAAGGGTCATTGAGTCCAACTCCTGGACCTGCACAGGACCATCCCCAAGAGTCATGCCCTATCCCTTAGAGTATCCTCCAAACAATCCTTGAACTCTGTCAGGCTTGGTGCTGTGACCACCGCCCTGGGGAGCCTGGGTGAAGAGCCTTTTGCTGATATGCAACCTAAACCACCCCTGACACAACATCAGGCCATTCCTTCAGGTTCTGTCACTGGTCAGCACTGAGAAGAGATCAGTGCCTGCCCCTCCTTCTCCCCTCACAAGGAAGTTGCAACTGCAATGAGGTCTCATCTCAGTCTCCTCTTCTCCAGCTGAACAGACCAAGGGCCCTCAGCTGCTCCTCTTGCAGCTTCTCCTCAAGGCCCTTCACCATCTCTGTTGCTCTCCTTTGGACACTCTCTAATATCTTTCTTATCTCGTGGTGCCCAAATCTGCACATGATGTTCAAGGTGAGGCTGCCCCAGTGCAGAGCAGGACAGGACAGTCCCCTCCCTCCCTGACTGATGATGCTGTGCCTGATGCCTCCCAGGACACAGTTGGCCCTCCTGGCTGCCAGGGCGCTGCTGACTCACATTCAACTTGCCATTGACCAGGACCCCACGGTCCCTTTCCATGGCACTGCCTTCCAGCATCTCATCCGCCAGTCTGTACGTACATCCAGGTGAAAACAATGTGAAGGAGGAGAGGAGCTACTGACAGGAGAGAGGCTGTTCTCAAATGGCTGCCTGAAGAAGTAGACATGAAACGGGGCATATTGCTGATAATTGACTTTGAAAACTCACCTGAAATGTGGATTTCTCTGTTTAGGAAAAAAACCCTTTTTTATTCATCTTCCTGCTGTTTCCTGCCCCAAACCCAGCTGGAGCTGCTACAGGATGAACCCTGCTGAGGGTTCAACAATCCTGTCCTCGCTGAGGGCTGACTGCATCTGTCAAAGAAATCTGACCAAGGAGCAGCGCTGACTCAAGTGACAGAGCTCAGCTGGGGAGGAGGCAGCAGCTTAACAGGAGTGGTTTTAAACAGTGTCTCTTGTGAAGACAGCTCCTGAATATTGCTGATATGAGTTGTAGCTTTGAAGTCTTGTGATGGTTCATGTTATTGTGGGTTTTTTTCTGAAAACCACAGACCCATAGTTCTTGTGTCTACTTAAGAATGTAACTGTACATTGAAGCAGTAATTTCTAGCCCTTGGGTTTGTGTGAGAAAGTGACTCATGACCTGAATGTCCTTTTACAGCTCAGAGCTAGAAAGCTTATGAGAACTCATAATCGCTGAGTAACTGGGTGTGAAAAGACAGTGGAGGAGATTCTGAGATATAAGAGGAGGGCATGAAGTAATTTGCTTCAAATTCACAACTTGAAACTAAATGGGAAAGCTAGAGGCTCTCCACTTGCTCCTTCCTTTGTTTAGAATTCCATTTGTAAGTAGCAGAGGAGCCAAGAGGCAGCTAGAAGAGTTAGGATCGCAGCCTCTCCCAGCTTTAACCTCCTACTCACATCTTCAGAGACAAGCAGGCATGCTAGGGCAGGATGGTGCTTGGAGGAAAAAGCAACAGAAGGAGAATTTCCACCTCTTTCACACATTTATCCCATAAAAACTGTGAAGAATCCTTTTTTGAGGTACTTTGTAAAAGGAAGTATCGTATCTTTTCCTCACCCAGTAAAAGGGAACTTGCATGACTAAAACACCCGTGCTTAGGGCAGTGAATTTCTGGCATTGTGACAGTGTTGATGTTAAACATTTCCCTCGTCTAGCTTCAGTAGGCTACGACTGTTCTTGTGCCAGTGTTTTGAGGGCTGTAACATTAGGAAAGAAAAGGTTATGTGTGTTCTAGTTGGAGTCACTTATTAAATCTCATAGAGTGTGCTGCTTTTTGAATGAAGGGTGTATTAGGGAGTGCTTAGCCTGGTGAGAACAGGAGCTACGAGGCTGTCAGACCATCAGTAGGGGTTTTGTGGGAATAGTTCACCCGAAGAGAAGCATAGGTAGATGTTATGTGGTCTGTCAACACAGCATAGCGATGATGCTACTTGGGAAAAGCAACCACTGAAAGAAAAATTAAAAAAAAAAAAAAAAAAAAAAAGGACAAGAAACAGAGCTAAACTGCTNAAAAAAAAAAAAAAGAGGACAAGAAGGAAATCTTTGTGCTAGGAGATTCAGTGTTTGTGCTGGTGGATTCTAATAGTCAAGCAGCCTTACCCTATAGCACATGGTGTGGCTCTGCGTGGTTGCTCAGGCACAGTGAAAAAGAGCAGGCTTTGTGTTGTAGACTACAAAGGCAGTTTGCCTCCCTTTTGACTAAAATAATTTCAGTAAGAACATTTAGTTTGCAGAATTCATTAGTCCGTTGAGTCTGAAATAAAAATCTCCTGGAAAGATTGGATTCTGTGTAGTTCGTGGCAGTTTGTAGCCAGCCATGTGGCATAGTCACATCCTGAATGCAGAGATCTACATACTATTTTCACGTATACATTAAAAAAAAGTTAAAACCCCCAAACCCTAGAAACAAAACAGTTAGGTTCTTTGAAATGAGGTAAAAACAGATGTTAAAGTACATTTTTGATATGAGGACTAATCTGTATAGAATGACAAACAGTTAACACATATAGCCTGTGAAGTAAGTTTGGAGGGGATAGAGTATAGCATTGTCCTACTAAACAGGCTGAGAATGTTAATAATTCTACAGCAATAGGCCTTAAAAACATAAGTTTATGTTTTGAATAAATTTAAGGTGCTATTACATAACAACTTCAACATTTTTTTTGTTCTCTTCCCTCTTTCCCTTCTACAGATCACACATCCGTGGGCGGGCTGGGAGACAGTTTTTATGAATATTTATTGAAAGCCTGGCTTATGTCAGACAAGATGGACACGGAGGCAAGGAAAATGTACGACGATGCAATTGAGGTGATTATAATTCATTGAATTTTCCAATACAGTGGAATCATCTTTAATGATTTGAAAAAATAAAAGTAAAAAAAAAAAGAAGCCTAAGCCAAAAAACCACCACGAACCATAGGACTTGTTTTGATTATGTAAGTTTTAAGAAATCAACTGATGAATAATGAAGCTTTCATTCTGAGTAGTTTAAAAAGTATTATATATGGAATACATCTGATGCAGATTATTGTACAAAAAATAATCAGCTTGTCCAAAATGGCATAATGTAAAAGCCCAAGCCATTGTTTGTTAAAAGGAGGTCCGGCAACCCTAAGATATGTGCAGAACAACTGAGTAATTTTTCTCCAGTGTTCAGAATCATTCTAGGAGTAGAAGTCCCAAATTCTTTGCATTATTTTCTAGGGCATTCATATGTTATAGTCTATATTTATCTTGTCAAATGTAGTTCATTTCTATTCCTTGCTCTATGGTTCTTTTGTGATACGGTCTTGCTTCCTCTCACAGATCAAGTAGTGCTTGCCCAAGCAGGGCTGTGCTGCACGACAGTTCAGTGGGATTTGGAGTGGGGGCTTTTTGTGGTGGCTCTGAGCTTTATGCTGCCCAGCTCTTACTTTCTTATTTTCCCCACACCCAAGCATGTTCTCTCATCAGCCTCTCTTGTGCCTGTTATGCCACCACACCTAAGCCGCAGTTAAGACGCATAAGGAATAGCTAAGCTAGTTTTAGTCAGGTGAGCTGTGATAGCAGCAGGGACCGTGAAGTCTTGTCCTAGTGCAGATATGTGATTGCTGCTTAATGTGTTCCATACTCTGTGCATGCCCTGGTTTTTCCAACAGTCTTTCTCTCCTGGAGGAAAAATACATTATTTTCTTTAGTCTCACAATATAAAACAGATTTTGAGTTACTTTTTAAGCTTTTTTTTCTACATACTTTCCAGTGTCTTTAGTATGGAGACAACAAAGTAATGGTTCTTCTAATGTGCCATTACCTGATTTCTTCTCAGTTTTCTTCTCTTCAGCCAGCCAGGAGCTGTGTTTGTGCTCTTAACCTTTGCCTCACACCATCATCCACTTTCCAGTTGCTTTATTCTGAAGCTGGTTATAGTCTTTTTGATTTACTGCTTTCCTACTGCTGTGATTTACATTCCCAGTTCCTCAATGTTTGACCTTATCTCTATTACCCGTTTTGTCACCTGTTCTGAATGATTTTACAGGACTGACTTTTTCTTTATCACTATCTGTAGCACTATCATTTTTTGTGTCATCTGCAAATTTTTTGGGGCATTTTTCTTGCAGATCATTGTTAGAAATGCTACCCAGTGTTGAATAAAAGTATCTTTGCAGGATTTTCATGAGATGAGAGTTTTTTTCACTTTTTTTTTACTTTGAACTGTTCTAGCAAGCTAACTTTTAATCCACTTCATATGTGCCACTTTGAATTTGTTTAGGACTAATATTTTGTAAAATGCCAAGAAAATTCCTGAAATTCCTCATATTCCCAATATCAGCATACACTTGTCAATCAAACATTTATTTTTTAAATTACATTATTCATTTTATATGATCGTTTTATTAACCTTTTAAAATACTGGTAAAGTATTGGCTATTTCCCAGTCCTTTTGAACTTCCTTAGCTTTCCAGAGATTGTTGAATTCAACATTACTAGTTCAAAACCTTAGCTGAATCCTTTTAATAGGCTAAAATACAGTTTATTGGGTCCTGTGGGTTTAAAAATGTTTAGAAGTTGATGTTCAACATCCTTTCTGATTACTGTTGAAAAGTATTATTTTGATTCCTAACCTGTGAGCACTTTAAAATTAGAGGAAATAAACTTTCCCTTTAATCCTTTTCACAGTAAGACATCTCACAAACCTTTTGTATGGGCAAGTCTCTGTCTCTGAATGGAGGCAGAGCAAAGCAGATTTGGGACCTGGTGAAAACACACTGTGGATAGGAAGGAGGAAGAGCTTAGCTGTTCCCACTTCATGTGTGGTATGACCTGCAGTCTAAGTATCAGATGGTTTCTTCGGCTTTTTCTCAGCTAAACCCACCTTTGTACATTTAAATCTTCATGAACTGTACCGATTTATAAATTGTGGAATGTAATTGTGTTTCAGGATTTGTGTTTTTCCCAGGGCCTACTTGTCACTGAAAGACATGGGCAAGGAGTCATTGAGTAGGATTTGCTTTGCATAACTGCAACTTGAATTTTTATGTAAAATATTTTTAAGAGCCCCTTCCCTTACCGTTCTTTTGTTGTTGCCTATAACATAGGTCTTCCTCCACAGCTAACCCTTCTTACTATATGTTTTTCAAAATGTGGAGCAGAAACTCTTTGCATCATTTATACAAGCAGAAGGGGAAGGGTATAGACTACATAGAAGGGGGAAGGGTATAGACTTCCACTCATAGCCCAGAGTTGGAAATGTTCTCAGCACCCACCAGTCTAAGGGAATGTCTCTGTCCAGCCACACTTCACTCCCTTAACTTATTGCAGGGGGAGTGAGTGGAATATGGGCAACCATAACTTCATTCTGAGGTCTCGCAGTAGGCAGTAATACCTCATTCCTTGGAGGTATTAAGAAAAAGAAAAATACAACATCTGTTCTTCAGATGTCTTGATTTCTGATCCAAGGCATATGAAGCCTTATCCAGGTCACCATGTACTTTGTAACAAGAATACAAACAAGTTATATATCTATAACCTGTCTGGGCTGTATAACATCAGTGCAGTCTTCCACTATAAAGGACGCTTCAGTGCAATGTCCTAGCACTGAAATTGTGAAACTTGTTGGGAATTTTTTTGTGGTGATAAAAATTGAGGATGGGCCTCTTAACTTTGCTTTCAGCATCATCGTGTTGACCTCCTAGCTAGTCTGGTCTCGAGTGTCTTTTCTCCTTACATAACGATAGGAGAGCTTCCTTTTGATCTGCTGCATTGAATAATCTAATCTGTTAGGCTCACAGACTCTTCCTCACTGCACAGCATTAGACAGCTAAAAGAAGCATTCAGCAGTGTGCTTGACTGTCACAAAATAGCAAGTATTGCTGCAAGAATGCTCAGAAAATGCTGTATTTGTAGTCATAAAAAGCACAGAAAGCATGAACATCAGATAGAGAACATTCAGGTTTTGCATCAAATCATAGAATACACTGTGCTGGAAGGGACCCACAAAGATCACCAAGTCCAGCTCCTGGCCCTGCACAGGACCATCCCCAAGAATCACACCATGTGCCTGAGAGTATCATCTCAACCCTTCTTGAACTCTGTCAGACTTGGTGCTGTGGCCACTTCCCTGGGGAGCCTGTTTCAGTGCTCAACCACTCTCTGGATGAAGAACCTTTTCCTAATATCCAACCTAAACTTCCCCTGACTCAGCTTCATGCCATTCCCTCAGGTTCTGTCACTGGTTACCACAGAGAAGAGATCAGTGCCTGTCCCTCCTCTTACTCTCGTGAGGGCGTTGAAGACTGCAGTGAGGTCTCCCCTTCAGTCTTCTCCAGGCTGAACAAACCAAGTGACCTCAGGCACTCCTGTTGTTTTGGGCATTTCACAGACTGAGGAAGTTTCTTGCATCAGTTAATCTCTTAGTTGATGTGGACTAAAACTTCTCCGTGGGAGCTACTGTATACACATCCACTGTCATGCATGTGGTTCAGCTGGAGGTCATTGCTTTACAGTACCTACTGAAGCACTCTGTGGCCCCAAAGATCCAGCCCAGAATACAAATGCCACATCTGTTCCAACCTGCTCCAACTTCTCAGTGTTCCCAACAATGCCCACCTATTCCTTGTTAGTTACTGTATATATTAATTGTCCTTTTTATGCAGTTAGCAAGCAGTAGGTTGCTGAACAATGAAGTATTTTGCAAGGGTTGCATTTATTTTCTTTTTGAGATGCTCCCTTTGTGACTCATAAATCTAACTTCAGTAACTGAGTAGTTGATTAAGTACCCTTTCTAGAAGACAGTGATGTTCAAGTTCAGAAGATGTGTTCTCTGCTCAGAAGAGGGGCACATTGCACCTAGAACCTGTCCTTCAATCAAACCATGGAAGAAAGTCTGGAGTAAAGTTGTAGCTCATGAAGAAGTGTATAAATTTGACCTTTGCTGGCTCTCCTGGTTCTAACCACAGCAATTTTGTCCCACTGGAAATGTTTCTGCACCCATTTACTCCTCAACAGTTATGGAATTACAAAAAGATACAATTCAAAAGGGAATTTCATACAACATTTGGGAAAAATATGTTTTCCTCTAGGAAATAAATAATTTGTACCCTTTTATTCCTTCTTGCTCCTTGTAGTAAAAGTGGCTTTCCTTCAAAGAGGTCTCAACTTCTAAGTACTGTATGGTCAAAAAATGTCAGTTTTGTCACAGTCCAGGATAATTGAATCAACAGAGTTAATGCTACAGGTCTGAGGATCCTTTTCAGGGGCAGTTTTCATCAGATCCAGTATTTCCCATACCAGTACTTTCAGAACAAATGAGGCTTGTGCAGTTAACTACATCAGGGTCCCTAGCCGCAGAAGTAATGATGTCATGCCAGTCCTCAATGCCAATTTGCATGATGGTTAGGCAACCACTCTGTCAGCTGTCAGAGACTTACTGGTTTCTGCACTGTCAGTTATTTCTGCGTTCTTCTCACTGGATCCTGCCATAAACAAACTTCAGATCCATCAATGGTGTTAGTGATGAAATTAACCCAACAGGAATGAGACCAGCGTGTCTCTTTCATTGCCTTCTCACTGCCTAATGCTAAACACAGGAGGTACTGCAGTGGATTGGTGGGAATTTAGAGCCTCTCTGAAAGGGGCATAAGCAAATGTTCCCTCTAGTTTGCAAATTTTGGAAAGTTAGGTTAGCTATTCTCCTTACTAAGTGAAGTATACAATTTATAAGTCACAAGCAACAACATATATTGGTACAAATACGCAAAAAGAAAGCAGCAGTGGCCTCACCTATAAATTTACAATGTTTTTTGTGATCAGCACATCTAATACCCATCATTTGAGCGTGTGCAATCAGTAAGCTGCTGTGGAGAAGCTAGAAGGTGGCTGAGGGTAGAGGTGCTGCCTGTACATATGTTGTTGACCAAAGTTTCCAGTGTGGGTGTATTTTCTGAGTACGTGGGTCTACAGAGGAACAAAAGGGTACTTCTCAGAGTTAACAGGTAGACAGATACTGTTTGAGCCATAAAATAAGTGCTGAATTCTCAACTAAAAGTACAACGTTACCTATGCTGTGATTTTCCTGTGTTTGATCTCATTAGCATTGTTAGCAGTTACGGTATTTTTCTTTGTGCATTGTAATTATATTCTTTGTTCCTGTAGTGCTCAGAAGTGAATTTGAAAGCAGGTGATTTTTTTTTTCATTTTGAAGACAGTACTTTGTTTTTTGAAGGAGAGTTAATATGTGAAGATTGCATGTGAAACAGTATTTGAAAGTTCTCTTAATCCTTTTGTAGGCCATAGAAAAGCATCTCATCAGAAAGTCCAATGGAGGACTGACCTTCATTGGGGAGTGGAAGAACGGACATCTTGAAAGAAAGATGGGCCATTTGACCTGTTTTGCAGGGGGAATGTTTGCCCTTGGAGCAGATGGTTCCAGAGATGATAAAGCTGGACATTATTTGCAGCTTGGAGCTGAAATTGCACATACATGTCATGAGTCATATGACAGGACAGGTGAGATCTACTGTTAATCTAGTTATTTCAATAGCTAGAATACTGCAACTGTTGTAATTATTTTGGGGATTTGTTATGGACCTGTGCCTTGTCTAACATGTTCTGGTTTTACACCAGTGTAAATTTTAGCAGTCATACATTTACTTCTACTCCACATCATGGTGAGTAAATGTAAAACGTGACTATATGGTTCCTTCATGCACATTTATCCTTATTTTTTTATCAGACAGCTAAGATAGGTTATATGGGTACCGGGAAGAAGCAATTTGTGTGAACTCTTGTCCTCACACATATATAGGGCATTTTGTTTCATAGATATTATTCTCACAGTTATGTAGAGTGAAAAATTTATAAATACATTTTGTAATGGTTTTAGTAATAATGCATTCTGGGTAAGTGCGATTGAACTAGAGATGATGAAAAGTAGTATATAGACTGTGAGAAGGCCAAAGGAGGCAGTATCAGAGTTTGCTGTTGGGTTGGAAGTTTCTCAAGGTCAGTCTTTGGACCAGGTTTACTTTACATCTCTAGCAGTGACCTTGATGTGTACACTTGAAGTGTGCTGATTGCACTCAGAGTGACTACAAAGTTGTAAGACATAATTGAAATGGAAGAGTCTCAGAATAGTAAGCAAGAAGATTTTGAGAACTGGACTGTCAGAAATAAGTTCACTAGAAAAAGACAGGAGCTCTTTCTTTGAACTGGGAGTCAAAAAATGCCAATACAGTCCTAGTTTGTATTAGGTGAAGAATTTTCAGCAGAGATTAGATAATATTAAGACTGCCTTAGAAGGCACATGTAATTTGTCACACAGAATACTCTGTACAAATCTGAATTTCAAGCAGAACAAATGTGGAGAAGGACAGACAGAGTGATTAGTGACAAAGCTTGTATCTATCTTACAATGGGGAAAATAAGAGAGATTAGCCTACTCAGGCTAGAAAAATAATACCGAAGAAAGGATCAAATTTATTGTAATCTCAAGGGGTAAACACTGAAAATAAATAGAATTAGTTTTAAGATATAAAAGAACACAGTTGTAACAAAAGCAAGATTTTTAAGTTCACCATGAATAAATGCAGATTGGAAATTGAAAACGGCTATGCATAGAAGTGAGCTTCTGAAATAACTTTGCAGTAGAAGTAATGGTAACTCAAGCAGTTTTAAGACAAGAATTCATGTATTTATTCACAGGATTACCTTGTCTCATTGTATAGTTGTCTTTTTAAATAATTCAGTCATACAAGTGATAATTTTATTTGGGTAGCAACAGCATTAAAAAAGAAAAAAATATGAGGTGCTTAAGAAAAAAGGAAGGACATAGGAGCTATTGTTGCATTCTGACAGACTGCATTTGAATGCTTAATTCGACATTAAAAATAAGCAATGCTAAATTTACGGTTGTTTGAGCAGATCTAATTTTATCCTTCAGATGTTTATTCTGTACCCTAAATAAGTCAAAAGATGGGGGAGATAAAAGGTTTTTTTCCATATTTAATGACCATATAAGAACACGCATGCAAGAAAGCCTGAAAGTTGTACAGACAGCTATAAATTTGCAATGTCCTTGTTTTCTTTTGTTCAGTCATGCAGTCCCAGGAATGTGGATTGTTTTGTTTTTTATTTTCTCGACTGATTTTTCAAAGAAAATAAAGAACTTACACGTGCAGAATGTCAACTTCATCATTATGCTTTAACAGCAGGATTTGAGACATAATTGTACTTTTTAATGACAGAACTAACTGATTGCAGAAAAAGACCTTTCTCATAGGGAAGACAGTCATCCTGGTTCAGCTTATAGTTTCATGTTTCAGTCAGCAAAGGATCTTTTTCTCCCTTGGACTTGGAAGAACTCTTGACCAATTTGGCAACCCCAGAGGAGACTTCAAGGTCCGGAGATGGTGTGCTGGGGATAGGCAGCTCTTTTCTTTAGAGAAAGCAACCAGAGCTGTCCTTTCCTGTGTCTTCCCAGGGCTGCGCATAAGAAACTGCAGTATATACCTGGTGAGACAATGTTTTAGTACGAAAATACTACTTTATGATGCAACCTAAATTTCCATAGCTGAGCACTGGGGGGGAAAATCCCCCCTGTTTCAAGGCCCAGTCTCAGCAACATTAAAACAAAACTTCACCGAATAAAAGCATTTCTGGAAAATGAGGACATTTTATTGCCAACTGTTGTCAACGTGTTGCACATATTGCAGGTATGAAAGCAAAAAAAAAAAGGTTTCAAAAATCTGGTTCTTTCGGTGATGATTAGTAGAGAGAAGCTGGAAAGCCCTTGAGACCACTCCTGATGTATTTTCATGGGGATTATGTCCCAGTGATAACTGGCATCACTTCCATCATTGAGGAGTTTTTGCAGCAACACAGTCTCTCTGATAATCTGAGTCACCTATCAATGTTCTCCAGGAATATCTGAGAGAAGACCTTAGACTCCTGAATCAGAGGCTGGAGAAGCAACTAGGTGTTTCCTGAGAAGCTCAGAACCTTGCTATGGCTCTGTGAAAACTCCCATAGATTCTGCTTAAGCTGAGGATCAGTCTGTAGCACTCCTTATAGGACACCTTTTTTATTCAGCAGCTGGAGGAAACTGATGGTCTTTGGAAGGTGAAGGCAGAGGATACAATTGTGATTCTGGTCTGCCTCTGAGCGAGGTATTTGTGTTTCCAGGATCCATTGAACTTGACAACATGAGACCCCTGAGGCTCTTCCCCTCGTCAGGAAATTGTGAATGCATGTGGCACCCCTTGGAAACATCATGGATTTGAAAAGGCTTATTGGTGGTCAAAGTCAGAAAACTTAACTGTAACGAGAATGGTCTTATGATGTGTAATCTATGCCTCTGCTTCCTACCTACTCTGCTTTTTTTGTACAATATCCTATCAATAGATTGTTGCTGCAGCCATCCCAAACCTCCCATCCTACGACAGGAGATTTCAGAATTTTCCTGTAGTTTAGTGTGCTCTCAATTTGGAGAGGAGATTGAGAAAAACAAAGATGGGAGGCCTGCTCTGATCTACATGCCCATATACCAGCACAAGAAATCATGGTGTTATCAGTGGGCACTGGTGAGGCTACAAAAATACAGTTCATGTGCGCATGGTGCAGGGATTCTCAATTTTTAAACTTGTGTGTGGACTGCCCAGCTTGAGGTATTCCATTTAGTAAGGATTAGTTCTTTGTTCTTCACGCTTAACATGCGCTACAGAGAAACATGGCAAAGGCATGAAATAGCTGGCAATGCAAAATCCTACATGGTAACAAAAGAGAGGTCCAATGAAATTGAAAGAATAGAACGATGACTAAAAATCAATCTGAATAATCAGCTTTAATAGGTATTGTAGAGGTTAGATAAATAAGCAAAATTATATAGATGGCAGCATGTGCTGGTCTCTAGCACACAGGATTTTTAGTAAAATATAGCATCCCTTATACATAAGAGTTTTCCTAGCCATTAGCTGATAGCATGTAAAGTATTGACTGACTACAGAGAGATTATTTTAGGATGAAGTTTTTTGCACACCTTTAAAGTTTCTTGACAAGAGCTGTCCCCGGAATCCAGGTGCAGCTTTAGCTCTTGTATGTGCGATAATTCTGATGCAGAATAAGCCAGATTTCAGCTGAGACATGGTAAGGGTATGAGTAGATGCTGTCTCTGTCCCAAGAATCTCAGTAAGTAGCTAAACAGCCAAAGATGAAGAAACAAGAATAATTACTGTTTTTGTGAGGCGTATGAAATAACAATGCATGTTGGTAGAATGGTTCAGAGAGCCTCAAACCAAAGTATCTTGCAGGTTCTCTTCCTCAAATTTTATATGAGTTAGAGCCTAGAAAATAATATTATAATTATGAATACTTTCTTACTTTCAGGAAATTTATTGCTGGATTAACTGTAGTCTTAAAGAAACACTCAAAACATGAAACAATGCTTTCAAAAATACTTCTCAAATTAGAAGTAAAAGTATTTATTTAGAATTCTGAGGATTTGGCCTGATTTTCGGCAGTGCGAAATATAGCTTTTACTGAAGTCAGCTTTATGTCAGTTAAAATCTAATGGTTAAATTTAAAACTAAATTTTAAAACTAGTTTAGTTTTGTAGTTTCACACTTGATAGAAAATTGTTTCTCATCTGCTCTTGCTGCCTAGACTGCCTATCAGCGCCATTATTATGAAATATCTGGATTAAACTGTGACCACTATAGCATTGTAAAATGGCCTTAGATAGTTCTTGGCTTAGAATAATGCCCCCCTGAAAGGTACCACGTTCATAGTAGCTTCTTTTTTTAGTTAGCTACTAGTAGAAGTGCTGTGATTAATTTTACATCCGTGGCTTCAGATAAGCCTTTTGTTTGAGGGCTGGAGCATGCAGGGGTCACCTGTCCTTGGATTGTATAATTTCCTGTAGTGCCCAATAGCATTAGAAGTAGGTATGAGTAACAATTAAAGATTTAATGCCCAAGAGGCTACAAAGCAAGAGAAGGCATCACAGTTTCTGTAGGTGATGCATCACCAGAACTGCCTGAAATCCAACTTCTTTGGTGGATAAGAGTAATATAGTTGTCATGTTTACCTGATTTCCAAAAGGCTTTTTCAAAAGTGCTTTACTAAGGCCTGTTAGAGACATTAAGAAGCTACTGCATAAGAAGCAAGCTCCTGCACAGAGGGGAAAAAGGGGCATAAGTATAACAAACAGGGTAGAGGTAAATAGTGTGCTCTTGCAATGGAGAAATGCTGGTTAACCAGTGGTACTTTGATATATTTGATACGTTTATATGTATATGTGTATAGATGTGTCAAATGTACAGTATATTTGTGCACATTATGTGTAGAGTTGTGTATAAATGTACAGTGTATTAATACACGTGTGTATAAATGTATATAAATTTATAGTGTATTTACATTTTAATATGTATAAATACAATACATACACATATATAAGTTATTGGAAAAGGTCAGGAACAGTAAGTTTAGCATGCCGATGATAATAAAAAAAGCACTACACAAGGACCTTACGTGGTTGAGTAATTGCATAATAAGTTACTAAATTAAATTCAATGTAGTTAAATATAAAGTGAGGCACCTATGAAAAAACTATTCCTAACCTCACATATTAAATGATGGGCTGTTAACTGACCATTACAGTTTAGGAAATTGCCCTTGAGATTATGAAAATGTCAGCTCAGTAGCACTCAGGAAAAACAAAATGACAAAGAGCAAAATAGAAAATGCCATTAATGTTACTGCATTAATCTTGTCCTCACTCTTTTTGCTGTATTCAGGCTGGTTCTCTCATTTTACAAAGGATATAGTAGAATTGCAAGAATTACAGAGAAAGGCAAGAAGTAAAACTAAAGGCATGGAATAGTTCCCATTGAAATCACAGCTGAATTGGATAGTATTATTCAGTGTGGAAAAGTGACATTCTAGGTAGGGTTCAGCAGATTTGCAAAATCACATGGGGACTGGGGAGAGGTTCTGCATCAAAGAGGTATTAGAGATGTGGAACTCCTTAGCAGAGGTTGTTTTGGATGCTTAATGCTTACACAGGTGTGAGGAAACATCAAGTAACTACTTGGGAAATAAATACATGAAGAATTACTGACCACACAAAAAAGTACGACTAGTCTGGGAGAAACCTTGAGCTCAAAAAAAGTTAGAAACTGGTAGAAAAGCTGGAAAAAGGTATGCTTGGCCTATTGGTCCACTTCCCCATCCACGTCTGATTTTGGCCATTGTTGGAAACATGATACTGAACCAGAAAAAATTCTGTCTGGTCCACTACGACTATTCTTATATTCTTAGTTTTGAATAGGTAGAACTCTGTATCTAATCTCTATGTTTTTGCAGTGAAATTCATATAATTTTTTTACTGATAAAGTGGTCCATTTTGAAAGAAGTACTGTAAACATTTCTTGATGGAGTTTTCCTTACCGTGTATGTGGCTGAAATACAGTGGTGCTTTCTTCTTTTGGCATGCAGAGCCATTGCTCCCTTGAAGCAAGGAGATTAAGGAACTTCTTTGGAGGTTTTCTGCTGGGGCATGCACTGGGAGTTGCTCATATGTTTCACTGTAGTAGTCTAAGGTTCCTCTTTCAAACCCATGAGACAATGGTTGATTTGAACCTCTATCCCATAGGAATTACATGATTAATTGCTTTGATATTTTTTTTAAAGTTTGAGTGCAGCTTCAAAGTTCATCACCTTAAAAATTCTCTGCCAGAACAAAAGGTGGGGTGCAGCTGTAGATAAGAGTGCATTATTAATATTGAATTTGAGGAATAATGTGTACCTCTATAGTAAAAAAATATATAGGACTGCAACTTCATATTATGGACAGTTTTTCTACAGGTATCCTGTTTTTATATGAATTAACTTCCAGGTGCTGGTATAGGGCCTTTACAGTTTCCTTTAAAGGCTGAAATAATGAATCTTGTGGTTCAGAGATTTGTTTTCAGATGTAGTTAAGACTTCATTGCCCAGTCGTAAACCCTTTATTTGAGGATCACAACATGAAGCACGTTAGTTACGACGGCCTGACAGCACTTGTTTAAACAAACAGTTTAGGTAAAGATACAGATTATTTGGGATGGTGCTACCTGGTTTAATTCCAAGGTCTTTTTCTGCAGTGCTAGATAGGATCAAAGGACATCAAAACCTCTGTTGACCCTTTTTTTTTTTTTTTCCTTTTGTTTGTAAAGAACTGATGTCGGTCACTTTAATTTTATCCTGTAATCAAATGTGTTAGTGTGTTTATATTCTTAGCATTTCATTAGTTTTCAAGAGGATTACTGTAGTCATGTCAAAATAGGTAGTTTTCTCGCAGGAATTGGATAAATAATTCATAAGAAAAATTATAGGCCTCAATAATAGGAAATATTTATGAGACTCTTAAAGACAAGCTACTTTCTGTTTTTCTCCCAAGCTTGGGATATAACAATCTCCTACCCATCCTTCCTGCAAAGATTGGTATGGAATAAATTTTTTCTTACTTTTCTTTTCTTTACTTTTTTTTCCCTTTCCTCTGCAGCATTAAAGCTGGGCCCAGAAGCATTCAAATTTGATGGTGGTGTAGAGGCTGTGGCAGTGCGGCAGAATGAGAAGTATTACATCCTAAGGCCAGAAGTGATCGAGACCTACTGGTATATGTGGAGATTCACCCACGATCCCAAGTACAGGCAGTGGGGCTGGGAGGCAACACAGGTAACTGTATTAATTATCTGTAATTTAACTTTGTGTATTTTCCTTTTGTAGCCACTTCAATATTGTGGTACTGAAAAACTTCAAATCTGTTTTCCTAAGTTCCTGTAAACCAGGGTACATATGGGGCTACACACCATTATTGCTGTTTTGCAGCTGCTGAATCAGATGCACAGTTGAGGGATGCGTTCAGCATTATACAGCTCATGATTAGGCATGGAAATAGAATCCACTGGTCATGACTCCTACTGTTATCAGTTGTCCACAGCCCCCGAGAGCTCTGCCGCTTCCCTGCTCCAGCAGTCTTTGGAAACTGCTCCAAGCCAGTTTCAGAGATGAGAATAAACTTTAAAGATAACAAGACAGTAATTAAATGTTTTGACTACAGCCAAAGGAGATGAGAGGAAGAGCAAAGGAAGAGACAAACCAGGAGCCTGGATAAGCTTTATTCTGCAGGTGAAAACCAGTTATGCTCCAGCCACAAGAGACTGAGAAAATGTACTTGGAGGAAGAGATGTGTAGAGATGCCTGTATTCATCAAGTGGAAGATAGTTAAGGCACGTTCAGAATATTTAGCCAAGCTCATTATTGTCTGTCCCTCAGTGCAGTTGCAACCAGGTAGAAGAGTCCAAGTATTTTAAGAGTCCAAGTTTTTTTATGGTTGTGTTATAGTCTTAGTGAGGTGTTATATTGCAGTTTGTTTTGTTACAACCTTCATTATGTTATTCTGGAGAGAGGTTCCACATTTGTTGCCTTTGTATTCCAGAATGCATTGTTGCTGTCTCCAAAACATCAAATATTGAGTCATATCATCCCTCCTGCACAAACTATGCATATTTCTAATATGACAAAGAAACAGAGTATTTAGTAATCTACTCCAGTAATCCACTCCAGTGCAGATACTACAAATGCTTGCTGATCTAACACCAGGTTCTTTCAGAAACTATGACTGGACGATCCAAGCTGTGATCAGGTCCTTTGTACTAGGTTAAAGAATTTACAAATGTAAAGATTTTCAGTACAATATCAGTCTCATAAGCACACTGCAAAGTATGTCTTTTAATTGTGTTTTGTTCAGTTTTCTCCATTTACTTTCATATCTTGGTCCCTATTAATGCTTTCAAAACAAATCCTCCCTTTCTCCCCTCTGCCTCCAATTTTCTCTGTGTGCGGGGTAGGATTTTATTTTATCATTCTGTCAACCTGCATCAAAGTTCTGTAAATCAAACAGCCCATGTGCTTAATTGCCTCTGTCCTTACAGAATGCCGTCTTTCATTTGTTTCCTCAATAAAAGATCTTTTTATCCAACATAGCCATAAAATATTTTTGACCTCTTCATAAGTGGTTTTGCAAGCCCCTCCTTCCCACAATTACAGATTTTCTTACCCCACCATCATACTGACATAGAAGCTTGAAGCTTTTTCTTCCCCAGGGTTTTCTGCACACAGAAAATAATTTCTTGTGTTTATTCCTCACACCTACTCACTACTTTTCTTTCTTCTCTACCCTACACGGATCTGGCTGTGTTTATTCCTCCGCTTATAAATAGAGACGAATCTGGTGTGACACACAGAGCAGTTGGCTTACTGCTCTTGTACAACACTGTCAGAATTCACTTTCCTTTTTGCTTTCAACTTCTGAAACATACTTGGCAATCAGTATTACAGCCTTCTCATGGTGAATGACAGTTTCTTCATCAGGAGTCTTAGTAGTTCTTTTAAACTTTTGGGAAAACGGAGTTTTGTTCCTGAGTTCTAAATAGCCTTATTTTTCTACACTGAATGTGGTGTAACGTGGTGTTTGATGGCTGAGTTCTTGTGGTCTCCCTTGTTTGCTTCTTTGGGAGGATGATTACATCCCTGCCAGAATGGTTTGGCATTAGTTCACTAATTTGTCGGATGTCTACCTCTGTCATTTTAAGAATTCTTTAGAGATGATCCAGGATAGTGTGCAGAATCACCTGGCTTTTGAGTAAACTGCGTTTCTAAATTTCTTAGCATTCCCAGCACAGATATCTCTGCCTTTTATAATAAAAATCTGCACAGAGGGCTGGATTATGTGTGTATGCAGGTCATTGTTCTGTACTTTATTTATTTCATCAGTCACAACTTCTTTTTGGTGTTATTATCTAGATTTATGGACAAAACTTGGGCACTTTAGTTTAGATGCTGTGCTTTATCCGAGGCCTGTTTTGTCACATCTCTACAAATCCAGTGTCTAGGGAGGAAAAAACCAGGAAGTTCAATCTTACATTCCCTCAGTGATCATAAATCCCTGTGACAGGGTCTCTGCCTCTTTCCTAATGAAAAAAAGGCTAATTCTCCCTGATTCTATACTTAGCACTAGAGACAACATTCATCTCAATTGTATTGGGCCAGCCAAATCGGATGATGATGTGCTGGGTGGCTGACAGAAGTATTACAGAAATATGTATGCAAGACATTCAGGGTAAATACAGAAAAGTACTAAAATCCTTTTTAGGTTAATTATTTGAAAGCAATAAGAGCCATCTCTTCACAATAGGCATGTAAAGCCCATTACTAATCTAAGCTGTGTGAATGAAGGGTTAAAATACTTTTTGCGGACTGGTGTATCAGACTAAGTAGGATTGTATCACAGAGGCTGCAGAGTTGTTCAGAGTTTCTACTAACAGTGAAAATAATAAGCAGGATCTCCAGCTTGGGCTAACTCTGCGCCAATTGAGGATTGATAGTAAGATGGAGTGGCAAGACCTATAGAAGAAGAAGGATGTGGGCCTGTTAGAGCAGGTTCAGGGGAGGGCCCTGAAGATGATCAGAGGGCTGGAGCACCTCTCCTGTGAAGACAGGCTGAGAGAGTTGGGGTTATTCAACCCAGAGGAGAGAAGGCTTTGGGGAGACCTCATTGTGGCCTTCCAGTACCTGAAGGGGGCTTATAAAAAGGAGAGAGATGAAGTTTTTATATGAGCAGATAGTGACAGGACAAGGGGCAGTGGTTTTAAACTGAAAGAGGGCAGGTTTAGATTAGATGTTAGGAAGAAATTCTTTACTGAGAGGGTGGTGAAGTAGTAGAACAGTTTACACAGAGAGGTTGTGGGAGTCCTGTCCCTGGAAATGTCAAAGATGAGGTGGGATGGGGTGCCAAGCAACCTGATCTAGTGAGTGGCATCCCTGCCCATGGCAGGGGGGTTGGAACTAAGGTCCCTACCAACCCAAGCCATTCTATGATTCTGCTTTGTGAAGTACAGTAAAAAGAACAGAGCTAGACATAAGTTGGAGGTAAAAGAAACATGGTTTCACAGTTTTATGGGTTAGAAGCTGTGAGTACCACAGCTGGTGAAGAAACTGGCACGGTTTTTATGGACGTGTTGTTGGCACAGCCAGGAAAAGTCACACAAGCAACAACAAAATTACCCTTAGAGGAACTGAGGGAGCTGGGGTCCAATCTAGAGGGCCCTCAAATTTCATTTCCAAGGAATTGAGATCAACTCTAACCTCCCTGTGTGTTACAGGCACCGAAATGTCACTTTGTGTCATTTTTGAGCCACATGTATTAGCAAGAGTACACTGTTCCCTATTCTTCTGTTCTAATCTGAATAAATAAAACTAGAAAATCCACTTCTTTTGGTAGTTTGTTCCATTATTTAATTACTTTTGCTGTTAAAAAAACGCCATGCTTTATTTCCCATTTGAATTTGCCTAGTTTCAGCTCTCAATCACTGTATTTTCCTATTCAATATTAAAATGTCTTTTATTTCCCTCATGTTTTCTTTCCAGAGAGTTTTCATAGATTGTAATAAACTTAACTACTGACTCTACTTAAGATGCTAAACAAATTGTATTGTCTCTGACTGTAAAACATTTTCTCCAAATGTAGGTGCAGACATTAGTTCATCTTCCTTCTGTAAAAATGAATTGCAGAATTGCATATTCTGGTTTTGACTTCATCCACAGCCTGGTGCAAAAATAAAACCACATCCCTGCTACTGTTTACTATCCCCATGTGTGCATCTGCCACAATATCCTAGCAGGTCTTATGTGGCCACTGAAGTTTCTCTACCTTCCAGGTTAGCCTGGTTCTGTACTTACACAGCCTTTTTGAATAGATTTAGGATTATGAGCCTGGTTATAGGAAACTCATTTTTGTTTGGCACCCAGTTACCTCCAGATTACACTGTCTCCTGTTATTTCCTTATGTCATTTTTGCCAGCAGCAGTGTTGCAGTGATTGATAAAACTTCAGACCACTCCATGTGGATCTCATTGAGAAGCAGTTCTATTTCATGATGATTTTGCATTGCCAGTTCGTTCTTAGAGCACTGTCAGTCAGTTTTAAATTGAATTATATTGATATGGTGTAATGCTGCCTTGTCTTCTCATAACATCTTAAAGTACCATGTCAATTGCTGTAGAAGCTTTTAAGTTTATTACAGCTCTGCAGTTACCTTTATTTGTCAAATTTGTAGATCTCAAAGAATGAAATCAGGCTTGTGAGCAAAGTAGTTTTCTGTAAAACCATGCTGATTGGCGTCAATTATCCTCTAATTTTTCTATATATTTGCATGTTTCCGTTACTGATTGGAGCTAACATCAGGTATGCCATCGTAAAACTATTCGGTCTGCCAAAGCCTTGTATTGGTAGCATTACCTTAACACCCTTGCAGTCATCTAGGGCTTCCCTGTATTCTAGGGTGCAATAAATTTGATATTGTTTAATCAGAGAGACTGAACTTCTGCTCTTGAGTGAAAGCATATCTGGGTGGCAAATCAGGTTCCACAACACCAAGTACTCTGAGGTCTGTGTGAAAGCAGGACACTACAAATTTCAAGTGGCTTTTAAGCAGTTTGTCAATGGTACCAAGCTTTTCAGCCAGTGTCCTGAAGTTCTGTACACCTCTGATTCAAGGACAGTTTATTTGTTTATATTTTAAAATTTTGTATTTCGATGAACAGTTGTATTATCAATCTTTTAGAGGCTTTTTACCTCTGCTATCTGCCTAGAATTCTGATCAGCTAGGGTTCCATAAATAGCATAGGCATTATTTCTTCAGAAGTCAGCTAAGCAATTAGTTTGGGGGGTTGTTTGTCGTGTTTTTTGGGAGGGGGATGTTTGTGTTGGGTTTTTTTGATGGGTGGTGGGGTTGCGGTTTTTGGGGGTGGGGTTGTTTGGCTGTTGTGTCATAGCTAGCATAATTTTTGGTGTGCAAGAGCATGCAAAGAAATTGTCATACATTTGATGGTGTTGGACTACATGTGTCACATACACCTTTCTCTTCAGACTGCAGAGAAAACCTGGTCCACTGAAATCCCAGCATGTGAATAGTCTTAGTATAGTTCTAGCCTGCACCAGTTACCAGATCTGAAAAGAATTCATCCACTTTCTCCTTTTAGACTCAATCCCAACACAGAGGGGGTCATTTCCATCCAAACTTGGAGAAAGCTGTGCTTGAGATAAGGAATTACAGCGAGAATTAGATGTTGCCAAAAAACACTGTGTCTTGGAATTACATCAAGCTCTAGAACCACAGTCATTCAGTAACATCCTTTTGCCATTCTCTCCTCTTGCTTCTTTAAAAATGTTGCTTTTCAGAAATTTGAAAGATCTTTGTCCTGTCTGGATTATTCTTTGCTCCATGACCAGTCTCGCATTTCCACAGGGTAGGAGTGTATGCCAAGACGAGGTTGGTTGTAGTACCTGATGTGCTGTGACTTACTATCCTAGGTGTCTTGCTCAACTTTTCACTTTTCCTCCTGATTTCAGTGATGGCATCTGCCAGCATTCTTTGTGCATTTGTCCAATGGAAAATTCCTCTTTGTTTCCTAATATTTCTAGTATGCAAAGGCGATAGTAAGGACCTTGAAGAGTTAGCTTTGGTTGAATCTATTTTCCATGCATAAAAAGTGCATCATTCAAAACTTATTTGCTCCCCTGCCTTGACTCCCCTCAGCTTCTGTTGAGCATAACTAGCAAAATTCAGAATTAACGAAAATCTAGGCCTAAAGCACCATGTGGCAAACTTCATACAGGCTAACAGGCTGAGTCATAGATTACTGAACTACAGGTAGCTACGTTCAGTCATTGGTAATGACAGGCATCCTGAGCCAAACATTTTCCTTCACCCCTGTTCCTTTTCTGTCCCTGCATGAATCTATTAAAAGAGTTGGTGTCTGCTGAGGAAGCACAGTCAAAGCAGCAGGGAAGCACAAATAACCTGTGAATCATTTCAGAGTTGTTTCTTTGGAGCCGGTTTTAATGGCTGAGATCCTTGTGTGCTGTAAGGTCGTGCATGCGAGTGGAATAATGAAAGCGTAGGCGAGAGGTGCTCTGGCCTGCTAACACGTTCTTTCCAGTCTCCTCCTCTTCCATTGTGCTTTTTGCAGTACTGTGTTGGAGCTGGGCAGTTTGTGAATCGCAGATCCATGGGCTCCTTTCTGCATGGAATGATTATGGATGTAAACTTCAGGCTTTAAAGAGCTCTTCTGTGGTCCAGCACACAAGTTGACTTGAGTTTCAGCGGTATAAAGGGGAAACAGAGAAGAGCATATGTAGCAGATGGAAATGTCGGGGAAAAGCAGCATCTAGAATAGTTTATAAGATGAAATCAACAGTCCCTAAGGATGAGTATAGTGTTTTATTCCTACTTTCAGTAAATCTGTGACTGGCTACTGGTCACAGAATTCCTATATCTTTTCAGACTCTTCCAGCTGCAAAATCCAGGAGTGTTTGTTATTGTCCTACGCACACAGTAGTACATATTGCATTGATTTAACTCATGGATGTTTTTCTCAGTGGTAGCTGTGAGGAGCCATACAAGCTCACAGCAGAAGTCTACAGAGTCCTTGTCACATCATCCATGCCAGTCAACAGCAAATACCAGGAAAGAAAGTGTTCTTCCCCACAATACATTCCTAGCCTGTAATGGTTTGCCAAATGCAGTGTTGTTAATAGCCCTGGGGGAATGATACTTCTGTATGTGTCTAGTTCTTTTTTTTTTGGTCAACATGAACTGTTAACGCCCGTAACATCCTCTGATGAGGAGATTCACAGCAGAATAATGTGGCACAGAAAGAACCGCCTCCTTTGTTTAACAGGCCTGTTCCTTTAATGTTCCCAAATGTTCTACAATTAAATTCTCCGTGTCTTTTCCCTTCCTCTTTGCAGGCAATTGACAAGTATTGCCGAGTTAGTGGTGGCTTTTCTGGTGTCAAGGATGTCTATTCCTCATCTCCTACATATGATGACGTGCAGCAGAGCTTTTTCCTTGCTGAAACTTTGAAGTAAGTCCTCTTTACTCCTGTGTCTTCCAGTAAAAACTGGTATCTAAATTCTACACGAATTCAGTGGCTTAACAGGTTTTTGCTGTAGCTGATATATCTGAAGTAGTGGGAGCACAAAATGGAGCAGAAAGAAAGCAAGTCCTCAAAGTAGCAGTACTGGTGCCCATTTCAAGCTCCACAACATGTTTCACTGGCAAGAAAGGGCTCCAAGTTCAATGTGTGGATGCGAATAGTGTGGCTATTCTGTCCTTCTGCTGGCTCCTCACCAAATTCCTCTCTGTAATCACACTTCTTTGTTTCCCTGTGTTATCACTATTAAAGGAAAGTCAGCTACTACTACCTGCTCTGTTGTCCTCTTTAATTTTATGTAATTTACTCATTCGAGTTCATTTTCTGGAGACTAAAAGCTATGCTCCCAAAGAGAGAGGCAACAGTTTTGAACAGATCCAGTCAGAGAAACAGTACCTCCCCAGGAGCTGATGTTATATGATTGATCTGCCTATAAAAGCCAAATTAGAGAATGAAATCTGCTCCTAAGAGACTTCTGTGGTGACAAGGCTGACTTTTGATGTATCACCAGAATTCTGTCTGCATCCTAAACAATCACAAGGAAATCTGAAAATTCACCGATGCATCACTCAGTAACTGGATATACTATAGTGCAAGCATTGCAGAAGGTGGCAGTTCTGGGAAAGAACTCAAGGGTTTTTATTAGCTTTTGGTTTGGATCATTTCCTGCTTGTGGGACGAAACAATGTTTTATTGGAGAGCCAGATATTAGATGTTTGACAATGATGCAATTGGCATAGCCAGACCAGAAACTGGTTTCACATTGAGATAAAATAGAGAACAGAAGGTCAAGAAAGCTCAAATGAAAATAAAGACAGAAGGGTTGGGTGTGATGCCATGGGGAAAATGAAAATGTCCCTTAGAAGAGGGGCGTAAAATGTGTGTTGTGGAACGCCTGCTGTAATCTTTTCTGCTATTAATGATCACTCTTGCATCTTCATTCCCCTTAAAATTCAAAATTGATAACTCTCCCAAACATGCATTGTTGCTGCTTACATACTTTGTCTCATCAAAGATACCTGGCAAATTATGAGAGTTTCGGGCAGTACCTGGCAAGAAGGTACTTGTTGAGTGGGAAGGAGCAAGATGTAGAAGTAGGTTGCTTCAGTTATTCAAAGAAAAAGTGTGACTTAAATGAGAAAGTGAGTGTGAGTAAGAAGAAACATTGCTGCTGTGGCAAAAAAGAGTTTGGAGAGCTGCAGAGGAGAAAAGCGAGGCAGAAATATTGAGGAAAGGAAAGGCATGATGCTTTACCGACAAGTGAAAACTGTGGAGAAAGAGGCATGTATGACAGAACTGAATCATCTCAGCAAGATATTTTTATCTGTAAACAGTTAATTGGTGAGGAAGGGAAGAAAAAGTAGCACTTAATTGACGAGGTTTTGCTGGATAGACCAAATGAAGGCAACGAGAGAATTGATCAGGCAGTGACACACCACTGTAGACAGCAGACACTACCACGGTCTGATGGAGGGAGCACGTGGTAACAGCAGAACAATGTGTATGCACATTCTGGATGTGACAGAGCCCACTAATGGAAATGACACCCCTTCCTTGTCGAGTGCTGCAAGACCTGTCTTTTTCTAGATGTCAGGAAAGCCAGCTGTAGCAGGAGATGACAGGTCCTGCACACCGGTGGTGTTGCGCTTGCACTCACACAGTCACGTTTTCTGTAACAAGAGAAATGTCTTTTGAATTTTAGCAGTTAAGAAGCCGTGACAGAGATCCTTACTACCAATACCTCCTACAGAGCACAGCACAACCACGTTCAAAAGTGTGGGTTATGAAAAAAGAAACAACAAATACTTTTTTTTCCACATATGTCCAGTAACCTTAATTTTGTTACATGCTTCATGTCCTCTGCATTACATTATAATGCACAGCATTTCTGAAACTCCTGCACAACTTATAGTCCCATTTCCTCCCACCAGAAGCTGAACCAGCTTCCAGAACAGTGATGACAAGTCATATATCTGCTGTGGCTTAGTGGATTTTCTTGTGCTGCCATGAAATCTTTGATTTAGATTAATGAGGATTAGTCATTGCCAAGTGGGTTTACTCTATTAAAAAGAGTTTTTTGACAACTACTTCTCTGTTCCCCTGTCCCCCAAATCCTTGTGCTTTGTGTCTTCATGTTTGTATTACACTGCAAGTCTCTGAAAGGAGACCTACAAAACAAAAGTTTCTTGGAAAGATTAAAACACCGTCTTTATAACTTCTCATTGAAGGCCTTGATTATAATAAAAATTTCTCACCAGGTCATTATAGTAGAGAAGGTTGTGTGGGTGCTGTACAAAGGTTGAAAGCAAGTTACTTATTTATAGCTTTAGCAGCTGAACCGTGGGGCTGAAGCTGCTGTGTTGCCCCTGCCTGCATGTTGCTCTGCTTTAATACCCATTTTTTCTCCTTGTCTTGTTATGTAGGTATTTGTATCTGCTTTTCTCCAATGATGATCTTCTACCATTAGACAACTGGGTTTTTAACACAGAAGCTCATCCTCTGCCTGTTTTACATTTGGCCAACACCACACTGTCAGGAAATCCTGCATATCGATAAAAACAGCTCTATGAAGAGGAAAAGAGACTGTTTTCAGCTCTGTTTTGTTTACATGGACCACTTGAGACTTTAAGCAGGAGAGGAGACAGACAGACACTTCGTAAAACTAGACCTCCAAGCCAAGCAAGCACCGGCGTGAGAAACAAAGCTCTTCAACATATAGATAAGTTAAAAGTTCTGTTTTATACATGACCAAAACGCGTCAGTGTGATTTTTGCAGGACAGAGACTTCACACGCTTTGACATCGAATCTACTGACAATATTAATGCAGCAGCATAAGGAAGAAGAGGCTTTCCCATGCAGGGAGAGGAACTTGCTGCTGCTGTTCACTGTTGCAAGGAACAACACACCAGTCACCTCTTCAGATCGGGTGGGTTCCAAATGCCTAGGTTTTCCTTTTTTTTTTTTTTTTTAGTGTTGGTGTGAAAAAAGCAACAACAAAAAGCAACATCACTGCACCAGCAGCATCAGGATTGAATTTTTTTCTGTACCTGTCTGAATTTCCAAAGGAGCATCTGTTTGTCCAGACTGGCAGCCATTCTCAGGGCCTCTAAGCTATTAAAGCTAAACTCTAAAGTATTAAAAGTACTGCCTCCTCATTTTCCCTTTTCAAAATAATGCTTAAAAGAAAAACAATTAGTAAGTGTTCGGTTTGTAGTTCACCGTCAGCAGCATGGGCTTAGTTCATTTGACAAGCTAAAGTCACAGTTTGGAGCGCATTGTAGGGGTAGGAAGAAGTCTTAAGTTTCCCTTCCTCACAAATCATGTCACATGAAGAAAACCATTCTCAGTCCTGGTTGTTTTAGCTAAATAAACAGAGGTGACAACATAAGAAAAACAGTCTTTCATGATTTATATAGAAGGATACATAGGGAATTAAGAAATGCTCCCCTTGAGCTAAGCAGCAGGAGTTTGTTGCTTTCTACTTTTCTACACAATCTAGATTTTTCCTAAAAGTTACATTTCATTCATTGGATTCTATTCACTGAACCATCTTTGCAGAAGTGTTTATGACAGAAGCCTAAAACTGCGTTTGATTTAGTTTACAAAACTTGGTTTTTTTCTGGGTGCTCCAGTACAAATGCAACATTGATCTTCTTTAGAAGCAACTTAACATCTCTTACGTATAAGTGGAAAAAGAAACTGAGGAGTCTCTTCTTCTGTTAATTTATGAGGAATGAAATGCTGCTACCTGCATGGGGTGTTTTTTCAAGTACTCCATGGCTGGGCTGGACAGTATCGCTTAAATGGAATCTGCTTCAGTCTTCAGTTACTTGCTAAAAGAAGTTTGGTTCTTTCAGGTCTTTTCAGTTTTGTCTCTCTCAATCTCTTTCTACTGTTGTTCCAGTTCAAATTATTCTTTTTATTCCCCTATATATCTCTCAAATAATTTTGCCATAGTGACTGACCCCTTTGCTGAAGAACTGCTTTTAGGTGCTCCTTTCCCTCCTAATTTGTGCACAGGTTGAGTCTTTAAAAAATCTTGATGAAGAGTTCATACTGAAGTGAGTGGAAGAACTCTTCAGCGAGCTACAGTAGTACAGCATCAGATCTAAAAGGAGTGCTATTTCCCCCCCAAAACCATTATTTTATATGAAGTTTTATATTAAAACTTTTCTCCCTATCATAATATAATGTATCTGACTGTATAGAGTTTCCCCCTAAAATTATTTTTCACTTGTCTATGACACTAACTTAGACATAGAAATCATCATGTGATCTAAATAAAATTGCTATGAAATGCTTTTTTCCAGCCAGTTACTTTAGTTTAAGTGGAAGAAGATATGGAGCTTGCAACAAGCTTCAGTCTCAGTATTGTACCTTAATACCAGTTACTTAGTTACCGTAATTTGCAGCAGTATCTTAAAAATAATTTGAGAACAAATAAAGTAATATCGTAAGTATAAGAACTGAAAAAGTAATTAATATAGTAGTAATACTGATTCCAGTAGTTGCTCATTTAAAATTAGAAGTAATCTAATAAATGGATTCTTCTTACTGGTCCCACATTAATTTATTTTTCTAATTATTATTCAGGGACTTGCTGAAGAACTACTCATTTTTCATTTTCCGAAGTTCAGATATGTTGTGTTTTCAGATTGTTTTTCCAATCCCATGAGAACTGTTATTAGTTTAAAGCTGCACTCGATTGCTGTGTTCTTCTAATCTCTTTGGGTACAAAGGAGAAAGAGGAAAAGCAGACTCTTCTGTTTAAAAAAAGAAAAAACAAACAAAAAAGCACCCATAAAACCATCCCCATACACCTCCTAATAAATGCTGATGTAGAATGGCTGCCAGTCTGTTCAGAGAAAGGTCAAGGACAGAATCCTGGAGTCTCCAAAGCAGCAAACTTCTTATCATTGCTGCCCCTCCATGCCCCTCTTGTGAATTTAGGAGCGACCCTTCAAATTGATTCCTCCATGAATCCCAATGGGATAACTCACTGCCACAAGAATGCCTGAGTTGAGGACTAAGCCATTTCATGTTATGAGATGGTATTTTTCTCAAAGCAGATGTACAGTACTGCTATTTCTTCTTTGTGTAGATAAGCAGCAGGTACCAAATAAAGGACACTTGTTTCTTTATGTCCAGTTCCCCCAACAGCAGTCAGTTTCTGCTTTATCACTCTTTAAAACGCCTACTTGTCCTTTCCATCCAGAAGTTACTGAAATGCATAGTCTTTCAAAAATAATGCATTTTAAAGACTAATTGCTGTGTCTTTCATGAATCTCATCCTGAGAATTCCGAGATCAAGCAGAGTTCGAAGGTCTTGGGTTCTGGGTGAGGTTTGTGCATAATAACCAAGCACTGCATATATTGAAACTTCTGACTGAAGTGGTGTGCCCTTGTTCTGAGTCCTTCACAGAAAAGTAGGTTCTGATCTGCAGAATGGCATTATGTGCAACCCAAAGTTCAGACTGTTTTCCCTCTGGGTACATAAGGCACAGCAGAATATTTCCATTTTCATTCTGTTGCTGCTGACTTACTTTCTTGAAGATAATGGTGTAAATTTAAGCACAAAATGACTTTTTAGTCCTAGTTGTTTCCAAGTCTTGCACTACACTCTCTAACAAAACAATCCTCATTTTCTTTAGGTAGTTTTCCCATTTTACCAATTTCTACAATACCCTTTCCCCTTACAGTATGAAATAAAGAACAGAAAACCATGTACATTTTTGGCACACTGGACTTGGACAAGAGCCTGGAGATCCCAGAATTGTCTACTTCCTGTTTGCATGCAGTCAAAACAAGGATATGTGGTTCTTTTCCTAATCCAAACCTCAAACTTCCCTGTTGGTCAGGATCTACCAGCAGTAAATTCTTTTCTAACAATTACAGCTTGACTTTTCAAAGAGGCCAGATTTCTGCAGCTTCCATTAACAACCCTGGAGCTGTGTGTCTTGCAGTCAAGAAGTCAGCTTCTTAGCTTTGTCCTTTAAATAAGAACAAAACCCTTGAAGGATATTTTGAGCATTAATTTTGCTGCACAATGTAGTCGTTTAAACTGAATGTGTAAGAAAAGTATGAAAAATAATAAGTGCCTCAGAGTAACAGGAAAAGCAAGTGGTTCCAGTGTGCCAGTCACACCTTTGATGATCCTCTAATTCCCTGCTCCAGATTTGTGGATCACTGTCTTTTGCCTTCCAGTGACTGATGTATTCCCAGCAGTATTTTACCAGATTTGAATGTTACCTGGCTTCTGAAAAGTGACAATAATTACACACTCCCTGTAATACCATCCTTTAAGGTTAAAGGTCTATCCTCTAAGCAAAGCCCTGTTGGGCTATTGTTTGTGATCCCCTCTTCTGTCACTGAGGAAATGCTTTGTAAACCATAATGTCACTCTCCTCAGTATGAATAGAGAAATGATTAATAGCATTAACATTGAAAGGATTAACAATGTAAGATGGCATTCACAGAAAATGGTGAGGCAGTTCATGTTTTCAGGGCTATAGTAACAGGCTTTTAGGAAACTGAGCCTGATATTTACTTTAGCGAGTCTAATCCATGTTTTTAAGGGGACAAATAAGAAACAGGCTTCTTGATACCAGAGAAAAGTGAAAGCAAGCTCTTGATCCATACTGTAGTTGGGAGATCTGTTCGCCCCGAATAAGACATCCCTCTTTTGCTCGAATTTTGAGAAACAGTCTTCAGACTCAAGGGTTTGAGTTGCCATACAAAGAGGAACCCCAAGCTCTTTTGCAAGTTCTGTGCGTACGACTGTAGCAGAGATGATAAGCACTAGCTGCTCCAGCTGTCAGCGCCTTCTAACAAACTGCTCTGTAATTGCCCGGAAAAGTTGGGAACCACCAAAGTCGGAGGAGACAGCCTGACTTGTTACAGTGAATTGTTGCCTTTAATCCTAATTGCTTGGTGGAAGTTGGATTTGCATTCTGCCTTTATTCTTGCTTTGTCTAAAACTGACAGATTATTTTTCCTCCAAAATAATAAAAGGGCAAAAGTCTATCTTCTGATGTGGAAACTTTCTGCCTCTGACCTGGAATCCTGCATATGTACTTTTTACAGATTAAAAAATAATATTGTATATAAAAAAAGATTGAATAAAGAATGTCTTTAAGTGAAAAAGGTGTGGTTTGTGTCCTTTGCCTCCAACAGAAACATCCTGTAGCACTGGACTGTGAAGCTGACCCTATTTCACAGGCTTGGTGATGCTGCAACTTTTCTTTCCGCTGCAGCTGTCCTAGGACTTTGTCAATTTAAACATGTATCAAGACCCCTTGTTGCGAAATTAAGCCCCTGTACTCCTTGCTTGCTTTTAACCGGTTGCTGTAGTGCTCCGATTGTTCTCAAGATGCAGCTGCATGCAGAGCAGTCTGAGGCTGTTTCTGTGTGCCATTGTGAAAGCCATCAAATCTCACAAAATTATGAGATTTTTCTCCTTTGTGTGAAATTTGTGTGAAAGTGGCTAAAAAGTTCAAATACTCTTAGAGATGAGGGTAAAGGGACAGGCAGACAAGCAGTGCTACTAAATGTACTTAATTTTCTTGTGACACCAGGTTAAAACCCTCACTTTTCTTGAGACCAAGTAGCTAATGAATTCTGAATAAGTCTTGTCTGCCCATTCCTGGCCTCTGGGAAATGGAAAAAATTGTAACTGTTCAAGTATTATTCACAGAGAAATTGGTATGAGGAGATGGCTTCAAATGAGCCTGTTTTCCCCCTACCCCTTTAAATTCAGTGGAACTGTTGCTATAGCTCTCTGTTTTGCAGCCCAGCCTCTGAATGACCAGATTTGCTTTCTGATTCACACTACCTGTAGATAATCCTGCTTGTCCGATGTCACCCATGTTGCTCGTACATGGTACCTTGTTTTCATGGTGTGCCATGACTGCCAGCCTATGTGTCCTGTTTCAGTGCTTTAGATCTAATGCCCAATCTTCCCAGGGTTCTTTAACCTCAGGATGCACCAACCTACTTCAGTATCACTTCGTAAGAGAAAATTGCTTCCAAAGTGCCATAATCCAGTGAAACACATGCCCCCAGGTCCATGCCTGCTGCCCTGGCATGCCATCCCTCTTGAGATCCAGTTTTGCATTCAGCTGTTGCTCTCTCATGTTCCAAGCAAGCACGTTCATGATGCACCCAGCTTCCAACTGCAGTGCCACTACCAAAGTGGCAGCTTTTGCATCCACTGGTCTCCCTGTGGTGTGCTCGGCTGTTAAGCCCCCTCACTAAAATTTGCTTTGTGTATCAAAGCATATTTATGTCTATTCATATCACAGTGTCTCAGCCACTGAGCCCTGGCACACAGAATCTTGCCTCCTGCCCTGGTACTACCAGGCTCTCTGTCCCTGTGTGTAACGTTTTGGCTCACATGGAAGGCTCCATGACTGTCCTCACTGCTCTTCACACAGGATTCTGTCCTTTGTGGTTGCACTGCTTGTCTCTGCCTTGTCAACCTCTGCTTCTACCTCTTCTGAAACACACTTTTCTTTTGCATGTTCTCTATCCAAGGGATATATATATAGGGAATATCCTCTTTTATTTCTCCTTTGGCACTCAGCCTGCATGTCACCCACCCCCCTCCCTTCCCTTGCAGACTCTCTGTGTGTGCTCCTTCCTGGAGACCACGTGCCTTTCCTATGCATATTAATTAGCTGTATTTAAAAATCCTGAAATTAATCCTTTAATGGGTTATTTTTAGTCTTCATCTTGTAGCTCTGGTTGCTGCCTTCTCTCAGTGCAAAGCCATAGGCTTTCTGTGGGCTTTGGAAAGGAAGCATTACTCTATCTGTGCTGCTTCACGTGTGGGATGTGTGAAGGTTGGTGATGGTATGCTTTTTTTTTTAATGTGAAGAGCAAGAGTCTTTTTGACAGTATTTCAGTCTGAGCCAACTCCCATGTGAAAAGGTTTGAGAAGAGCAGTCACTCATACAGCCAAACTTACTCGCAGGTAAAAATTCAGGGATGGATTTGAGGAGGAAGAAAAAAGCACTGTGTCCATGTGCACCAACCACTGCTTGCTTTCTCACATGGTTTCCATTGTACAAGTAGTCACAGGCAACAGGTACGGTGCCTATCTGTTATCATATAAACCAGAAAGGATGAGCTGCTGCATGACTGGGAAAATGGCATCATGTGTTGATATGGGGTCACATTGAAGTCCTGTATGAACTACATTAGGATACAGCAACAAAATGGAAGAATGTCCTCGAGTTGTCTCTTCCACAAGCTGGTGCTGTGTATGTCTGCACACCCATCTGTTCACCAACCCATGCTGTTGCTTGAGCAAGGAAATCAGTGGAGGGAGCCCCAAAGAATACAAGTGAATGCCAGCAGTCTGCTACAGCAGCTGCGGCAGAGGGCTGTGCACAGGTTCCTGGAGGTGAGATGCCAGAAGATTTCCCATGTGGACAGATAGACCCACCCATGACTGGTGTGTGGATTATGTCCAGCATTCCTGTGAATCCCTTTGCAGAACTTCTGGCTTAACTCAAACCATCTGTGAGGCCACAGAATGTATTTTGAAGTAAAGAGTCCCTGGAGATGCAGAATTAACTTGGAATACCAAAGACAAAAGTTCTCAGGGTAATGAGATACTACTTTTTATGAGGACTGTCATTTTCCTGGTGAAGGATGTATGCTACATCTCATGTAACTGAACTCCAGTAATGTATGCAATAGTGCACCTGGATTAATTTGCCTGGAAAATACAAAGTTGAACACAAGAGCTGCACAGTGGATAAGGAACTGGATATAGGAGAAATGAATGTATAGAATGGAGAAGGAAACTTCTGGGTGTTTCAGTGAATGCCACTGAATCCTGGTACTAGAACAAATCTTCTGTAATGGCAAGAAGAATTTGTTTGTAGAAGAAAGGTAGAATTGTCAATAAAGAGAATGAAGGATCAGATAATTTTGAGGTGTGGAACAGCAGAAGAAAAAAAGTCAAAATGCAAACCTGTTCCTCCAGGGACTAAGAACAAAACCTTTCCCTATAATCTGGGATGTTGTCCATCTGAAATCAGTAACAGTGAGAAAAACCAGAATGTATACTCATCCATAATACACAGTGCAGGGTGGAAAAAAAAAGCAAGTGAAAATAAAAGAAAGGTTGTACTGGGTCAAAACTAAGATCTGTCAAACCTCAACTCTGATTAAGAGCAAATTCCCACAGAAGAACAGGAAAGTAAGTATCAATACTTTACAAATGTACCTTGAAATGATCTGCAGCTTCCTGAGCCATAGGTGGTTATCTTTGTATTTAATAGGCCTTGACATCCAGAGAGGGGGAACGTTCCTAGGAATTAGTCCAGTCGCTCACTGAATCAATAAAGGCTGTCAGTGTGCAGAACAAGCTCTGCCAAAGAGCCTCATGGCATTGGCAAGGCATGCATGCATTGAAAGGGTATTTCTAATGAAACCAAGGAAGTGTCAGTGTTGTACAAAGCAGGATGAACACGTCTGAGATGTGGTGTATGGTTCTGGTCACCTGCATTTAGAAGGGCTTGTCTCAGTGGAACAGGTGCAAGACAGGAGTATTGAAGCTTACCAGGGAATGGAGAATTGACGTCAGGAGAGGTGAGAAAAGTTTAGCCTGGCAAAAAAGGCTGACAGAGGGGATGACTGCTGTCCACAACACAAGTGGTTGATCATCCTGAGAGAGAAAAAAAGCTGTTTTTCTTGAAGGACAAACCTGCCACAAAAAACCCCACACAAATTGTTACCTGCAATGTCTGAATCATTTCTTATAATGAGGTCCTAGAGGTAGAAAACACATTTATCTGCTGAAGAAAAGGATGATGGTGTATGCTTGTCTTCAATTTCATGTACCTGATGCAAGGATGTAGGAGGTTCTTCTCTGACCTGCATTCTAGGGCACCTATGGGATCTCTGAATGTAGGGCTGAATTTACAAAAGCCCTTTCCTTTGTTATCTGTTTCTAGGGCAGGGCAAGTGTAAAATGCCAGTGGATCAATAGAAAAAAAAACCAAACCTTTCATATCTTCATGTTTGCTATGCTGACTGAGTAATGATAAATAGAAAGTCACCAAAATAATTTCTATTAAATTTTCTAACGTGGTTATCTGCTGATCTTCCAACACTGATTTGCTGTGGCTGAATCAGAAAGATTGCAACATGTTGAAGCACAGTGTGCTTCACAGGACATCGGTCTCTCTTTATCTAAAGATTTGTTTTTGAACAAAACCCAAGTAATAAGAATATGATACTAAAATAAAAGAGTGGTACAGTCCACAAATAAACTCCTTTGTGCAAAATAAATAATGCACAGAAAATTAAATAATCCACAGCAAAATAAGTGAAGATTATCAGTACCCTTGGAGAGATAATCTCTGAAGATACTGTTGCATGCACTTGAATTTTTTTTGCCCATACTTGTAAATGGCTCATTTTGTCCTTTGTTTGGGTACATGACCCATTATTACTTGAGGTGCTTTATGTCTGTGGGTTATTTCTACACTAATTAATGTTCCTTGGGCAACCATTTATGCCAAACCAGTATAACAGTCTGCTAAAATCCTATGCCAAGCTCAGACACTGTATTTCTACTTGTATCACAGCAAGGTTAGCTTTTCAGGTTCTCATTAGATATTTTGCAATGACAGTGGAAATTTTCCACAGGAAAATAATCCCCAAAATCTTTGAATACACACCAGCCATCAACCTGTGGAATTAATTGCTTTACTGTGAAGCAGACTTCGATGAATTAGTGACAACAGTGAAAAATTTGCCACCACATCCAGGAAACATCATTACACTGATTTTTTATTAGCTTAAGTAATACACAAATGCTGCTTTTCCAGGTGTATCACCAAAGTAAACCTTTCAATATGCTGCCTCTAATTTCCCCCAGATCCTGCTCATGCTATTTCTTAATAGAAGTCTATGGGAAAAGCACGCCCACCCCTTCACAGAGCACAGCATGTAGCCCTGGATGTGTTCCCTGTGAACAGGCTATGTTCAGTGCCAGATGCTTGTTAGCTGCATCAGAAAGATGCTCTGCCCACATCCATATTTTACCCCTGCTGTAGAAACTTCTCTGCCAGCCTGAGCTGTTGGGAAAGGGTATTGATGTGGCTGGGTGTGATCTGGTGCTGGTACCACCTTGCTCACCTCTCTGTTGGCTGCTGTATTCTGTGCTCAAGGCGTATCCAGGGTGGTCAGCTCAAAATTTCAAGGTCATGATTTGGTTTTGACAATAGCGTCAGACTGACTTCCAAATCGGTGATATTTGAACACTAGGTTGAAATGTCGCCATTAGGTTCAAACGTCAGGCACTCGCAATCTTGTCTCCCAGTGCTGAACACCCTTTGCCCACCTCTGTGTGTGTAACGCGCCAGGATGTGCAAAGTTCCCTGTTTCAGGAGTCAGTGAGGCTCAGCAGAGCCAGCCAAGGGCCGGGGACACAGCAGTCTGCTCTGAATGGGTCAGGAAATTAACACAAAGGATGGAGATGAGTTTGTGATGTGGGACGTGGACCGTGACTGTAAGGAGTCTTCCCTGGAGGGGAGGAGAAATGCCTGTTGGGAATGGTCTGGTAACCTCTGCAGACACCATGAGACTGGAACAGGCTCCTGTTGAGCAAAGACTGTATTTTAGCTGCTTGACCCTGATTTTTCAAAAAGTCTGGGCCACAAGAATTATGAGATTGCTTCTAAATAATAAGCTTCAGGATCTTTTCTCATGTCTACATTTGTGGTTTTGAGGGCTTTTTTTCAATCTTGAGCTTTTGGGTCACTATAGTGTAGTGTGTCCAAGCCCTTCCCTTTTCTTTCAGAATGATGAAGAGCACCCTTAAAAATAAAAGATAAAGAAGACTTGGCTTATCTCCCAATCTGGCAGGAGTTCCAGTTCCATAAATGATCAAGACTGGGCACTGCTGCATTAAGCTTACCCTGAGCATTGCTACAAATGCTAAAGGAAGAGGAAAACTTGCTTTTTGGAACACAAAATTTTTTAAAACTTAAATCTGTAGCAGACATGGATCTTCATTCCCCAGACATACCAGGCAATTTGTCCTGTGGATTGCTCTGGTTCAAACAATTGGCAACATCCTGTGCTTAGTGAGATTGCTCACAATAACCAAGTACTAAACACAACACTCAATAACATCACATCAAAGTAAAATGTTCTGTGATAAATGTGAGCCCCACAACTACTTTTGGATTCTCACACAGATCCTTACAGAGGCAGGATAATTTTTCCACCCCAAAGTGAATAATGAATGGGATTCATACAATTTACCTTGACTTTATCACTCATGGTTCTTCTACCACTTGATGCTGGAGTGCTGAAGGATGTTCAGGAAGGGGGAAATTTGTGGGGTTTTTAATCCTGTGCTTCCTACCTACTTGTACAGAGAGACCCAAGGAGACTTCCAGTGTATTAAACAACTTGTCCTCAGACAGGAACAGAAAGCTAGACGGTGACACTCGGGGTTTGGGACCTTCTCCCAGACGCTATCTCAGCTGTGCTCTAATTGTTCTGTGCTCACAGCTAAGCATGGCATCACTCCAACTGGAGCAATATTTAGAGGATGAATCCAGGACCTTTTCTAGAAATAGACGCATCAAGCCATTCCCTTAGAGATACGCTGTGAAATTTGGACTTGTAAGAGGGGTTGTTGTGGGTTGCAAAGCACCTGAGAATGTTAGCAGGAGGGGAGGTGAGATGAACACTTGCCTGAATGCTGCTACATGATGTATCAGCTTAATCGTCTGTCTGTGTCTGAGTCCACTGCACCCAGCAGCAGACAGTCTGCACCAGCAACCTTGCACTGTTATTTGTGATAAAAGTGCAGACTTTGTGAAGACAAAAACTCTGCGGTCAGAAAATTACGCTGGGCTTCACAGAGCAAGGGAGGAGAAACTACCGCTAAAGATACCATCTTGTGGTAGTAAGAGGCACAGACCAACAGAGCCGGCAGATTTAAATGGTGTGATGCAAGCATCTGGGCTATCGAATAGCTGACTATAAACGCCTTCCTTTCCAAGCTAAGGATGCCCCCGAGGAGTTGGCCCTAGGCTCAGATCCTGCTCTGCCCGCTGTGTCCTACCCCGGAGCCGCAGGGAGGGGACACAGGGGAGAAGACACAGTTTGTACCGCACTCACCCCACCCAGCGGCCGGTCCGTGACATCCCTCTTCCAAAACACCTTCCCTCGTGAAAGGGTGACGAGGTAGCAGTGTGGATCTAGTCCTTACCCTGGAACCTCACCCAGATCTCTCCATAGCCACTTCCCACCTGCCTTTCCTGTGCAGCAGAAGGCTTTGCCCTCTGTCACCAACAGCCTGGGCGCTGCTGTCCAGCACAGCCTTCCAAGCACAGCCCCTCTGCCTGCTCCCGGCAGTTCCCACACCCTCAGTCCAGGCAGGGAGTCACTGACAGTGCAGCCGGGTAGAGGAGATCCCAGCTGGGACCTACATCCTGCGGTGGGACCTGCTCCGTTTGCAGTTTATCTCAGTGCTTGGTGCAAGAGAGGGTCAAACTCCTGCTGTGAAATCTTCTGAGTGCCTTTCCCTCATTTACAGCAACATCACGAGCAGAGAGTTCAAAGCAAATGAGGTCATCATAAAAGTAACTACTTTCTCTCTGTAAATGCCAAGGGGACTGAGAAAAAGTCCCTAGAAGCAAGAAAACTTGAACACCACAAAACAGCACCTCAACCGCTTCTTACATGCAAAACCTACCGTGCTGTGCTCAGGATCAGTTTTTATCTCTTGATTCTGCCTGGTGGCTGGCCAGAAAGACCAAGATATTGCTCCAGCAATACCTGCATGCCAGAGTTTATTTCAAGAGCCTTGTAGACAAGAGACATCAGTTCCAAGATGGACCAAAAGAAGCCTGCCATGAGACTGACTGCCTTGAACTTAGTGGTGGGTGTGCTCTGTTCTTACATCAACCGCCTTTCTAAGAAAAGCATGTAAAAAGCCCGAGTGCATGTTAAAAATCCAGTGTGCTTTTGGTCTAGATTAATAGAAAGCTAAATGCATACCTAAAGTTGCATGTGGAATTACCAGAAAAATGTATATCTAGCTTTTGATGAAATCACCACTTTGAAAAATTTGAGATGCGGGGATATTTGAAAAAGAAAATAAAGTGAAGGTGCTTCATTCCTGTAATTTTTTTTTTTACAAAAAATATATGGAGGGATGATGCAGTGATTACAGACTGTGTAAGCACCTTCACTGGGAGGAAATTCAGAGTTCTCAAAAGCTTTTTACTCTAGTAGGGCAAACCTGACAAGAATCAAAAGGCAGAAACTGAACCTCCAGAAATCCAGACTGAAAAAAAAGGTATACATTTTTAACATTTGAAAGGCCTAATTGCTAAGCAAAGAAATACATTTTTCTTCCACTGAGACCTAAAGATGAGGTCTGGATGCTTTTCTGTGTTGCACGTTTCAATCAGGCCCAAGTTATTAAGCTCACTGGGCATAAAGGAGTGAAAGTCTACGGACTACATAATACAGGCAGTAAGAACAGACCCAGCAGTTGTCCATTTTAGCCTTAAGAACTACTGCACTAATTAAAAAAAAAAAAAAAAGGATGACTTTCTGATGAATGTCACTTGATAATTAATTTGAGGAGTAAGTGCTGCAGTGCCCCTTTGAAAGAAAGATCTTCAAACCACGGTGCACCTTATTGAAGGAGAAAGTTCTTGAGGAGGGGTGTGAGTGAGACACTGGATTTGTAGCGTAAAAGCTGGTTAGCAAGCTGGGGAAATGCTCCTGTGTATTGACACCTTAAAATTCTTCAACCCTGCTGTCTTCCAAAAACTATGAAATACCTATGAAGACTCACAAAGGCAGACATATGATACCTATTCTGTATTACCTGGTACAGATACTTTTGGACTGAACTTGAAGAAATGCTTCTCTACTTCTTTTTTTGGAAGGACTGTGTGAAAAAAAATGCACAAAAAGCAAAAATTGCTTTGCTCTCATGAGTTTTATTTTCTTTTAACTATCTAGGCTGGCTGTCCACATTTTAGGCAGCCAAAATCCCCAGTCTTTCTTTGTCTCAATGGTCTTCCACAATGCATGTTAAGCATTTGGGTGGAAGACACTCCACAGTGTACGTGCTATTGCAGGGCAGTACTTTACTTTCAGCTCTCATTCTCTACAGTCCTCTTTCCCACCCATTCCTATGACCCTGCCTTTGTGAGAGCAGGTGCATGCACTGACAGATGTACTTGAAGAATCCAGGTTTGCAGACATGCTATTGGTGCCTAAAGGGTTCTTTGCATTTTTTTTAATGGGACATGAACTTGATGAGAAGCCCCATCCCTTGAGCTCCCCAGTTCAAACCAGTCTGTTAGCTGAGCATCTCACTGTCACCAGCTTCTGGCCATTTGACAACAAACCCCCTTCCAGCCCAGCAGGCACTCACAAAATTGAGTGGCACCAAGATGGAGATTTAATAGATCTTGGTTTTGCTTAGTGTTCTTTTCCCTCTCATAAATTAGTTTTCAACTACTTAATATTCAGTGCTTGCTGCTTATTTAAGAAATATGAAAAGTTTAGTTACGTGGCTGAGGAACTTGTAGAAACAGCAAGAATTGGTATGAGTGAGAAATCCATTGTGCAGCCATACATGAATTCTGGTTATCCAGTGGTTTTTAAACTGAGATGGAGATGCAGATGAAGAGCTTTAAAGAGGGAGAAGAGCATTACATGGGACTACAGGGGTCATGACAAGAATAGGTGAAACAAGGATGTCTTCTGATACGTATCCTGCTGTACTCCCACTTTCCAAATTACCTTTACAGCTGCTATAATCTATTATATCCAGATGTACAAGTGACAGATTTTTCAGGTTAAGAGATCATTGTTGCTCTTGGTTTCCTACATAACAGAGGCTATACATAATGTTTCACATTGTGTTTCTGCACCAAGCCTAAGAAATGAGCCACCGCTTTTTTCTTGATCACTTAGTCTGTATTGATTCATTTAATGTCATAATGTAAAATGAAAACTTGTAAATTGGGCTTCATCTCATAATAAATCAAAACTTTTATCATTACTTGAAATCTGCAACATGCTCAGAATACCAGTGTCATGCTTGTCTGACAAAATTAATTCTTCTAAAAACATGCTATTTGGCATTTACTATCCAGCTGCCCTCCACTGACTGTATCCTATATTAGTGATACCAAAGCCAGGCATGTATATCCGGTATTGACATGATAGCCATTTTTGTTTCTGTTTCTCTGTTCTTCAGTATTCCTAAATTTATAAAAAATGTACATTAATAAAGTTCCTAGTCCCTTTTAGCAAGCAAAACTCTGTTCCTCTTTAGTGAAAAATTATTTAACAGTCAACGTAGCTTTTTTTACCTGCTGGAACCAGAAGTCATTAATTTGTCTGTAGCATGTAGGTATCGCTGCTGTATCTTTGTTACTTCTTCTTTTTCTGAATTTCTGTAGGTTCCAGCAAAGCAGCCTTAATTTTTTTTTCTTTTCCAGTGTCTATACAGAAGTAAAATTTTTCTTGCTGACTGCAGTCCTGTTAACAGTGGAGCTTCATTGATAACCAGTAGTTTGCTTTACTGATTGCCAAACAAACTAATTAAATTAGATGAATGGTACTGGTCAGCTAACTTAAAAATAATAAGGCTCTTACTGATCAAGTACATTTTGTTTCCATTTTGCTAACCTACTGAGTGTAAGAGGATATAAACAAGTAGATGCTGCAAAGTAGTGAAGTGTAAACTTGCAGCAAACCAACCACTGCATTAAAGGTGCCTGTTCTCCCTCTTGGCATCCCTCGAAATGTCTTTATTGGCTTGTGTTTGTTATTGGGTACCAGCACGCACAGGGTCTCTCGGTGCCTGCTGAGCTGCAGGTGACGTGTTCAGGTTTCCATTCCCTTGGGATTTCAGTACTTTTTTATTGCAGCCGCTCCACTATTTCGAGCAGACACCTGCAATGAAACACAACACAGACTCAAACCCAGCAGCGCTCAGGGTGGGTGGGTGAGTGCCTGGATCCATCTCTACTCCTCACCTTCTGCCAGCCCTCCCTGCACCCTG
>VWZG01000235.1:249626-384465 GCA_013396735.1 Grallaria varia
TGCAGCCGCTCCACTATTTCGAGCAGACACCTGAAATGAAACACAACACAGACTCAAACCCAGCAGCGCTCGGGGTGGGTGGGTGAGTGCCTGGATCCATCTCTACTCCTCACCGTCTGCCAGCCCTCCCTGCACCCTGGTACCAAGGAAAACCCAAAGAATTAATTAGAGGCATAAAAATCCCCATCACACCTCAAAATAAAAAAAATAACATAGGCCTTATATTTTCCTTCCTTTCATGTTGTTAGGCAGGTTTTGCACCAGCACGCCCTTCAAGGGGGCTGTGAGAAGCTCAGTGCAGAGCACCCTTTCTGCAAATCGAATGATCTTCACCATGTTTGGGGTTTTGCCCTCACCCCAAGGTCTTATTTCACACCAGGACACTGACCCACCAGCTGCTTGTGGCACTGGGCACCACCAGCCCCCTAGGAAGGATTTCCTTCTCCAGCCCCTGATGGGAGCAGCCAGAGGAGCAGGCCAGGTGGGGACCACCCTCCCCTGCCCAGGTCCGAGATCGGGGCTTCTCCCAAACACCTTCCCCACCATGTCAATGCTGGAGGAGAGCGGAGTGCCCAGGAGGTTGATGCCTCTCAGGCCATGCTCCCACCCTGCTGCCGTCGGGCAAGTTTTCCTCCACTCGGGTGGCAATGCAAGGCGAATGGTTGCTCTCCTTGCCCTCCTGCCATGGAGGCTCCACCTGCCACGGAGGAGATGCTCAGCTCAAATTTAGTATGTGGTGGGATGAGGAACAGGGCAGTGACCACGGTGGGACAGCCTGTAGGCTGAAGAGTATCCTCCAAACAGAATGGTGGTCCGGGTGGTAATTCCCGCTGCTCTGTGGGCTCCTTCAGGGTCCATTCAGAGGTGGTCTCCAGATGGAAGGAGAGAAGGATCTGTATGTGACCATTTTCAAGGAGATGGCAGGGAAGAAATCTCCCCAAAGGTGAGGAATATACCAAACTGATTCAGTACCCCTGTAACATAAAGTCAGCAAAGTCACTTTTCCATTGAATTTGCAGGCAAGTCCAGGGTATGATTAGTCATCAGAGACTGAGGATGGGAACAACCCTGAGTCCCTGGGTGAAGAAGAGATGTTGCCCTCTGAGTCCAACCTTAAACTAGCCTTTAGTAAAGGCTCACAGTCTGCAAGTCCTTATATTGCTTTCTTGCTGAGCATTCCTGCTGGCTTCTGTTTCACTAAGATGAGGAGGCCAACAGTGGGAATGAAGATGGTGGTCCCCTGGCAGACAACCCCAAGAACATGAAACAATCTGAGACATTGCAAGAGGCATCTGAAGATAATGCTTTCCAGAGCCTATATGTACCAGCACATGCCAGAAATGCACCAGAGGGAGGTCTTTGGGGAGAGACAGGATGATGGTATTCAGCTAGAAAAGGCTCTTGAGGGCCTTGGTATCTTCTTCCACCTAGAAGATGCTATAGGTGAAAATCACTCTGGATATAGGACGTGTGAAGAAATCATAAGTCAGACACCAAATCATCATTGGCGTGAGGCATCCCAGATAGAGAAACCCCACAAATGTCCCAAATGTCCCAAGGGTTTCAGGTAGAGCTCTGATTTGATTAAACACCAGAGAACCCACACAGGTGAGAGTCCCTTCAAATGCTGTGAGTGCTGAGCTCCCACTGGACTCCCACAGAAAAATGCACACAGGAGAAAGACCCTACCCTTGCCTTGAATGTGGGAAAAGCTTCAGGCAAAACTCTTACCTTAGAAATCCCTGGAGAACCCACAGTGGTGAGACGTCCTTCAAGTGCATGCATTGAGAAAAAGGCTTCAGGGATTTCCCAGCACTCACCCAGCACCACCAAACCCACAAGGGTGAGAAGCCCTATGTGTGTTCTCAGTATGAGAAGTGCTTCAGAGTGCTCACCCCAACAGACACCAGCGAGTCCACAGAGGAGAAAACCTCTTTATGTGTGCTAAGTGTGGGAAGTGTTTCCAAAACAAGACACACCTTAAGCAACACTGTAAATTTCACTTGAAATGGACAACAGGACAGCATTTCCTGTGGGTCTATGAGCATTGAGATAGTACCTTTGAAAAGAAAAAAAATCAGTTTTAAGTTCTGTGGTATGATTAAAAGAAACAAGAAATCACAAAAGCAAGAAGGAGGTCTCTGTCATAGTATGAATACCTTGCTGATGAGGTTGGAGGGGGTATCAGCATAGGGACAGAAGTGGGGAATAAGCACCCTGTCAGCAGGAGTGGCTTGTCATGTGGATTGAAGGAAAGGATGTGGTAGCAAGAAATAGGAAGGAAGTTCAGCAAAGAGGGAATTTGGTGCTTATATGTCTGATCGGTGGGAGCAAGGCTCTTGGAGAGATGAAAAGATCCCACTGTCTTACTGAGAAGATAAAAATGGCAAAGTAGACTTCAGCAATGAGAGCTTGCATTTGGGAAACAAGTCACTGAACTGCAGAAGAAAAATTGTCCTTTATTCTCTCTGGCAGCTTCTGTGGATATTTTAGGACCTCTGTTAAACCTGCGGAAAGATGTCCCAGTTTTCTGGTATGTGTTGTAATATTCCAGCTCTTTGATGTGCTAAGTGCCTTCCCCTATTAAACAACAACTTTGCTTCTGTTGTTCTCCCCTTTCCTTTCCTGTTCTATTTCTGTGTGCCGGGATTGCTCTTTCTACTCCTACTTCAGTGACAGAGCCATGGCTGCACCCCTCCCTTTGGTCTCATTGAACATTAGGATGAAATATAATTAGCCTAGTTAAATAATGGGTGTTACTGTGTTAAGCACCTCTTTGCTTTCCTAAGCAGCGTTTGATAACCACCTTCAGCAGTGGTTTTTTCATACGAATCCTGAGAGATTTATTCAGCCCAGGAGGCAACTGAGATAACGATGTATATGTAAATATACAGAAGCTGACCTGTAGCTTTCCTAGAAGCACTCAGAGGGCTGTGTATTCTGTGTACTTGGGACTCTTTTGGAGGCTTACGGACAGCTCTGAGCCTTCTGCCCAGAAACAAAGTGAAAGCCAGCAACTGGGAAGGAGCACAGTATGAGTGGTGCTGACTGCAAATGGAGAGGCCCAGAGAGGAATGGAAATGGGTACAGGAACGAAGGGTACTGGAGGGGAACAGAGTGAGTACAGAGAGGAATGGAAAGGAAGCTTTTGGTGAGAAAAAAAGCCAACAGTGTGACCTGCAAGAGGCAATGAAGTGCAGTCTTGGCAGGATTGCAGATGACACCAAATGGGGGAAACAGCTGACAGGCTTGAAGGCAAAGCTGCCTCTCGGAGGTATGACATGGGCTGGAGGAACAGGCCAACAGAAACCTTATGGAATTCAACAAAGTCACGTACCAGAGCTTGGCCTCACCAGCCTGGGGAAGCTCTGCCGAAAAAATCTGGAAGTCATGGTAGACATCAAGCTGGATGTGAGGGAGCACTGTGCTTCAGTAGCAAAGGTGGTGGGACAGTATCCTAAGATATGTCAACAGGAGCAATGCCAGTAATTAGATGGAGGGCAGTGATTATCCCCTTCTACTCAACAACAGTTTGCCATAATACAGTGCAGGGAAACAGTCAACACAATGGAGATTGGAGGGGAAAAAGTAGGTGAGAGGAGTGGAACAAGGTGTACATAGAGGGGAATAAATAAAATGAGAGTCTGCATGCAGGGGAGGGAAGGGGAACATTGTCCATGGAAAGGAAGGGAGGGGATGGAAGCACAGAGAATGGAAGTGTAATGTTCCAGCTGCAGGAAGAATTGAGGCCTAAAAGGACCTGCTGATGCTCTGCTAGGGCCTGAAGCAGCAGCACCTAAAGTGGTTGTGCCTCTTCCTTCTCTCCCCAAACCTCTCCTGGAAGGCGCCCTGACTGAAAGAGAGGAAGTGTTCCTTCAGGATGTTTGATAATGCCGCCATGGAAGAAAAGGTGAATCATCACACTTCTGAACAAGGGAGAGTGTCCTCACAAGCATTTGAAAACCCCAACCTGTACCCCAGGTCTTGTGACAGCCGCATATCAGGGTATGGCTTGGCAGAGATGAAAAATAGCATTAAAGGCTGGAAAGGGATTGTAGAAGTACTTCAGTTCTCTCAAGAGCAGAAGACTTTTCTTAGAGACTCCTTTCTTAAAGTTCTCTTGTCCCCAAAGAGCTGGCCCACGGAGAGAGCAAACGCCAGATGTGTAGAGGGCAGGCAGAGCAAGGCAGGGCTGAGACCTCGGAAATTCCTGTGTGCCATTTGCCTGGCTGTGGAGAACTGAGGGTTTGAAGCTAGAGAACTTGCATGGAAGGGTAGGTATGAAGATCTGCAAAACTGGCCAGGACACTTGAGACCTCTTCTCTTCTGGTTAGTGACGGGATGCACAGGAAAGGGAGTGAGCCTGGGCACTGCCTCAAAAGCTGAAGGAGCTGCAAAATGAGCCTGAGGAACAAAACAGCTTTAATCTTGACCTGCTGAGGGCTTTTGAATGCCTTGGGGACACTGACTCACTAGATTTCTGCCTTGGGTCACTCCATGCCACCACCTTGCTGGTCCTTTACTCACTGTCACCAGTTTTGCTTCACACTGCTGTATAATAGGAAATTGGTAAACTTTGACTCCTACGTAAGTTTACTTGAGTGAACAGCTGTGACAGCGGAAGGTGCTTCAGTCACAGATTTCTTACCCCTTTGGTGGACCAAAGAGAAGAAAACAGAGTGTGTGCCTGTGCTGTCCTTTTATGTGGATCTGCAGCTTATGGTGAAATGCTGGAGCAGCTGCGACGTAAGCACATGGGGCTGTTTTGTTGTCTGTGCTCCCAGGGAAAGGGATGGGACAAGACCTTTGTAAACTACTGCCGTAAGCTCAGTTGGACCAAATCATGGACTCCCAGGGGAATTAATTTATTCATTAAAACCATCTTCAGGTTTTTTAACATGATATTGAGGCATGAGGGTCTCCTAGTAGTGGTTATACAGCTAGTTAGCAATCCTCACTCTGATGGGCTGCCATGAGCAAACTCAGATGTGTTAAATAATGCCTTTTGTATGTTTTTAAACTTCAGTGCACACATAAGGTTGCTTGATACAGATTCTATCCAGAAGTTTATAATTCCAAATTTCATTTTTCAAGTCCCTTTTCTTAGGATTGCTGCAAACCTCATGACTCTCCATTCAGTCTCCAGTTGTATTATGAGCTGGCAGTCTAGCTGAGAATGGGTATCCTTCACAATGGGGTAGATCTGTGTGCTCACTAATAGAGGAGAAACTCTGATGGAAGTGTTCAGAGTGCTGCTTGCTCCATGGAGAAGGGTGAACATGGTGACCTATGAAGCAGCGGCATTCAAAATAATATCCACAGTACTATTTTGCTGAGCGTTTGCAAGGCATTCAATGGAAGACTGGAAAACTTATTTCTATGTACCCAGAACATGACTGGAAGTTCTGGCATATGGTATTGTACTGCTTCAGATCTTCCGTAGTTAACCAAAGTTATTACTAAAGCAAAGAGTAATATTTGCACTGGGACTGTCTAATGCCCAGGCCACTGAATAATTAAATTCAGGGCAGAATTCAAGCTGTCAGCATCTCTTACATTGTGATTTATTTACATTAGTACTGAGTCAGGTAAAATATTTCTATTTACACCATCCTGAACAGAACAGAGAAATACCCATCTCTTAGAGTTGTTTTCAACAAGTGAGATGTATGTTGAAGAAATAAACACTGGATCACATCTGTTTGTTCAGACAATATCTGCATTTTTGCCCCAAAGTCAAGCTACATGTGCAGAAGCTCCTGTGGCCATCAGAGAAGAATAGGGACAGGCTATGTGTATCTATCTGCTAAAGTTAGCCTTGGCTCCAAGCTGAAATATGGTAAAAGCACAGTTTTTTTTCCAGCACTGTTTACTTTTCCTCCGTGTTCACAAATACCTTGGCTCTGCAGAGGGCCAAGGCTGTCCTGCAATATTTTTCTCCCTTTCATTTTCTTGAAGCTGTTCTGCTGGACACCCATCAGGTTTATTGAAAAACTGGTAACTAGGAAAATGAGAACGTATGAGGAAGTATTGACCTGACCAAATCTCTCCCTTCTCTTCCTCCACACACTGTCCTTACTGAAACTATATTGCACTTACATTGCCATTTCAGCCTCGCAAGCCTTACAGTGCTCAAAGTTTGACTGTCCAGTGAATGGCACGTGGAACTGCACAACACTCTTTAAAAAGTGAGCAAGATTTGTAACAGCTTTTGCAGTCAGGTGGCTTCTGCCTGCTGCAGGTTTGGTAAGGTCGGCAAGCACTGAGTGAGTGGCATGTAGCTGAGTGGCACATATTTGTAAAGTGTCATTTTAGTTCTAGGACAAGTCATGCTTTACAAAAGCCCTAAAGGCAGCTTGGGGTGAAAGAAGGGCTGCCATGTTCACACCATGGACTGTGTGGAATCTTGTTAAAGTCAGTCTTTGTGCTGCAAAGACGTAGAAGTGGTTGTGGACTATAAAGGAGTTACCCTCATCAGGCTGTACCCGATAAACAAATGACCATCTCACTTTTATTTATTCTGAGGTTGGGGGCAGTGGAGGGGTCAGTGGGTTGTTACACAAAGTATTCATTTAAACGCTTTGTAGTTATCTGCTGCTCCTCCAGCTCTCCTCTAGCTCAAGGCTCTACTTTTTTAGCTGGGTTTTAGCTCCTCTTTAGGCTTAGGCAGCTTTGCTTTGCAAGTACAGCCTTCGCTGGGGGATCACTGAGGCAATCCACTCACCAGTGCACTGCTTGGCCTCTTCCCACGTGTAGCGGGGCATGTAGCCAAAATCCTGCTGTGCTTTTCTGTAAGAAAAGGTGAATGGAGTGTTCAGTAGAGTGACCAGGTGCCGATTGGTGGAGGGGATGTACCTGACAAAGGGCCGGAGCAAGAAGCTCACGATCTCCAGCAGCATCGAGAAGTAATACAACATTGTCAGGGGCATGGGGAGCTGGGGCTCGATTCCAAACCCCAGGTCCTTCGTCAGCTCATAGTTTAGATCTGCATAGCTCATATGGGGAGTGTCATCTGAGATGTAGTAGAACTTCCCCCTGACATGCTTGGCTTTCTGCGGGACTCTCAGGGCTTTGGCTGCCTGCACGTGTGCCCAGGCGATGTTCCCCACGTACACGGGGTTCACCAAAGCCTCCTTCCTGGAGAAGCGCAGGTACACATTCTGGTTCAACAGACACTTATCCAGATGACCTTGAAGAAATGGGCATCCTTCTCCAAAAATGTACATGGATCTCAGGGCACAAGTCATCAGCGTGCCACCATCCTTTAGCACCTGGCCATCTGCTTTCAGCACAGAATCCTCCGCCAGTCTTTTACTTTGGGCATAAGGGAATTTTGACCTAATCTCATAAGCTGTATCTTCATCACCATTGAAAATGGGGTCACCTTTGCAGTTTGGGCCTGTCACTTCTATGGTACTGGTGTATATGAAGTGCTGGACGTTGCAGCGGACACATGCCTCCAGCAGCAGCTGAGTACCTTCAAAAAGTGAAACATGCAAGTCAGTCTAGACCTCCCCAAGCAGGAACAAGAGGGCTTTTGAGATCAGAAACAGCATCTTGGCCAGATACCCCCCTCTCTGCAGCTGGCAGAATCCTGTCCCAAACTGGGAAGTTCATTCAGTGAAACTGAACCTGCTCTGAATCTGTATTTAAGTGGTATCATTGCACCCTCCAGACTTAAACAAGGGTGATCATTGGGTCTTAATTGCATGTTGTGAACTTCTTTCATGCCAAGAATCAAATTCTGTTCTTCCTTAACTTAGTGTGGATATTGACCAGAGGCTCAGAGACTTGTGCCCATTTGTTGGATTGACTTGGCTTAAGGCTGAGAACCTTCAGAAACTGCCCCTCTCATCAGGAGCCATCCATTCCTTATGCTGAAACCCTTGTTTCCCAGGCTGGAGGATAATGCTCTTGGATGGTTTGCTAAGCAGGGACAGAATTAATATGGAACTTGACTGTCTGCTCCAAAATCAGTAACACCCAGGGCAAGTCTATCCATTATTCAATTGACTTGAGAGAAGGGCTTGAGGAAAATCATGTTGAAACAAGGCATGATAACGTGTAGGCAAAAATCATAAAGTACAGTGAGCAAAGTGGACTGATTAATGAGTATAAAATAGGAAGAATTATTGAACTGAATATTGTTAGGGCACCAAAATTCCTTTTTTTTCAAGCTTGAACAAGCAAAAGAAAGAAGTTGATACAAATGAAAAATAAATCTGGATGAGGCTTTTAGAAACAATAAAGAAGTGTGAAGAAAGAAAAGTTACACAGTCAGGAATAAATTAATGTGAAAAATGAGTTCATGCAAGTCACTGTGTTTAGATGACACATAAGCCAGGGTCATCTGGAAAATTAATTTATTCATAAACTATAATATTTTAAAAATCAATACCCTAATTGCTGCTGTTTAGAAAGTGAGGGAAAGTAATAAAGTGCAGAAAAGATAAGACAAACTCAAATGAGATAGCAAGTTTAAAAAGAAGCAAACATAGAATTATCTTGACAGTTGGTATCTGTTCAAGATGAATTTCACCCAGCTATAATGTGGTTTATGTGCAAATCATGGTAGTGTGTATAAAATGTAAAGATTCTTACAGTAGTAGGAATTTTAGTATCTTTCATATAGCATGTAATAAAGTAAATCTTCCATGGAGTTGGTCTCCATGGTTTGCTTGCACACCAAGCATTTCTGGCTGAGCATCTGATTCACAGAGGGTACTTTTGTTTAGATTATATTTCATTATTTTCCTAATTCCCTTCCTTTAAAAAATTGCCTCTCTTCCTTCCTAAAAATATCTCTTTGCACGGGGGCATTGCGAGGCATGTGAGACAGAGGAAAGCCCTGCATCAGGGTGAGTGTAACTTGTTCCCTTCTGCTCTGGTTTGTGAACATCCACATCAGATTCTTTGAAACATTTATATTATAAAAGTTCTATTTTCCAGGAGAAAAAAAACTTTCACCCTGTAAGCCTCTGAAGTACATAGCAGTGTCTTAGCTGGTCAGAAAGTCAGAAGAGCATCAGAATGGAAATGGAAGGAAACAAGGAAAGGAGGACAGCGGTGTTTACTGACTGATATTAGGGTCAGTTTGCTCTGGGAGCATGACTGGTGTGTGCTTTCATTCTAGCAAATGTTATCAGCCAACCTGCTCTGGCCCAGTGGGCTTTCTTCACCCATAGGCAGATATTGTTGGAAGAGGGGGGGTCAGAGCTACAAAGCTTTCTGGTTTAGAGAGATTTTAATATTTGTTTGTTGGTTTTTTTTATATTACTTTCCCCCATGGATTTAGGCAACACATTCTGCTGTGAAAAAAAAAACACTGCAGCAGCAGCATGGTTATAAACACAGAGCTTTATGAATTCTCTTTCTGAACTACCACGTCTGTATATTTCCATACTACCCAATGCACAGGTTTCCAGCAACTTGCCTTTCTGCTCTTCCTCCTGGCAGTGACATAAGAGACTCCACTGGGCTCTAATTTGTGGTCACTGGCAACTTGTGACTTTGAATGAGCAGAAATGAAAGGTTCTTAAAGCAGAAGGTGCCGGCAATGAATCAGGCTGAAACAACTGAAATGCCATCCCACTGTTTTTAAGGTGCATGTAAGAGACAGCTCAACTACAAAGAATTCTCTCCTGCTCTGAGCACTGGTGAGCACCCAGTATGTGTAAAAGTGGTGTCTGTAGAGATATGTTCCTTTTTTTTCTGTGAAGAAGCCCTGTATCTGTGGCAGAGTGGAACAAAGAACTGGGAAAACTATCCATGTAAATACGAACATCTTCCCCAGATCTTCCCCCAGCTGCTGAAGCAATACAGCCAGGGAGGTCAGTATGCAGGCAGCTTGGGCAGTACCAGTTCTCTGCAAGGCACAGAGAGTTTTGGGATCACAAGGAGGGGGGGGTGAAGTTTTTCTTTTAGGTAATGCGTTTAAATTTTCTGGCAACTGATGCTGCACAGGCCGTTCCTGAGACAAAAACTTCTCTCTTCGTCTGAAATTTTCAGTAAGAATGGGGATTCCTTAGTAGAAGGAGATATCCCCTCACCAAGTCAGTGAAACCCTTCCCTCCCATAGCTCTGAGTTTGTTGGGGAATTTTGAATGATAAACTCAAGGTGGGAGAGCACTTGTTCCTCCCAGCTGCCTTTTTGCACATACAGACTTAGTGGCAAATGGAAGGATAAGAAGAAAAGGAAGAAGGAAAAGAGTAGGAAACAAAGAGCCACAGGCTCTGGAATGTTATCAATGCAACATTGCTGTAATAGCAGCCAAAGCCTGCAGTGTTTGTAAAAATTGAGAAAGGTACACAAGCAGGGATGTTACGTGAGGAGGGAAAACAAGAACTGATTTCTGAGATGGGCATTTGGATTTCAGGGGTGAATTTCTTTCAGAAAGTTCCACTGAGCATGGATTTATGACTATCACCATGGAAGGCAGAGCCTGTGCAGATCTCAGGATGGGCATATGTGTAAGTGTTCACAAGAGTGAATGATCTGGCAGTGCCCTGCAGTGGGAGACTGGGTGTGGAGGGGCCCAGAACTGCATAGGGCAACCCAGTTAACGTGGCTCAAAATGAACACAGGTCAGGTGCTCCCTTTCTTGAGCAGATGATGATCAGGACATAGTAGACACAGGTTTGAGAAACGTGCTTCACCTGCTCACCTGTTACATTGACTTCCCAGAGCAACTTCTTCTCTATGAGGCCCAAGGTGTCAATAAGGGAAGCCGTGTGGATGACGAGGGAGACCCCCTGACAGGCACGGTGCAGGAACGTCACGTCTCGGATGTCCCCTTCCAGGATTTTCACCTCAGTCTTACCCTTGAGCTCTGCAGGGGCAGCAGAAAACAAAGCAAAAGACCTTACAGGCATCCTAAGATGGGCACTGAAAGGAGCAGTGAAGGGCTGAGCCTGCCTGGCAGGTGCTGATCACCACAACACAGGGGTGATATTTTGAGGCTGGTGGAACTGAAGGCATTTTCCAATGACTATCATGTCAAGTGCTAATTACATTTCTAGAAAGATTTATGTTGAATTACCAACCATATATTTGGAGCCAATATTCAACATGGTTTTTTCTTTTTTATTCTTTAAAGAGAGGTTTTTCCCACTGACAGCAAGCTTCCTTCATGTGTGACTGTTTTACAGTTCTAAAGGGAGTAGCCTTGGCTGTGCATGTTCTGAAGGGTGGGTGGCTGTAGATGTGTTAACCCAAGCGTACCAAACAGCCGGGCACTGAATGCTCCTGTCTTCAAGGTGATGAATGATCCCTCTCCACCCACAGCATTTAAGCACAGAGATGTATTCACATCTATTTTCTGCCCCTTGACCTTGCTCATATTGCAGCTCTTATCATACACTACACACAGTTCTGACACACATTTTTCTTGTATCTTTGCCAGGACTTACCTCTTCTAGTTCCAGCTCAGGCTCCATTTCAGCGTCTGTGCTCTGGGGTCATTTTTAGATGGACATCTCTGGACTCTCAAGACTGTTCCTCTGAGCTACCCTGGCTTACTTTAACTCCTGATTTTTAAGCCCTCTCCTTCCACAGCAGCTGGAGTGTGTGACCCCAGTGGAGCTCTGGGGCTCAGAGCCGTTCCTCCCCTGAGTTGTGCTGGACAGAAGAATCCTTCCTTCAGCCCAGAACTACACTAACAAATGAGCCAGTACAGAAATCTACAGACAGAAATTTACAGTCTGAGGCAATGCTGCTCCCCTGGGGAGTCAGCTGGCCTGGCTGCAGCAATACTGCAGAAGAGAAGAGGACTTTCTCAGCATGACCCACAACTTTCAAGGAGGTGGTTTCATTGCAGCAAGTCCTCTCCCAGAGCCTCTTCTGTGGCTGCACTAGATGGCTCCCCAGGCACAGCTACTGGGGAGGGACTCTGCAGCACAGGCAGATCCTCCTGTCTTCTTCCACCATAATCAAATGCCCTTTTTAGGTAAGAGAAGAACCTGATCAATTTGTATGTGTCTTAGCCTGAGCCATGACCGAAATCTTGTGCAACCTAGTGCTTTGTCACAAGCTCCAAAGCAGGCAGTATTTCATTCCCTGTCTTTAATATGAAATGCTAAGAGAGACAGCTGTTGGGATCTGGAACTGAGTGGGAGTATCTTTTCAAATGGTTTAATCTCATACATATGTCATTATATAGCACGCTACAATGTAATCCTGTATTAATTTAACAATTATTCTGATGTAACAGGCTTGAGGGGCTTTTAGACAGGGATAGTGTTCACCACATAAATTCTGATTCGTGGCCCCTCCAAAGTCATCACAGTGCCCAAGCAGGAGCTAAAAAAATGGAACTTTTTACACATGCAAATCAAAGCTTTCAGGAAAAGCACAGAAGAAGCCTGTCCCTTTTAAAGCTGATCACAAGGATAGTTGTTACCACTCACTAGAAATCTGCTGTCTAGCTCCTTTGTGCCTTGTTTGGGCTTGCAGTTCTGGTGTGTGGTGAGTGTCAGAAAGTCTGCTCCTCTATTCCATTTTAGCCAGCTGCAGCCACCACAGTAAGTACAATATGGGTCTTGCTCACTTTGGCAGCATCAGCTACATGTCAGGGATCAGCAGATTGATCCTGTTTTGCTCTGGATGAAGAGAAAACTACAGGTGAACTTGGAACTAGAGAGGGGAAACTAGAAATAGATGACAGACAGCAGTTTTGGCTTACGGTAGACAGCAGAGAGAAACTTGATTTCCATCTACACAAACCATTGCCCAGGCAACAAAAAAGCACGTGTGTGTCAGGTCAAAGGAGGAGGAACACAATAAATTCAACTCAGCTTTCCAATTTTGTGTAAAGCAATTATGAGGAAGTACCTACCCACTGGGAAAGCTTTTTCTACTTCACCAGTGGTTTCTGTGTCCTGTGAGTTGCAAGCAAATTCCCTGCTTGCTATAGGGTGGTTTTGCCTTGGGAATGCATTGATTACTCAATAAAATTCAGTGTCCTGTTGTGAGCAGTGTTTGACTCAGCAGTTCAGTCAGACTATTTGCCCTAAAGCCTCTTTCTTTTTTCTATGTGTTATTTAAAGTTAGGCAAAGAGCAGTGTCTGTGGGCCTTAGCTTGAATTTCTAAGTGGTCCTTTATAGAGGACCTAATATCTGTGAGGTGGAGTGTGGGGAAAGGGATTTCTCATGAGAACTCTCCATTTTCCTGGTTAAGTGGATGGTTCATTAAAGTGGTCTATTTTGTGCATTCATGGGAAAAAATTAAAATTGCATCTTATTTTAATTTGTAAAGGGTAAAGCAATTTATTCAATTCTTTAGCCCAGAGAAGCTGAAACATTTATTCTGTCCCCTTTTCAGCTACTTGGATGTTCTGTTTCTGCTCTGCTTTTCTGTTTTGAATGCCCTGATAAAGGCAAATGAATGTCTGCAAGGTTGAACAAAAAGACAGTAATTTTTCCTCAAAAAAAAAGTGCCGGAAAAAAGCTACTCACATTTCTTTTCCCTTCATTTTCCATCTATTTTGAAGCAGTATTGAGTTAGCAGTGCAAAGCCACTCAGTGCTCAAGCATCACACAATCTACAGATATGTCTCTGAAAAATGACATGAGAAGAGGGTTCAGGAAGAAAGAGAATTGATGTGCAGAAGGGTGAGACAAGGGCAAGTAGGGAATCCTCTTGAGAAAAACACTGGACTTCTACCTTTGCCAGAAATGCCAATGCAGTAGTGAATGAAAAAAAAGAATTGTGTTAAGTGGAAGCACAGGAAATGCAGAAAGATAAGTCTGAAGCCGATGTGGGACATAGGAAACCCAAGGCACCAAACTACCACGTTCAACCTGACCTTCATTCTCAGCCACACAATGTGACTGGGTAGACTCCAGCTCACAGCACTTGACATTCACTGGATCATCCTGGACTCCCCAGGGCTGTGGAAGAACGCAAGTGCCACTATTCTGCACAGACTGAGTGCAATGGTCAAGGTCTCAGCAGGAAAGCTATTTGGACAAAAGAGGAGTGTCCCCGAGTGTCCCCTGGCATAAAGAGCTGTAACTTGCACACACTCTTTTGTCTCTGCCCTGACTCTGCAAAGAGATTGCAAGTGCAAAGTGCTCAAGAGATTAGTGAGAAAAAACCCCAACACTCAGCTCTGCTTCTGACTATTCAAGAAATCCAGGTAACATCTGCTAGCAAGTAAAAGTCCCTGCAATAAAAATAATGCAGGTCAGGAGACTCCAGCCCCACAGATTTTGTAGCAGCCCTGCATATGGAAAAGGAGTCACTGTGATAGAGAAGAACTTGAAAGGGAATGGCAGGGAAATATTTCAGGTAGTCCAGAGCACAGGCACTGGCAGGATGCTTGAAGAGTTGTAGCCACGAGGGCTGATGTAGACAGAGGGACTGCCAGTCAAAGTGCAGGGGTTCAAGTCTGTTTAAACACATCTGGCATGGCAGCCTACAGTTCCTACTACCAGTTTATGGGGGAGAAAAAGTCTTTGATAACTGATTTTTCCCTGCCTCCTGTGCTGGTCAGCTAGGCAGCAGGAATGTTAAAAGAATAGGAAGGGGGTGTGTGGGCAGTGCTCAGTGGAGGAAGAAGGGAGGTTAAGAAAAGCGGGCATAAAGCTTGACTATCAACAATTACAAGAAGAGAACAGGGAAACCTTTGTGGCAGCTCAGCCAAGACTGTGCCTGCACAAACACTTGTTTCCACTCCCTAGGACACTCCAGTATCCCTGCAAAGCTCTCCTGGCCCAAAGCAGTGCAGATGCCTCTATTGCTGCCCTCCTGCATCAGTGCTAAACTACACACAGTCCTGCTGCCTTAGCCTCTAATGTGGCTGCAGGTTTTGTCTCTGTGGAAACACTCCGGAAACCAGAGCTGGAAGGGCTGTGGCAAGGCGTGGGGCCATGTAGCACACCCTCAGATTTAATGAGGAAGAAGTCTGAGTTGTACAGAACCGTCATGAAAACTTGTGCAATTTGTATCAGGTTTATGGTGCACTGTTACTGTTCTTTGATGACACTTAAATGCTCTATAGAAAGATTGAGGCTTTCTAGAAAATCGTATGGAGATGTTCTGTAAGGGTTCCCATATAGTTGCCTATACAGAAGAAGAAAATTCTCTAGGTGGATATGTGATGGAGGAAAGCATTGTTAAGTAAATGTAATGTAAGAACTGAAGACTTTTATCGAATTTAGGTCGCTATGTGACTTTTTATAGATGTGCTCAGTATCCCAGGAAATGGGACATTTAAAGTGCAATACTCTGAGCTGCTTTCTCTGCCACAGGCTGTTTCACACACTGAGTGTGTCACTCATTTATGCTGTTTCCAGTCCTATCAAGAAGCCAGAGTCCTGCCTTGCACTTTGCAGATGGGTCCTGCCTCTTCTGTGCTTGGCACAAGTGTTCTGCTGCACAGGAAACTCTGATAATGTTAATAACAATGATTTTTAAAATACATCATCACAACTCTCAGGCAGAAGATCACTTTTGACCAAACTAACCACAGGTTGGAGAAAACCATTGGAATTTGCATGCACAACTTTGTCAGTGCATTCTAGTCTAGCACATCAGAGCTCAGCACGGCATGCTCTGGATAACACTGCCCGCCAGCCCAGCATAGAAAAGCTTGTGTTTTCCTTCCCCCAGAACAGAAGTGTCTGACTTTTGCAATGGTTTCACTCTATGGGTTTTCTTGTACTGGAAGAAGGGTTGAAGACAGCCTGTTTTCTGCATGAACGGGTCTCCCTCTCCTAGTCTAGAGAAACCTCAGGGCCTGACAAAGGAAACTCTTGTTTTCACATTTTACGTCTGATTTCTGAGCTGGAGGGAGGGGGAGGGACAAAGCAAGATTTCCTTGAAATAAAACCTCTACCTGCAAAGCTGGTTTGGATGAGAGGTAAAGACTTCCAAGGTATCCTTTTGGTGCAGCAACACATGCACCAGCAACACACAGTCCCCGTGAAATGGTACTTACTTTCAAACCTCCCAAGTGCTTCATTGCTAAAGGTTTTGTCCAGCAGCCGGATCTCAGCCAGCGCCTCCTCTTCTTCCAGCAGCAAGCGGACGATCCTCTGGCCAAGAAATCCTCCCGCTCCTGTCACCAGGCAGCTTACTCCAGCCAGGGACATTGCTCTGGGTTGCTCCTCGGTGCTGAACTGGCTGTTTCTTGAGCTTAGACTGGCTGGCTCACCTCCTGCCTGAGGGAATGAACATAATGACATCAACCTCTGGAGTTCTCACAAATCAAAAGATATCACCAGAAGGAGAGGCTAATGAAAGACAAAGTCTAATCCCTACCACAAACAACACTTTTTAAAGCATGTCTTACTTCTGCTAGCTATTCCTATTCAGAAGTAGCCTGCATATTTTTTCATGCAAAGGAAAACTTCTTTACAAACTATTAAAAACTAATGAAATTAACAAAGCTGAAAGTGCTCAAAATCAACTTCAATGCCAAACAAACCCCACAGAAGTCTGCCTCAGTCCTTGGTTCCACCTCACTAACACTCAGAAGGCTGTGGGGGAGATTTGCCTGTATTTATATACTGCAGAGCACAACCTCAGTCATTTTACTCCCCCTCCCCTTTGAGTGCCTCCTTTGTTGTGATTCTTCCACACCACCACCATCCCCTCCGCTCTCCCCACCCCCCGAAGAAGAAGGTCCTGCAGCCCTAAATTCTCAGAGAGTAAACCCTCATGCTGCTAATTCTCTCTAGCTGCACTTGCTTGTGTAATACAGTTCCAACATGAAGGTAGGGAGCTTAAAAATTAAATGTAAATAGCAGGACTAGCTATTTAGAGTGGTTTAAGGAGTGGACTCTACTGCTGTATATTTTTTGGATGCTGGGCTTCCTTGTTACAGCATGGGCTTCTCACTCTCTGCAGAATCAAAAACTAACCTCTGGGATTTTGCTGGTTTTTTTGGTATACTACAGGGATTCGAGGTGTTGAAATGGTTTGATGTACCATTAAAGTCAAATTAACTCCGTGGAAGGAAAAGATTCACCTCTGGAAATGTCCAGTGTGAGCGTACCTGGTCAAAATAAGGCTGTGCCTCTGCAGGGAGCTGTGTTGTTACTTGTTTACGTCTCCAAAACCCAGGGCAAACGTCCAGGTGTTTCTCCTTGGTTTTCGCTCCAGTTCTAGCAAAACTGTTTTCGTGTGTGAGACCAGGGCAGGGTTTAGGCATTAGCCTGAAGCTCCCAATACCTGCACTGCCTTCCTGGGTCTGTCAGGACGTGCTGGCTGCAGCTGTATTTTCTCTCTCTCTCCCAGGGATAGACAGACATCCCTGGTTAAAGCAAGATGATAGATAGGTAACTGCCTTAAGTGAGAAGGAAGACATGAAGAAGCCCAGCAACACTATTAAGTAGGCTGAAATCACTGGGAAAGGGATCACTGACTTTGGGCACAGCGGAAATGGATATCTAAAAATGCTTTGCTTCCATTCATGCGACTAACGCTAAGCTCCCTTTTTTATTCTATCACAGATTTTTTCACTCATTAAGGAGAACCCTGGAGAAAAGCTCTAGAAGAAGCATCCCCCACGTTGTTACTTTTTTTTTTTTGAGCAAAACTGGGCCTGCAAATGACAGGAGGAAAGCAAAACCATGGCTGTCGAAGGAGAAAGGTTTCTAACAGGCATAGATGACAAAGTCTTGGCAAGTGTTTCAAATCCAGCATCCTTGAAAATCCTTTCCTTACCCCAGCAAAGCTTTAAAAAAATTGTTATCAGTGTTTCTTTCCTTGGCTTTTCACAGGCAGGACCTTGACATTGTATGTTCTTATCAGAAGCTGCTGCAAATTAATTTTGTGCGCTTTGCAAGGAAAAATAACTGGCCGAAGCCTGCTGCTACACGTGGTGCTGCCTGTAAAAGAGCTTCCTTTTTGCTTTTAGAAAAGAAATAAAATGCCTTAAAGAGGCATTATAAAACCAGACAACACAAGATCACCAGTTAGGATAGAAAACACTCTCCTACACCATGCCTGCCTGTAAAAATGACCAAGTTTAGCAGGGGTAGTGCTTGCATGAGAATGTGAGTGCTGCATAGGGGACTGCAGGGAGGTTCATTGCTGCTGTGCTTTGGTCCTCTTGGGTATTACTTGGCCAAATGCTTGGCTCAGTTTGAGGGAATTTTAGACATCACTGCAGAGAAGCCTTCATCAGAACTGCCATTTGTGAATGTCAGTGGTCAGACAGCAGCGGTTTGCTCAGTTCATGCTCGGATCTACTGGTGCTTCTGGCAGTTCCACCTAGAGACAACACTCTCCCCTTTTGTTTCTTGTTGACCTTGCTGTGTGGGGTTGCCGTGTGGCATGACAGCTCCTCCGTGCTGCAGACAAGAGTGGCTTTGGTGTTCCCCAAAGGACACAGAGGCAGATGCTGGAATGGGCTCTGCGCCCCAGGACAGTGCCAATGAGCAACAAGGCCCTTGACCACCAGGAACAACTTGATGAAATTCAGAGCTATTGCGCATGTATTGGATTTTCAGACTAAAACATAACTCAGCAGCATCTAAAACAGTTTACCAACTGTGCGTTCTGTGTCAAGGCATAGTAGTTTTTTAACCATTTTGAGATCTTCTCTTTGACTTCATTGTGAAACAAAGCCACCACAATCTGATATTTTGCTGTTGAATGGACTACATTACTATGAGTATCATCTTAGAAAATCAGAGCTTGTGCATTTTGCGGGTGTTGGAGAATACACATGGACTAAGTGGATATCTTAGTATATGTGCCATCCACCGTGTCCCATCACAGCTGCATCCCTAATCTCTGGCTCAGGAACAGTGTTGATCCTCTGACTTTATTCATGCTTAGTGTGATGGACACTTTGGGGCAGTGGCTGGCAGGTGTTAGAGAATGAATCTTCTTAGTCTTGTCACAAGACAAAAACGGTATTGGAAGTGTGTGTAGTGGAGATGAGAAGAGAGAATGAGAAATAGTGAAGGGAAAATTCCCAGCAGCATTGAGAACAAACTGTATCATGGTACTGGAATTATTAAATGCAATAACATTGCAGAGCATGGCAGTTTTAGATGGGATAAAATGTACTTTTACAGAGGACAATGCTGTTTAATTGTGCAATCAGACAAAAGAAGCTATCCAGGATTAAGAAGAGAACAGATCTTTTCTAATTTAAGAAAAGGGTTTCTGAAGTCTGCCCTGTTGTCTGGGAAAAGCAAAGGCCTGGTCATTATTTAACAGGACCTTTTGATGTCTCAACATGGAGTAATTGTGAACAAAAACCACCAAAAAAACCCCAAAACACACACACACACACACACACACACACAGAGACACACAAAATCCATGGTACTTCTCATGTGAAAAACTGATGTGTTTCTGACCACCATGTTCCTGTAAGCTCAAAATGCCTAGATGCTGACAGATCTGGGAAAAAGAATATACTTTGAGATGTAGCTTTACTCAAGGAAAGTTTCTGCCCTTCAGAGTGGGAGACACTGTTCCCTCTTGGAAACATTTTCTTCTCTCTTCTGGTTGACAAGAAGTAACAAGATTTAAATAACTAACCTTTAGGCAGCTGAATCAAACTCTGAATAAATACAACTTTTCATAGTGGGAAACAGTTGTAAGACACTTTAATCAAAGTATGAAGATAATCACCTTGAGAGGCCTCAATGTTTCTGTGTCTTCAAATCTGACAAAGGAAATGCTTCCTATTGCAGTAGAGCCAAAATTTCTCCAGTAGAAGGGAGAAGGTGACTGTGAATGCTTCTTACAAGATCTACAAAATCAAAGAGACTTACTTGTAGTAGTCTTTGCTATATGAGACAGCACATGAGTTGGGCAATTATCTATAAACAAACATTTAGTTTCCTTTCCCCTTTTGCTTTAGGAAGAACTGTTTCCTCAATTGAAATTGATCAGTGAATTATGTATTTCAAGGCTGGAGGAATTTGCAGCATATGCCAAAGGAAAAAGTTTATATTTGGACCCATTTTGTAGATAAACTACCTTTGTAAACAGACTGACTCCCTGTCCCTGCTACATCCTCCAGGGATGCTGTGAAACAGCAGGATGTGATTAGTCTTTAACCCTCAAGTTTACAATCTTTGGGCACAGTTTTTTTGAAAGATTTAACCTTGTTTCAATTTGTATCAGAGATATTCACAACAATCGAATACAGGAAGCAGAACAGAGTGAAGACAAGAGGGCATGAGACTTTGGTACACATTGGCCCAGGCTTAATCCAGACCACAGAAAATTTCTGAAGTCTTGGAATACTTGTAGGATGGGCTGGTTAAATAGTCCCTCAGACTAGTCAAGCCCTGTGAGCTCTTATTTTAAGCTCATGCACCAAATATCTTTCATTTTCCTTCAGAAAATGCTTTCTGCAGCCTCTTTCACAGAGATTCATGTGCTGTCTTTGCAGGTCCTTGGGAGTTGGTCATGGCAGCACAGCGGTACAACATGGTACAGATCTCATGTGGGGCTCTTATTTTATGATTCTGTGATAGTCCCCAACAATTTAGATTAAAATGAGCCTCTGGAGGTCTCTGACCCAACCTCTTCTCAAAGCAGCATCAGATCAGACAAAGTTGCTCTGGGCCTTGCCCAGTCAAGCTCTGAACATCTCAAAGGATGGAGGTTTCACAAACCCCCTGTTGTGGTGTCTGACCCCCATCATGGTGAATTTTTCCCCACTAATTTCCACCTGGGATTTTCCTCATTGCAATTTGGGCCCATCACCTTTCACCTTTTACTGCAGACATCCAAGAAGTTGGGCTAGATTTTCTCCAAATCAGTAGTGGAAAACAGCAATGTGATCCCCCACCCCCCTGCCTTTAGCCTTCTCAGGACTGAGTACTCCCAGTGGTCTCATTCTCTTCTTGTACATCCTTGAAGTCCATCAACATGTGCAATAATTCCTGAGCCTTATCTGCTGGGTTGTCAGTCTGCTGACAAGGTTTATTGTTACTGGAACACAGAGGAAGGCCTCCATGTGAAGGCCTCTGGAAGATCACTGCAGACACTGCTATCTCTGAGAGAAACTGAAGTCTAAACAGAGAGAGGTAACAGGGCTATTTTCATTCTTCTGCCTCCTTAGGGCCAATTTAAAGTAGGGTTTATGCAGAAGGTCACTTTTTGATAGCATGGTTCCCCCTGCATATGCCAGGGAAGTGGGCACCAGGGTATTTGCCAGCTGCAAAGAAGGCTGTGGAAGGGGGTCTGTACCACTGAGAGGTGGCCCTTTGCCCCAGAAGTGGGTCTCTGCTGCAGCCTCACCCTTGAAACCTCAGCTGAAGAACAGTTTTGCCACTTGCCCCCAGGATTCACTTGCCCAGTTCTGATGGGATTCCCCTTTGGTATTGATTCCTGCGGTCAAAATCTTGCCTTCCCCTTGCTCTCCAGAGGGCATGCAGAACTATCCAAGCACACAGCATTGCCTCAGTTTTGGAATACATGCTGATCTGAAAGGGGGAAATGGTCTGGGAGGGTATTCTATATAATTGTATGGTTCGAAAAATCAGATAGAAAATGTGTATGGCTTTAAAGGGACAATAGCAAGAGACAGGATTGGAGAAGAAGATATTTCAGCTCTGTGATGCTGCTTGTTCCAAATACTTGCAGTCCTGGACCCCTGCTAACCCTCATTTCACTTGCAAGTGCACCATGCCTTTTCAAAGCTGGCTCCAAATGTACTCCACTAGACATCCAGGTCACAGGATTTGCAAATTAGTGCCTCTGCAAACATTTCTGATTTAAAATGTTTATGCTATCTTATACAAAAAACTTACAGAACAGCTTGATCAAAGGCTGCTATTTCTATGGCTACCTTAGTAGGGTTCACACATCCTTCAGCTCCACCTGCCCTCCTATCCTTCATCCCCCAGCTTCAGTGTCATGGGAAAAACAGAGAAGGTGATTACAGAATAAACCGTGGCGCTTTTATTTTCATGATGTGACTCTGCCTTTCGTTTAAAACAGATTTCTATCTCACGTACTCAGCAATGGTGTCAATGAAGCCCCTGGAAGTCAGCTCAGCAGTGCAACTTCCATCACTTTTGTTTCAGCTCCAGCAGACTGTCTGAGCTTCTTAAGATGGCTTTTCTCCTGGAAATATTTCCTTCACAATTGTAACAATGGCACGCATTCCAACATCTTGTTTTTGTGGGCTTTAAATGGAAGCTGAGACTCTGGAGCCTGAAATTAGTGGTTCTTCTGCCTCAGCAGAGCAGTTTTGAGCACTACCTCATCTCCAAGGAATACAGACAGCTGTGAGGAGCAGCATGAACAAACCATCAGATGGGCTGCATGCATGGAACATTGAGGGAGTCTGCAAGTGAAAGGTATCTCAGTGAAATGGCACTAAGAAATGGATGATCTTACAGTATCTGGATTTTTCCAGATAAAGGGATTTCTTTCAGTATATGGGAGTATAGAATAAGGAGCAATGGTGTTGATGGTCAACTACCAGGGAGACAGAGGAGCTCATTGTCATGAAAACAGAGCTTAAATGCAGTTGTCCCAGCCTCTCAACACCTGCCTTCCCATTTCACAGCATCAGCTCCAGAAGACAGTAGCTAAATTCAGGCATATGCCCACTCTCACCCATTCCATGTCCATGTCTAGGTCTTACATATTATCCAGAAGCAGATCTAAAAAAATTCAAATGCCTGGAGGCAAGTCATCAAGACATATCAGAGGAAACGTCCTGGAAATGGTGCTCCTCTGCAGAGCTTAGTCAGATGTCTCCAGTCTGCCAGCAGGCCCCTTCAGCCACTGCCATTAGCATGAACTGGAAGAATCTCTTCTAGCAAGTTTAGGACCTAACAAATCTCGTTTGATTCTTGTAAGATACGCGCGAAAGGAGGTGATGCTGCTGCCCCCATTTTCCCTTTTACACCAGGAGCCACAGGGCAATAAGCTCAGGAGGAACTGGGGGGCACATGTGCCCTCTCCTCCACAGAAAACGCAGAGCCTTTTCTCTGCTGGGAGAAAGTGTTGATCAAAGAAGCTCATAGACAGTTTCATGGGAAGAGAGCGGGCACTTTATTCTTGGGATTTGCCCACACAGCACTCCAAGCCAGGGTTAGGTAACTGTGCATCCCCCTGCACTTGTGACTCCTGTGGCATTTTCCTCCAAGTAATTACTGGGTGAATTAATGACCTCAGGCCCCCACCTTCACCGTCATACACCGGACAACCTTGACCACTAGTCTGCAAAGCGTCACTCTTCCCTGTCTGCAGCCTTTTAATCTTGGTGCTTTTACTGAACAGTGTCAGAGCTCCCAGTGGAGCAGGGAGAGGTCCCACTCGATGGGACACAACACACGCCCATGCGTGGTGCCCAGGGCAGTGCAGTTTGCAGGAGGCCACTGTCCGTGGTTGCCTTCTGCCGAGAAAGGGAGCTCTGTGTGCAAGGGAAGACTGGGAGGTGCACTAAGCAGGGGAGGTGCCCAGCAAGTTGGTACTTCTTTGGCACAAAGGGACATGTGGCATCCCATTGCTGTCTGGCATCCCTCTGCCAGTCTGTGCTGCTGTAACAGCAGGGGCTGCACTGGTGAGACTGGCCATAAAAAATATTTATAAGAAAACAAGCTCAGGTGTCTTGCCAGATATTTTTTAGATCATGTAGCTTTTTTAAAGATGACACACATTAGTAGTTTTCATGTATGTACAATATCTAGCCTCATTTAAAAGACTTGATTAAGCCAGAGTAGTTAAATCAGTTAAACTCTTTATGGAAATTCAGCTTGTTTCCAGTCCCACTGGCCCAGTTCCTCACTGATTTATAATAAAGACCAAATATGCACAAAGAGGGTTTAGCCATTTCAAACAATTAAGTCTTTTTACACCTTTACTTGGACAGCATTATATAAAGATTTAAAACAATAGATGTTAAACTCCTCCTGGGGAGAATAATTCAGGATAAATACTCATGCTGCAGCCTATAGACACACACAAACCCCAAGGGACATCAGATCCAAGTATGAACAGATTTCTGCTCTGGCTGTAAGACCCAATGTGCCCCCACTCTCCCTCACCTCCATTCCCTAGCAGGTTCCTCAGCTCTGGGAAGCAGCAGGCTTACATCCTGTCCACTCTGGGCAGCCAGAAAGCAGCTCTGACACAGCCAAGGGCCATCAGCTTCCTCACAGGAAGGCAACACTCGTGTCAGGAACTTAGACAGGGAAGGGAGTAGCACACATTTCTGCTACCTGGGAGATCCAGTGTTCATGCTGGCAGCAGGTGTGACACTGCCTCTGAGCCATCCTCAGAGAGCCAAGGCCACATGTTGCTGGGGTGGTGCCAGCAGCTCCTGCCCACTCTGTTAGCCTGTGCTGGCTGCCCTTACCTGCAGGCAGAGACCAGGGCACCAGCTGAGTTACGTACCCACTGCCACAAGCTTGTGGGGCCCGCTGAGAGCAAACAGGTCCTGACTGCTGCTCAGATGAGGCTGCCTTACGAATTAGCTCTGTAGAGAAGGAAGAGGCCCTCTCAGCAGGGAGCAAAGGGTTCTGCTTTGGTTACTAGTGTTTTCATTGCTCTGCATTTAGAAGCAGTGGGCAAGACCTGTCCCCACCTTCAAAGGGTAGCTGGTGTGCCTGTTAGCTGAGGCATCTTGTTTCTGTACCTGCTGTGAATACATCCAGGAAAAGGCCAAGCTATGGAAGATATCAGCCCCAACACTTAGTGTGCCAGAGCAGGAAAAGTGTGTAGATTGAGTTGCAGTCAGACTTGGAAGGACAACCAAGTGGAAAAAGCAAGACACATAGGTTTCCCTGTCTGGCTGTCCAGTGTAACAGAACTGGGGAGTAAGGCCCAACATAGGTAACGCCATGGAAAAGCCAGTTTAAAGCAAATGTATTTAAGCAAGTAACAATTACCCGAAATGTTAAGAAATTCATTGGTCTCAATAAAAGCAGAGCACAGGCTTTGTTAACACGGAGACTTTCCTAATCTCTTCAGAAGTTTCCTGAAGGCCTTATCAGATACTTCTGGCACCTCCTTTTTCTGTCTTTAGTCTGATTGGGACCTCAGCTTGAGCTGCCTTGCAGGAGGCTGTTCACAGCTTGGAGATGTGAACCAGGTGTCGGCCGATCTCTGAGACACTGGTGCAGCCTGAAACACGTGAAATATCAGTGAGAGAGAAAGGTTTGTGGATGAAGCTTGGAAGGCCCCCTCTCTGAATTATAGTCTTGTCTTTTGTGAGTCAGGTTGGGATAGGCTGGCACTTCAATAGCTCTGCTCCTCAATGGCATCTTCAGCCTTGAGGTAAGGCACTGGACTTCCACACAAGAAGAGTTAGGAACAAGAAAAAAGAAAATGACTCTAATAACAAGCTGAGAAGTGTGCTGCCTAATCCAGTCAGCAAAGAAAAGGTAGACAGAAAAGATACAGGGATTGCTGTGTACCAAGTGACTGGAGATGGACATTTGTACTGACATTCCATCTGGTCAGATATGGGAGGAATAGGCATGCTGGTTGATAGCTGGCTGGACATTAGCCAGCAGTGTGCCCGGGTGGCTAAGAAGGCCAATGGCATCCTGGTCTGTAACAGAAATAGTGTGGCCAGCAGGACCTGGGAAGGGATTCTTCCCCTGTACTTGGCACTGGCGGGGCCACACCTCAAATCCTGTGTTCAGGAGAGATTTAGATTGGAAATTAGGAAAAATATCTTCACAGGCAGGGTTATCAAGCACTGGAAGAGGCTGTCAGGAAGGTGCTTAAGTCACCATCTCTGGAGGTGTTCTAAAGACATGGAGGTGTGGTGCTTAGGCATATGGTTTCATGGTGGACTTGGCAGTGCTGGGTTAAGAGTTGTACTTCATGGTCTTAGAGGTCTTTTCCAGCCGAAAAGATTGTATGATTCTATGAATTTTCCAGCTCCACCAAAAAGATCCCAACCTGCTGCTCTTGCTGAATCCAGTGGCCTTTTGCATGTAAAGAAGTGTAAGAGCCCACTGGAAAAAAAACCAAACAAACCACATTGTAGGAATCCTGGCTAGTTGAAAAAGTAACCTATAAAACCAGCCTGTTGAGAAATGCCCAATGGGATTTCAGTCTCCTAGTCAGCATTGCAATCCACTTGAGTTCATGGTTAAGATAAGACTGGATGTGGCACTTAGTGCCATGGTCTAGTAACCACAGTGGTAGTGGATCAAGGGTTGGACTTGATGATCTCAGAGGTCTTTTCCAACCCAGCTGATTCTATGATTCTATGGTTGCTAGAGCATGAAAATCCTTAATAAGCCCCTTTGCTGATGTCTGAATACTTCTGTGCTGAATCTGCATGTCACACTTAGTATCATAGAATATCCTGAGTTGGGAGGAACCCACTGTGATCATCGAAGTACATCTCCTGGTTCTGCACAGGACAGCCCCAGGAATCACACCATGTGCCTGAGGGCATCATCCAAGTGCTTCTTCAACTCTGGAAGGTTTGGTGCTAAGGCCACTTCCCTAGGGAGCCTGTTCCAGTGCCCAATCATCCTCTTGTTCATGTGTGAAACTGGAGTTTGACTGGGCTCTGCAAGTTTGCTGTTCGGTGAGGGGGTCAGATGTGGCATCTGAAGTTGGGAGCAATAGTGAGAAATGACAGTGAGGAACAAAAGTAAATGCTTGGAGAAGATACAAAGGCTTTTAAGACGTGTGGAATGCAGAGATTTGAACCTGGACCAACTGGCTGTATTCGCCATGCACATAGGCACAGAAAAATCCTGCATCCATTTTTAATGAACTTCTAATTAAAAAAATTGGTTTCATTTTACCCTGCAAAACACTACATTAAATACTGAAAATCATATGCTGCCATTCCCAACAGAACACAAATTCCATGTTTTGCTCAGCTGTACATAGCAGTTTTGCATCTCTTTGGCAGGGTCACAAAGGTGCTTTAACCTCCTTCCTCCATGCAAGCTTCATTTCTGTGACACCTGAAATGCCAGGTTGTTTTCTAGGAAGCAAAAAAATCCCCTCAAGTATAGCAACTAGGACCAGCACAGCTCAGGTGGATTCTGTTTTCGTGACCCATCCATCAGACTTCTGGTTTTATATGGCTTGCATGAAGAAACCTCCGTATCACCTGCAAAATACTCACCAGCCAAGGCCATTGACAAACGAAACTCATCCTGCAGAATTCTCAAAACATCCTGGAGACCTTCTTCACCCTGCTCCAACAGAGAAAGCAGTCAGGGTAGAAGGAGCACTGGCACAAAGCAATGCTGCAGGATGCTTGGACTGTGAGAGCTGGGACAGTCCCTTAAGCTTGTGCCAATTCCGGTCTCTCATACAGATGAATGATTAAAATGATATGATGGATGTGCTCAGTTCATCACAGATTAATTTAGATGCTTTTCATTTTGTGATACTTCTGAACATGGAAAGAAAAGAAAGCTGTTTTTCACTTCTGACATTTTCTAGCTGTTTTTTTTTTCCCACTTAGCTTTCAGTTTTCCTCCACCAATGGGCTTGTTATTTAAAATGTCAAGCCTTAAAATGCTGACAGTTTTTAATGAAGTAATGAGAGTTTTATATACGGTACTGCTTTTAAAACTGTAGTTTACTCAAATATTGGACTGAATCTTTAAAAATAATATATTGTGTGTTTTTCTCTGAGTGACATCAAGAAGCTCAAAATCCAATAAAATGTATATAAAATAGTGTAAAGTAGTGGACGATCTATTTTCTTTTTTTTCTCTTAAATTTTCTTTTTCTTTGTTGCAATAAAGAATGTTTTGGGTGCAGACAATGCCAGTGCTTGTTCATGCCCTTCTTCTCTTATATACTAGGGCAATGCACTGAGACACTTCTTTAGGAATACTCGAATTTACTCACCTTTAGGCATATTATACCAAACCAAAGTTAACCCCTCCAAATCCCATCTCCATTCTGCCTGCATTGTGGAAAAATTGCAGGCAAATCCCAGCAACACTCTTTTCATGTTAGGCCCATTTTTGTGTTTACTGGCAAAAGAAACAGTACTGACAACTCTTCCAGGTCTTTCAGAAGTTTCAGGTGATTTCTTGCTTAAAGCCTAGCTACTGGAATCTACAGCAATCACACCATTGTACAAGAGTCTAATTCAAAAGATAGGAAAGGTTCCATAAAAATAAAGATTATCTTTTTCTTCTAGGGAAAGGTTTGGAAGCTCCAACCAAGAGGCTAAAAAGCAAAAATTTAGCAAAGCAAACAACTGGTATTTTAATTATATTATGTTAACCTTCTGCATCAGAGGCCTAATTCATGACTCTGGATTGTAGAAATATTCCAGTAATCGAGAAACAGCAAAGCTGGAACTGAGATAGTAGTGGCAAGCTCAGGCATGGTTGTTGTGCTCAGCCTTGTCCAAAATGTTTTAGACATCAGTGGGGTGGAGTACTATATGTGTTTCTGAAGAATTCATAACACTGTTATGAAACTGTTGTATCTAAACCATATATTGTCCCCAAGGTTGCTGACAGCAAATACAATTGTCAGACTCATCTTTCTGGCAAATAAGCCCACCTCTGATTTTCAGAAGCACAGGTGGTCCTAAGTCCTTACAGTATTTTAGTACCAAGATGAAACAAGAAATCAGGTCCCACAAAACAATGTTGTCAGCTCTAAAATCATATAGGAAATCATGAAATTCAGTGGTATTTTAAAATCACAGAAAATGTCAGATTTTTAGTCAATTTGGGGTGATTACACTTAAAATTCATTAAAAAAACAAAAGAGAGAGATTCTTCACCAGTGAAAACTCTCTCTATGACTTCAATAACGGTGTTGGAGATTATGAGAAGCAGGCATATGAACTCAAATCTCCTTACTCACCTTGTAAGCCAGACCCCATAAAGCTGGTCTCCCAATAAAGACACATTTTGCTCCCAGTGCCAGGGCTTTTAACACGTCACTTCCTTTTCGTATTCCACCATCTAAATAAACTTCGACTCTGCCTCCTACTGCCTCCACAACCTCAGCCAGAGCATCGATCTGCAAAGAAGCAGCCAGTCTCACCTTGGGGTCAGCTTGGGATTCCAAGAGAAAGAGGATATATTCCAAAGAGACAGGCAAGGATGCAATGCTTTAATAGCATATCCTCTCGAAATGAAATGTGATGATGCATCACAACCAGATCAGCACCAAAATTTGCGGAATAAAGTGCAGTTCCCTGTTCTGTTTGCCAGAGAGGTAATGCCATTTCCCAGTGCTTTGGTTAAACTGATATTCTTTGCCAGCACTTCTGCTAAGTGAAAAAGTAAAATTTTTTCCTTGTTTTATGAAAGATTTTAAGTACTTTCATTGAGACAATCATGAATGGTACAAATGTTTGTAAAAAAAGGAAAAGGCTGATGTCAGATTTCTACTATCTAAACTGCCTAAACTTACATTTCAACTTAATCCTGGTGACAGCCTGCTGAGTGCCTCCTCAAAGCCTCCAAAGCATCTGTGAAGGCTTTCCATTGCTTTGTAGTGCAGTCAACACATGATTTCCTCCAGGTTACCTCTCCTGATTCCCTAAAGTCTTCTCTGTAGAGTCCAGCACAGACTACAGTCCCAGTTTCTAGTGCAGGGCAGCACCACACAGGGCTGCTAGCTCTGGTCCCAAAGGCAGTACAACCAGGGGCAAGACATTGCACTAGATCTAATTAACTCTCAGCAAACCCGAATGGCTCTTTTCTGCAGTCGCTTATACCCTTTTATCTTCTTATTTTATTCATTTATTTATTTGTTTGTTTTTGAATTAGAGTAGCTACAACTAAGAATACTAAGTAGATTTTTCTAATTAATGCAACACTTTTTTTCAAGATTTCAGACTGAAAACTTTCAGGCTGAAATTTTCTAGGAGTAGCTCAGCAAGAGCAGGGACAATAGTTTCTGCTGCTAGACTTGGTACCAGAAGAATAGCAGAGCTGAACTAGGGAACTACTGCCCTGCCTCTGTATTTAAAGAAACTTCTGTGGTAGAAGAACAATTTAATGTGGATGAGATTTCTGTTATTATTCCCTCAGCATTTAGACTATTAGGGGTTTTTTATTTGTTATTGTTAGGCTTGATGTAGAAAAGAAGAGAATTCCATGGTACCTAATTTTATTTGACAAGGAAAAACAGAGAAAAGAAAGTTTGTAAGACACTCTGCAATGCAGAACTGTAAAATAAGAACAATTGGAAAAACTGAGAGAAGCCAAATCAAACCAGTGAAATACACATGTGTCCAAACAATGCTTGATTTCTTTGTACAGATTAAAAAACAGGGGAATTTCTTTCCAGAAAAGTTATCCTTTTTCTGGCTCATGAAAGTCAATAAATTCCCATTTAGACTTGAGTCTGTAAATACGCAAGCAGACCTCTCACTAAGTCTAGCTGCATTGTTTTGCATGTTTTGACAGATGTGAACAATGAGAATACATTATGCTCTCATTTGTATATTTTTGGTTCCTGAGCTTTGTTTTCCTTTTGCTGCAGTGCGCAAAGAGTTCTTGTGCACTGCACCAGCTAATGGAGGCACAGGCAGAAGCAGTAGTTTATCTGCAGTTATGTGGGTTCTGAGACACTTACAGAACCCTGCCAAGAAGGTGAGAAAATGCTTCAGTGGGTAGCCCATGCCAAGACATGCATCTTACCAGTTTAAAGCTAAAGGACATCTGCATGCCTCCATGGCCACTGAACAAACACAAGTCCACCAGAAGTGTACACACAAAGCTGGACATAGAGATAACCAGGTTAATGCAAATGTGTAGACTGTAAACGGTCATGGGACATCCATTTTTTCACTTACAGTGGCAGGTACTTCATCCAGTTGCCTTCCACCATGATTGGACACAATAATTCCCTGAACTCCATGTCTCACTGCCAGCTCTGCGTCTTCTCTCGTCAGGATGCCTTTGAGGATGATGGGCAGGTGGGTCAGGCTCTGCAGCCAGTAGATATCATTCCAGGTCACAGAGGGATCCATGCTGTTGGGTGGCAGTCCGTACTCAGAACGGTCATCTCCCTATAGCCATAGAACAAAAGGAAATCTCATCTGAGCTGCAATAATTCAGAGGTCCCTTGAAGTCTTTCCTTGCCCTAGAAAAGATTAATTAAACTTGCTAGCAGACATGACCATCAGCTCCAGAAAGCACATGTCTCTGAAGAAGAATAATTACAGTGGGGGTGAAGATCAGTGTCTCTAATGCAGTTGGATGGGGATTTTGAAGATAGAACCCAGGCTGGCAGGAGGTCACGCCAGGATGCTGCAGAACCAGAAGGGGAAAAGATACGCCCTGGGTACAGCAGATGCCAAAGCAGCAGTTACCCAGTGGTTTTTGTCTCATGTGGTACATGCCAGCGCAGAAAATGAAAGGACAGGCTCATTTTACAGACCTCGAAATCTCGTTCCAAGTTCTTCAGTTTCATGTGGGGAGGAAGGCGGAAACCATTGCGGATATCGTCACGTCTTTTGTTCGTGTAGGGCAGATCTACGGTGATGACGAGGGCCTGGAAACCCAAGGCCTCCGCCCTTTGGACCAGCTTCTGGGAAACTGCCCTGTTGCGGTGGATGTAGAGCTGGAACCAGCGGAGACCCCCAGGAGCGGCCGCAGAGATCTCCTCCAGCGAGCAGGTGGAGTACGTGCTGGCAATGTAGCAGATGCTCATGGCTTTGGCCGCTTCCGGACGTATTGGAAAAGAATCAGAAACAAAGTCATTTGAATGGTCTTCCCAGACATCAGATACGAAATTTTGTGCTCATTACAGAGAGCACCTGAGCTCGTGTTTTATATATATCCTACAAAGCACAGTGCAACTATGCCCCCTGGATTAAAAATAGCTGTATTTACCATGCACTAGTGTGGGATCACGGTTAAGAAAGCAGGGAAAATAGAGATAATTTACCAAGCTGTGCCTTCATTTTGCAACTATCTTTTTGAAAAAAACCCATGAATTTTATCTTTATGACAGAGTTCTCGCAGGAATGCACTATCAATTCCACTCAGTGTACACAGAAACACATAGAAGGAAATAGACATTTCTAGGTATCAGCATTCCAAATCCACCATAGGATTTGTGAAGAGGGAATATCTTTTTCTGCAGGAGAGACACCTCTTAACCAGTAATACGGAATTCACAGTCTGAGACCCATCCACCACTTTAATGACCTATCTAGAGCTCCCAAGACTGAGAACCTTGTGTGGTTCTTGGTGGGAGTCAGAAATGTGTCCACTGCCCCTGCCTTAATTTTGCTGCAGATTTCATTGTGCTGAACTTGTAATAGTGGTAGCTGGAGAAGTAGTGCAAAGTCTATACAGCTTCCCAGGCAGGGTGTCAGAAAGTGGAAAAGGAGTTTGCCCCCTGAAGCCTGAAAATTTTGCTCAGTCACACTTCAAGCCATCCTAGCAGCTTCTGGGAGCTTTTCCACAACCTCCTTTTTGCCACATGGCAGCAGACCAGAAGAGTACCTCTGGCTGTGCTTTTCTCTCCATCAGGCCAAGCTAGCTGGTGGAAGCCGGTGGGAGCGATTCCTACAGGAAAGCTGATTTCAGTCCCCAGGATCTTAGTCCTAATGTCCATCACAGATACATCCCGCAGCATACGTGGCCGAAAACAGATTCTGTAAGGCAACAAAAGCCCCTTCAGGGTAGTAGATCTTCAGTGACTTTTCTGAAGTTCCATGGAAACCAGGTCTTCATTTACCAGTTACAAAGCAAGAATCTGAGCCAATAAACAGAACAGCATATAACAAAGGCTCTCTCTCAACTCTGTTCACTTTTAAAGGTCAATTCAGCTGGCAGTTCAGAAATTTACACTTGTCATTAACTCTGCTTACTGGCCAGAGTGCATAATTTCTGCATTTCCCACCTCGGATCACCGTGTAGTTGGACCTGATGATCCTTGGGGTCCCTTCCAGCTTGGCATATTCTGTGATTCTGTGTCTTGTTCTCCCATTGTCCTTCTACTTGCAGCCCAGTCCCAGGTCAGTGCCTTCCACTCCACCATTCCTGTGTCTGTCCTCACAGTAGTGTCCCTGCCCTCACACTCTGCAGCGTGTTCCCCAAATCCCATCCTACTTACACAGAGGTTTCCTGCTGTTCATGAAGAGCTCCGTGTTGCATCTCAATCCTTTGTAGCTACTCATCCCCCTTCCTGTCGTGCCATAAATACCCTACCATACTGTACCCTCCCATTTGCCTGTACCCTCAGCATCCCTTATGCCTCATACAATCCACGTCATACTCAGGCTGGCATCACAGCGTGCAGCGTGTATTCAGGTAAGTGCATTCTGCTTGGGGATTACCTTGAAAGGGCAAGGTGTTGGGTGTCTTTGTTTGTGAAGTCCAAACGCTTGCACAAAAACGTAGTTTAAAAGCTCCCAGACCAACAGCCCTCATTTCCTCCTCACATTACCTTTCATATGCCAAGATGTTTTCATCTCGTGTGTTACAGTCATCTGCTCCAGCTGCAATATAATCCCAAGCAATCTTGGGTAAATACTTTTTAGCATAGGCTTCAAAGTCTGAAAGACACACCATAGCCATTGCTGAGAGAGGCTCTGGGAACCTTGAAGAAAAGAATAACATGGAGCAGAAATTAGAGCCCTGAACTGTCATTCTCTCTTCCAAGGGTTCTAATGTCACTTTATGAAATCCTTGGAGTCATCTGTTTTTTAGAAGAGCTGCTGAGAGGTTGTCTCAGTCTACTGTGCACATCATTCTACGGAATGCATCTTCTCCCCTAGCATGAGATGCAGCTGTAAGAAGTTTGCATCTCCATGCCTCTCTTTATGCTCTTTTAAACAGTAGCCTGAATAGGACATTTTAGGTCCTCTGCTCTTTTGGTTGTGTAATTCTGTCATAAGTTCCATCTTAAAACTAGCTGGGTTATTTGTTCCACTAATTCTGCTCAAAGTTTGTCCCAGAACATCATTTGCTAGATTATCCCTAAGGACGGCTCCCTGACTGAACAATTAGTTATGGAATACAGTGATGGAATTCAAGATTATGAAATCTGGAAACAAGTAAATACAGAGTCTACATTTAACCTGCTCCAGCATGAACGCATTGTAAAACTATGTTCAGGCTCTGACTGTAAGTGGAACAGCAGAGCTGTGGAAAAAATGAAGAATTTTCTACAGATCTTCATTTCTCTTCTGTAACTCTTCTGGGTGTTTGCACTACATGCTGGAGCACTGACATATATACTATAAAAGGAGCATACAGGATTTGGACAAACCATAAGAAAACACTGGCAAAAAGTGAATTCAAAAAATGGAACATGCTTCTAAGAATTACCCTCAGCCTTTCAGGGAAGAGGAGTGATGTTGTGTTACCCAGATGTCTAATCAAACCAATATAAATGCTGCCCAGCAAATGCCTGCACTTACATACTTTTGAAGTAGCCAGGACTAAAAGCTATGCAAATTAATGTCTTAGCAAACCGTGCCTTTGTGTGAGGAAAAACATATACAAAACACAGACAAAGTCAATTTATTAAATTGCTTGTTGCAATTACTTCTGCATCTCTGATTAAAATAGCCATTTAGCAAGACGTATGAAAACATGACGTTTTAGAACTGCTGTGGTTCAGTCTGATTTTTCTAAAAAATGTACAGGAAGAAGTAAATATCCTAGTTTTCAGGATTAGCCTCCCAGCACAGACTAACTAGGGTTGCAAGCTTCAGTAAAATCAGTCCCGTGTGTCTGATGTTGTGCACTTCTGGCACAGATAAACACACAGGTTATGTACACAGAAACAACCCATCAAACTGTGGGCACGGATACGTCTCTTTGGCTGAGGTACCTGTGTCTACCTTTGAAAATTAGGACTTGCAATTCTATGCTACTAAAGAGCCCAAGATGAGGGACTCATTGGAAGATGAAGAAGAAATGCGACTGATTTCTTCAACCTTGTTTTGTCTCATCTGACAGGCATTAGGTAGCCAGTGGTGTAAGTGCCCCAAGCCTGCTCTGTATGTCTTCAAGACATCAAGCACTGCTGATAGCACAAGTCTTCATGTACACGCCGTGACATATTTTTAACAACGTATCACAATTTCTGCTTTTATAACTCCTAGAAAGGTCAAAACCAGCAAGGACAGTAAGATAAACCAAGTCCTCTCTTGACGGAATAAACAGGAATTTTAAATAACCCAGGCCCAGTCCCATGTCCCAACTCAGACCATAATTCAGACTTACTTTGGGTTTCAGGGGGAGCTGCAGAAGGTGAGAGCGTCTCCTTCAAGGCTGACTGCAAACAAGATGTAGAGAAGGTCTTTACACTGAGTGGCTTCTGTTTTTTCTAGAGTCAATAAGCAACCACCAGAGATTAAAGCTCAATCCTGTGGCAAACTTTGTACTGTTTGTATAACACTATGTTTTGCTATCAGGGGATTAAAAATGCCTTCTGAAAATATGCATCAACTTATCAGCAGTGCATTTGCTTGGGACAGAGCCCTGGAGCTGAGCTCTTCGGCTCAGCTGATGGCTGTGCATTTAGGTGAGCAATACTATTGCAGGGGTTTTACTGAATCTCTAAACTGCTGGTAACTCGCTGCCTCATGTGCTATAGATCCTACCAAAATGATGATCCAGAGGCAGTGTGATTTGTTACAGCCCCCAGCTACAGAGCCTGGACTCTCCAGCAGCACATGTGGAAGAGACATTTTTTGCTTCCTACAGCGTATGAAATACTAAAATTCTCTTTGTCTTCTACCATTTTTAATGGACTATGGATGATCTCATCATCCAGTTTCTCTCCCACTGGGCTTACAGTTTCCCTCCTTTGGCCCCCCATTCAGTAATCTCCCAAGAGTGCTGCCAGTCCTCCTTTTCCTGTGCTTGGGGCTGGTGGGACTTCTTTGTGCTTCCCTCCATCTCTACTGTTTAGAATTACAAACCAGGACTGCTAACAGATCTTAAATTTATAAGATATGAAAAACAAACATTGGACAGTTTTATTTATCTTTCAGTTTTTTTAGCCTTTAGGGTTCATGCTTTCAACATTTCCATGCCCATAAGAGATCTTGAAGTTTTGATTTTTACTGATTCAAAATTGAGATATTATGATAACAGGTGCAGAGGGTGAGGAAGAAATTTGTTAAAACATTCCCAGAATTTTACTAGTATTGTTGTGCTCCCAGCCCAAGCAGCCCAGCTGAGGCAGTGAGCAAGCTAATGCACTGGGAAAGAGCTGGAAGTTGAATGGAGCTGCAACCTCCGGACATGATGTTCAACTGGCTGGTCTGGTCCAGGACTGCAGGCTGAAAGTTCCTGACAGCAGAAATTGTAGGTCCCTGACACCGTCTCTGCAGCTGTTCTTCTGTTAGATGCATTCATAAGGTCCTGCCCAAACTCAGCCAGGCATGGTCATCTCTACTACCGTGTTCTGAAATTTTTTTGAATTTATCTTTCAGAGTGCATTATCTGCTGACAGCACTGTGAGGTTAGCTTCTGACACGGACACGGGGGTCACAAACCGGGCAAGGTATGCACACATCTACATGTCCATGAGCTCCTTGGTTTGCTTTCCTGCTCAGAAGGAGCTATGCAGCAGATGCACTTAGGGTCACTTCTGAAGAGAAGAGCAAATTTCTCCCTCTATGCGCACACAACCGAGTGCATCCCTGAGAAAGGAGGAAAAGTCCCGCTTTCATTCTTTCTCCACTAGATGTCAGGTTTGGGTCATCTATATCTATCTTTGTTGTTAAAAACAACGAAAAATCCCCAGTACTTGCTGTCTTTCAAGACACTATGGCCTTAAAACCACTATGATCACGTCACAGGAGTGCCTGTTAACATGTTTGGAAATCTTCATTCTCTGTGTTTTATTCCTATGATTTTCTGGTGCACAGCACAGCAATAAATGCAGCTACATCTGGTCTGGCCTGAGCTTTGTTTCAGCCTACAAGTTGTCTGTAGGGTCCTCTGTCACATTTCTTGTTATGCTGATCTAAGGACTCTCCTACTTTAGGGATGCACATTGCAGGCAACTCACCAAACCATAAAGTTTATGGTTTCATGATTATCATCATTTTACATGGATTAAAAATAGTCTGTGACTACTGTATTTTGGATCAGGAAAGGGGAAAAATCTCTACATTTGTGCTGTGGCTTTTAGGAGGCTGTACTTTGCATCCAGATATATTTTCTTCCTTCACAATGGACTCAATTCAAAGTAGCAATGACTTTTTTGTCCCAAAAGTAGTATATTTTCTGATACTAGTAACACTCCTGTGATTTAGCTGTGAGGCTGTTAAATTCTAAGGAAATCAAAAAGATAATATCTTTTATTACAATCCCTGCATATACTCAAAAAAAGTGGGAGAGTTTTAAAGTTCTGGATCCCTTTCATTGGAGCACAATAAAAAGACTCTAAAAATCTCACTGGAAGCTGTCTTCTTTTGAAAACTGCAGAAAATAATATAGGAATAATTGCACATCTGGTCCAGGCTTGCAGGTAGAATGTCAAACAGCCAACAGCCAAAGCTCAATTTTTGCACAGATCTGCATAGCTGGAGTTTTGCAGCTGCTTACTTTTCCATACTAACATAGTCAAAGGCTCGTGAGTCCAAGCACAAAGATCCTCTGTAAATCTGTGCTCCAGTTCCTATTGCAGTCACGATGCTTGTTACTCCAGTTGGTTGTATTTGTTTGCTTTTCACAGATGGCAAATCACTGTGGGTCAAACTGACATCTCTCTCACTGATTCATCCACTAGTGGTCGGTTCAGTTCGGGACTTTCAAACACTTTGGTGAAGAATCTGGTGAACTCTAAGCAATGTAAATAATTCAGATTGCATACAAACAGTTTGCATACAGTCACCACTGTTTTTCCTTATCTGTCTTTCTTGGGCATATGCCTCTTGTTTGGAAGGAAAATTCTTTCTCCTTGTGTGTCAGTCATGCCAGAAAGTTTTTCCCAAATTGAATATGTAAATATCCATCCCTCTGTTATAGGTGGAGATGGCAACAAATCTTATATTTAACATTACCTAACACTTTTGATTATAAGATACCTTTTTCAGCTGCTTTTAATTTTTTTATATTTTAATCATGCTAGGCTGAAATTTTCCATCCTTGAACTCTGTGTTGGGCTGAATTTTATTTTGGGAACATTTCACTGCAAGTTGGACAGCAACTTCCAAGAATGAGGTTAGTGAAAAATATGATGGTTGGCCTATGCTGAAAATGTCTTACAGTGGTTTCTCTGCAGCTCAGTGCTTCATGCAGGGTCTTGAAATTAGCGGGGGCTGATCCCTGGGGACATCAGCCTGGACTTGCTGGCCGTATGAAAATCCTGTCAGATCTGACCCAGCTGTAAATCACTGCTTTCCACTTGCACATGCTCAGCAGAGCTCGTCTGAAATCCAGATGTTTTCTTTGCTGAAGACTTGCCTAGTGCAGAGCATGCTTCTGCCATAGGAACTCAGAGAGCCCCAAATACAAGCAGAGGACAGAGTGCTGGCCGCACCCCACTCTCCCACATCCCATGTCACCCAGGCTTGGAATCAGCCTGAAACAGCACAAAAGGGGAGAAGAAAGAAAAAAAAAATGGTTCTAAAGAGGACCTGTGGGACAGCAGCTTGGGACAGGCAGGGTGGCAGAGGCCACAAGGTCAGAGAGAGAGCAGATAGGATCAAAAACTGCAGGACATCTTGGGGTGACAGGTCTTCAAGGAGATAGAAGAATCAAGAGAAGGGGACAAATTTGGGGAAGATATGGGACTGCCTGTGACACACTGCTCTAGTGTTCTGGGAGATTACCAGATATTTGGCTATTCTTTCTGCAACCACCTCTGCCTCCAAAACCCATAGGAGATTTTGATTTATTCTCAGCATTACTCTGCATAACAGCAAATAGCCGTTTGGGAAAACATGTCTCATCTACCCCAATTTAGGTTCTCAAAAAGGAAGTGTTTGCTGCTAGCAGATGACTCCTCTAGTTCACGTGACAGGGCTCTGTACTCTGTGCCTGGAAGCCCAACCATGTTTAGTCTCACATCTCTGATGTAGTGTCACACAGCAAAATGTAATTTCTGAGCATTTCTTTCTGGCTTACCTAACATGCGAGAAGGTTACCTGACTACAAGTCTTCCTGCTGGGTAGGCATCTCAGTTGGACGTCTGCACCAGCATGAGAGAAGGGGTCTGAAGCACACCAGGCTTGACTACGTGCATCAGAGAGCACTGAGCAAAGATCTGCTAAACCAGTGACAACAGGGCACAGTGAAATTGCAGGATGCCACATCTGTCTTAGCCTCCCTGGACATAGCAGCTTATAGGTGGAGCACAATGTACCCTGCCACCCATCAGTCTGAATCTTCCTACATCACTAGATTTTCTTAATCATCTGTATTTGTTTGTAGTATCCTTTGTTACATCTCATCCATACTCTTTTCCTTCATTCCCCCTTTCTCTCTCAAAAAAAAACCCCAAAAAGGCCAGAAGAAACCAGGAACATGGTTCTGGGTACTACAGTGGAAGTCTGTTCCATGGCAATCCTTTAGATGAGGAAGATCTGGAATGTTTTGTGGCACTGAGGAGAGATAAGGCAGTCTTTTCACCTGGCTGGCCCTCTTCATAAAAAGCCTGGAGCTGTAGACTCTGACACCAGCAATGCTGGGATCGAGCCAATGGGCTGGGAGGAAAGATCACATCAGTCTTTGATGTAGGAGACCCACTTATCAGTCATGTGAGGATTGATGGTCTGCAGGTAGCAGGGAGGGAGCGCACAAGTGGGGTCACAGACTAAGCCCACAACCACAAAAAAAAAAGAGATTTCAGAGAGCAGATGCAGAGCCATTGAATTATTGCTGAGAAATGCTGAAGGAGGGAGGACAAAGACTGTACATTCTCAGTATGAAAATATACAGCACCACTCATCTCAGGTACTACTGTCAGGCAAAGAACCGGAAAAAGTAGTAAAACTTGCAGTATGTATGGAAAATAGGGGTTAAGATGTGAGGTGAGCAAGAACAGAGTTGGAGAGAAAGGCTTCCAGAACCTGTGTTTCCTAGAACACCCTGTGGTTCTCACCAGTTGCTGCCAAAGCTGCCTCCAAGGACACTGAACTCACTTAAGGTGGAGCAACAGAGGAGCTCAGGCATGACTCAGCTTTGAGTTTTCCCTTTGATTTCCATAAGCAGCTGTCCCTCTTAAAGCCAGGGAATCAGAGGCAGCTGGATATGACATTAACCGTGATATACTTTTATGTAGGTTTAGCTCCAAATTACTTTGTCCATAGTCTTACTTGGTCTACTAGGCCAACTAGGCTAGTGTAGCTGTCTAGCCTTCCTTCTTTGCCCTGTTTTTAAAGTACTCTGGTGCTGGCAGTGAAAGAAGTAGCTCACTTAAATCCACAGAGCACAATAAAAACAGAAGAAAGAGGTGCCAGGGACCTGCCCTTGTCTGAGTCAAAGACTGCTCTGGGCTTGATGTCCCACTTCTGTTTTATAAGCTGGAAAAACTCCTGGTAACTTCCACTTGCAGTGGGAATGATGCTGCTCTCTGACCACCATTTGGAAATCAGTGAGAACTAAGTCTTTTTCTGTCATTGAATAACAGTCATAAAAGAATAGAAAAGCAGAGCTGAGGGGAGAAGCCATCTAGTCCATTTCTGTTCCTGAATTCAGAATTAGCTACTCTTGTCCCTGTATCCACTCATGGAGATGCTACATCCTCCAAAGAAAACCCATTTAATTGATTGACTGCACAAGGAAAATTTACAGATATTTCACTTGGATCTCCCATCCTGTAATTTCAGCTACTACCCACCCATAGTGGGCACAGAAAAGACTCACTCCTGTTCTCTTTATTTCTATCTTTAAAATATTTAAATATCATTGATGGACCACGCCCTCTATTGTCTCTTTTCTAAATCAAATTATGCAAACGCCTTCAGATTGTCATTATGAACCATGTTTTCTAAAATTTTGGTCATCTTCAGTTCTCTCCTCTGACTCTCCAGCTGTTCAACATCTCCCATTAATTAAAGCACCAGAAACTGGACATGATCTTCCAGCTGAGTCTTCTCCTGCCCTTATCTGGAAAAAAGGAAAAAGAATATGTCAGTGCTCCTGTTTATTCAGCTGTGATGATAGAACAGTATTTTTGTGTTCATTACTCAGCAGTATGTTCCTTACTTATTTCTTCAGATGTACCATTCCATCCTGAGATGAAGAAAGGACACAAATACTTTTGTTCATCTCTTCCAAACAAATAAGTAGTTCCATCTCTTTTTCAACTTGGATAAGAGTCAGGCTAAGGGTAATAGAAGTCTCAAACCTCAGAAATCAACCACCTAGCAAAGAACTCTCAACTTTTTCTAAAAATGTTGAAAAAAAAGACTCCACCCCAAATACATGACAGAGACACCCTAACACACCCAGGAAGTCACCTCAGAGAAACAGAGACAGGCAAATTAAAATGATGTAATGGGGGCCTTTGAACAACAGCATCAAGAACAATCTCTATCATGAAAGATCCACTTCAGACTTGAGATTTGGTGGTGATGGAAGGGCAGAAAATAAAGGAGACTTTCATGAATCTCAGTGTGAATGAGAATGTGGACTCATAACTACAGCTGAGGGATTCCTTTTAGCCTTGAGTCTGAAGTGTAGCGCTTAAGCTGAGCGTAGGTCTCCAGAATCCCAGTACTGATGCCTTCAGGACAGTAAAACTCTGCTGGTGCTTTGAAAGTTAGCTTGTCTATTATTGTTAACGTCTAGACTCCCAGTGGAGCTTCAGTCCTGTCAGGAAAGCAGATGCTGTACTCTCAAAAGGCCACAGTATGGGATCAGAGGCTGCCCTGATCCCGACCAGCCCAGGGCTGACCCACTACAGGGTCACTCCTCTGGCTGACACTAAGTCCAAGAGCAGGGAAGCAGCTGAGCTGAGGCAGCATGATCCTGTTTGTACAATGCCCCGTGGCAACTTTCCACTGAGGGGTATCTCTGTCTCCTAACAGCAACGTGTGAAGCTTTCAGCTTGGGACACGCTGCAGCCTCCAGGGTCCTCCCCACAGAGCCGCTCTCTGGCTGCACAGCTGGTGACTGAAAGCAAAAGGCAGAAGATGGTGGTTTCCTCCCAAAAACTGCATCCTAGCCTCTCCAGAATATTTCTCCAGTTCATCAAGATTATTTAAAGCAATTTCAAACCCTCCACATACATTCTCTATTATGTAATCTACTTGATTAATTAAAAAATTAGCACTAGACATCTCAATTAACATATATTCCAAGTTGAGTGAACTATCAAAAACTACTCTCTAAATATTCTTTTCAACCAAAACGGCACTCATTCATCTGCTGAAAATTGTACACAGCCAATGTTTCCTTAGCTTGCTTCTGAAGACCTTGCATGAGACAATGTTAAAGGCTTCACTAAAGTTAAGATACGTCTTTCTACTGTTGTTCCCTAGCCACAAGCCCAATAAAGGAAGCATACTACATTGGTTTGGTATGATTTGTTCTTAATAAATACATACTGGTTGCCACTCAACTTGTAGTTGGCTTCTGGAGGCTCAACGATTGCTTACCCTATCCCCTCATTCTTGAGAAAGCTGTGAGAGGCAACACATTTATCTCTGTACTCCACGATTCCTCACAGATAGCAGCTAATGGTTCTGGCATTTCTTCAGACAATCCTCCAAGTATCCTAGCAGGAATTTCATCAACTCCAGCTGATTTGAAAACATTCAATATATCTCTTTCATTATATTGCTTGGTCTTGAAGCAAATTGAAAACATTCTCAGACATTTTTAGCAAAATTAAGGCCTTAGATGGTCATTCTGAAATTACAATATTCCCCAGGAGGCTGGAAAACCCAGGTAGTTGGAAAATCTGGTAGGTGTGGAAAAGCCCAGGCTCACCATGAGTAGCCTTATGACGAAAAAAATGGGAAAGTTCTGAGTCCTGAAGAAAAGCACAATCCAGAAGGTGCAAGTAATCCAGCAGGGGAAGGGAAACAAATATAATGAATTTTATACAAGATGCCAGTAAAAGAACCAAAGTAATGGCACACCACTTCTACACCATGTTTGAAATGGTGAATGAGAAAGGGAACCAGAGTGTCCAATCCAAAATGCAGACACTGATATACCACACATATTGGAAACCTGGGGCAAGGGAGACCATCAAAGGGATGCTAAACACAGGATATAAATTACATGATAAAGACAAACTGTGCCAGAGGAAAAGCAGTGTTCCACCTTATTGAAAGCTCAACATCAAATCAAATTTACAAGTTCACCATCTCAACAAGTAACATAAAGTCTGTACAGGTTGAAATTTCAGGCCTAAATAGGAAGAATATAACTATGAGAGACAATGCTACTAACCCAGGATAGCAAAATGGCTTGAATTCAATACACTGAAAGAAATCAGAGAGGCAGGAAAAACAGTAGCAATGGGAGACATCAAGTGCCCTCCTGTAGACTGACAAATGTCACACCAGGAGATGAAACAGAGATGACATTTTTGGGCTCTGTCAGCAATTATTCCATGGAGCAGCTGGTTAGAGCCCACAGGAGCAAAGGCAGTCCTTGGCTTTGTGGCTCTAGTTGTTCCAGTGGAAGCCCCAGTCTGTGACAGTGACCACAGAGGACTCAGCTTCACCAGCTCTAGAGGAGCACCGCAGGCCAAACACGCCAGTGCCATTGTCCTCTGCTTCAGGGAAAGCTATGCAGAAATGGGGAAATTTGTTAAAAAAGAAGCTAGAAAGGTCAGCAAAGAAAAATCCTAACAAGCAGCCTGGAAACTTCTGAAGAACCCCATACACCGCTGCGCTGACCTATTGAGAAAGGCCGGAGAATGGAATAAAGGAGGCCAGCACATATAAGCAGCCAAGTAAGCAAGTTTATTAACTGTAAGAAGGCAATTTTCAAAAAGATGTCTATTGTATCCAAACAAATAAAATGAAATGAATAGTGTAGTCAGGCAGATTAAAAGCAAAAATCCTAAAAGAGTTTGAGGAGAACTAGCTAAAGAAATCAAAACTAGTGCTTCAACAAAAATGTCAGGAGAAAAAAAATTTGCCAGGGATCTGCACAGTCAGCTAGTGATAAGGTAAGAATCAGAGACAATGAAACCATCCTGCATTGCTTTTCACTGGCAAGAAATGTGGAAACTTTTCGCATTGGGGGAAAAGGCAGAAGATATGTCTGAAATCACAGTAATTGTGGATGCTTCAAACAGACAAAGTGAAAATTAACAAATAGCTGAAGTCAGATGATACCTACGACAAAACAAGGATGGAAACGCTGAATTACTAGTCACAGTGTGCAACCTTTCACTTGAAACCTCCCGGGGACGTGAAGACTCAAAGGTGACGCACATGAAGCAAACTTGTAAAACAGGTCCTGGAGGGCATGAGTGAAACACAGTTCTTATGCTTCATACTACTTTATAAACCTAGAAATGTGAGCAACACAGCTCCAGAAGACCAGGGTGTGCATGTAGGACCAGGCAAATTCTGCTCGTGACAAATCATTAACATTCAGTGCAGAATTCATTGATATGTGAAGAAGTAGGATATACTGCAAGCGAGTCAAAATTGTTGTGTAAAGAGAAGCCTTCTCTGAAAGCCTTCTTTGGATGTCGCTGAAAGGATCAGCAGCAGATGGTTTAAGATGGCCCTGTAGACAGAATCTGCCTTGAAAAGTCTCTCACCAAAGCCTGCTAAGTATGCTAAACAGCCAAAGTAAAAGAAGGAAGAGTTATGGAAAAAATTAGTTGGAATAAAGGAAGTAGAGAGTAACAATAAATATTTTTCAGAACTGACAGATGTCTACAAAGGAGCTGCACAAGGATCTGTGCTGGAGGTACAAATATGCTTGATCAAAACCAGGACAACAATTCTCATATACATCTTTCTCACGTAGAATCATAAAGTTGTCTTGGTTGGAAAAGAACTCTAACATCATCATGTCCAACAGCAAACCTGACACTTCCAGGTCCACAACTAAACCATGCCCCCAAATGCACATCCAGGGCTGGTGACTCAACCACTGCCCTGGTTGAGGGAGCAAGCCTGGTCCAGGGCTTGACAACCTTTTCCATGAAGAAATCTTTCCTAATATCCAATCTAAACATCCCCTAGTGCAACTGGAGGCCATTTCTTCTTGTCCTGCCGCTTGTTAACTGAGAGAAAAGACTGATCTCTGCCTGGCTACAACGTCCTTTCAGGTAATTGTAGAGAGTGATAAGGTTTCCCCTGAGCCTTCTTTTCTCCAGGCTAAACACTCCCAGATCCCTCAGCCCCTTGTCATAAAACTTGTGCTCCAGACCCTTCATCAGCTCCATTGCCTTTCTCTGGACATGCTTCAGCACCTTTCATGTAGTGAGGGGCTCAAAACTGAACACAGGATTTGAGGTGTGACCACACCGGTGCCCAGTACAGGGGGACAATCACTGCCCTGGTCCTGCTGGCCATATTATTTTTGATCCAGGTCAGGACACCGTTGGCCTTCTTGGCCACCTGGGCACACTGCTGGCTTGTGTTCCACCACTGTCAACCAGCATCCCCAGGTGATTTCCAGCCACTCTTCTCCCAGCCTATAGCACTGCATGTTGTGACCCAAGTTCAAGACTTAACACTTTGCCTTGTTGAATCTAATACAATTGGCCTCAGCCTGTTCAGCCAGCCTGTCCAGATAGCCCTGCAGAACCTTCCTACACTCCAGCAGATTAACACTACCACCAAACTTGGTGTTGCCTGCACACTAGCTGAGGGTGCATTTGATTCCCTTGTACAGATCATTGGTGAAGACCTCAAACAGGACAGTCACTAAAACTGAATCCTGTGGGTTGGATTTAACTCCATTCACCACCACTCTCTGGGCCTGACCATAACAGAGACTGTTTTTAACTCAGCAAAGAGGACACTTGTCCAAGCGATAGGCAGCCAGTTTCTCCAGGAGAATGCTGCGGGAAATGGTGTCAAAGACTGTCAATACGGTGTCAATAGCGCTTTGAGTGATCAGCCTTGGGTGTGCACCATAGCTACATTCAGGCCAGGAGTAACAAACTATGCAAGTCATCCTCTACCTCGAAAAAGGCTCCCTTGCCTTCAGATTCTTCAGTGTTCCTTCACAGTCTAAGCATGCAGTAGAAGGCACAGAGCTGTCTTCTCTCTAAATAGGCTTTCAAACTCCTCTATTTTGCATTTTTAAACAAATAGAAAGATGAACAGTCTTCATAAAGATGAGCTGCAAACCCACGTATGAGTTCACATCATTCCTTGAATATTGAAAAATATTTTATGAGTTCATAGCTCTCTGGGCACAACCACACTTCTTTGTTAAGCTTGCATTAGGATCAGTTCTGCTCTTCAGCCTGCATTTCTAGTTCAATTTCATCTATCATGACAAGGTGTCACCAAGACGTTCCAGTCCTAGGCTCCCTTCTGCTTTATCATCTATGTCCTTCTCAATCCAGATCTTCCTATTTTCTTCATATTCATACATAATGTTTATGCAATAAAAATATGGTTGTCAAATACATATACTTTCATAATGTCTAAAATCATGAGCCCTGAAAAAAACCAGAAATAATTCCTTGGATTTAGTTTGTTTTCTTGAACAGATTTGCTCCGTTGAAACTGGGCATGAATTGCTCAATTTGGCCTGCTCTCCTACTAGATTATTAAAGAACTCCTTCAAATGTAGGATCTACTACAATGAGAAATTTGAATGACTGCAGCATTTCCAGTGTGCTTTTGATTTTTTTTATATGCACAATTTATTTCTCATCATTTTATTTTAGGGCAAATGAAAGCTTGGGAAAAAAAAAAAGCAATCAGTCTTCCTTAATTAAGGGATATCATTCCCTCTAGTGAATTTGTGGAGAGCAGGAACAGAATAAATTTCTTTTCATTTCCTCACTGGGAATATTAAATGCAATGCAGCTAATTTGTCTGGGAATTAAATTTCCAGCTTTTTTCCAGCTCTTTAGTGCTAGTCCTTATCTTTTATTTTACTGTAGCAGGAGAAGATGCTATGCTAGCTGAAGTATAGTGGAGGGAATAAGCTTTATATTCTGCCTGTTTTTTCTGGTATTGAATTTCTGTAACAAAGACGTATATGCAGAAAATGATATACATAGTTGCTCTAGGAATCAATTTCTTTTCAGTCTTCTCAGCCTACTAAAAAATTAGACAGCAATACTTACAATGAGGTTGTAATCCTTATTTTTCAAAGGTAGCATTCTTTCCTCATTTACAGATTTCATGTATGTCATTTCTGCTGGCTCCTATCAGACAGAAGGGTCTATGGCAGAAGCTTTAAAAACAGCCTCTCTCAATGCAATTTCCTGGAGGTCTGGAGCCTCAGCAAGGTTTGTGTGAGGGGGCTGTTTAGGGCAGGTGTTGGTGCCTGTGAAAGGGTTCCTCAGGCTGGCCTGAAGGACAGCAGAAATTCTTTGCCGTGCCTGGATTCCCTGCAGCACCTCCAGCCCTGCTCCTTCCAGAAGCAAGGGAAGTACTATCCTGCAATCAAGCAGTTGTCCTGATGAAAAGGTTTATTTCCTTAAAGCAAAAACTTACAGAATAAACAGGTTTAACCTAGCAGACCAACACATCTTCTTGCAGACACTGAGAGTCCTATACATTCGACTTGTCTCCCTTCCTCTGTTCCAAGGGCTTTTTAACTGTTCAATGGATTTTCCATCTGTGTTCCTTTTCAAGCCTGAAGTTTGGCTGTTGCCCTGTTAGTTTGGATGTTGGTTGGAAACGTTGCTTACTTGCTGGCTACTGCATTGCTCTCCTGCTTACTTTTCCTCCAGCAAGGCCAATTCTTTCCCCATTGAAAGCATTATAGTCTCAAGAATAGTAAATCATCTTACTAAAAATGTCACCATAAAATTATTGTATCTCATTATTCTTAATTAATTTGCAGTGTTTCCACATTTTTCACCAAACTCCACATGGGACAGAAGAGGATATACAGCCATTCTCAGAGCAGAATTAAGGACGGCCTCCAAGAATGACCCTTGGGTAAATTTTAGGTAAAACCAAGATCCACTTTTGTCCCTAATGTCCCAGGTCTGGGCTGTATTTCACATGTGACAGAGTGGACAGTTAACAAGATTATACCAACTATATCAACTTATTGACTGTTACTGAACAACTACAACTACAACAAAAACCAACCAACCAAACACACAAAAAACAATGACCAACAACAACAACATTAAAGACTGAACAAGACTGACATTAGTTACATTTACATGTTCATGATGTAGAAACTTCCTTGCCTTACTTCCTGTAAGAGCTCACAAAAAAACTGTCTTGGTATGGAACTTGGTACTTCTGGAAGAAGCCCTTCCATGATCTGCTCTTCTACTTTTCCTTTACATCTATATCTGTATGCTAAACAACTAATCAAATGGACGAAGCAGATAAATATTTATTTATTATATATATATTTTAGTTCCACTTGGACTACGCTTTTTCTTTCAAGATTTCTTAAATGGCTGAGGAAAGCAAGGACTTTGTGGCTAGGAAGCACAGGTCGTGATTTCCATACTCTCCTCCAGCTGACCTTTAGCAATTCACTTCCCTGGATGTTCTTTACTTGGGGCTTCTATTTTTATCAAGGGACAATGTCCTGCAGGATATGCTATTTATGTCATCCAAATAATGCTGTAGGACGCTCGACAGAATGTAATTGCATATATTGTCAAGTAGCTGCCTGCTCTGTCAACACTTTAATTTTTTCTCATCTCTAGAAATTTTTGCACGTCTGTCTGACCTGTTCTAGACCCACCACACCAAAAATTCTGGTCAGACTACAGGGTGGAAATGGATGCTGTACTAGCGGGTGGTCTGATGGTCAAGCAGCGAGAGCACAAACCTACCCTAGTCCTTCTTAGCTCACGTGCTGTGCTCTGGTGTCTTGCAAGACACCAGCTGTGGGTGCTCTGGAGTAAGGGGTGCCGTTGTTTCCTGGCAAGATGTACTCAAACAGCAGTGGTGGGAGGCTGGATCTCCACCATCAGCCTCTTCACCGGTGGAGTCCATTGGATGTTTTCTCTGCTCTCTACCTGCTCTTCCCAAAGTGTACACATTCAAGACCATATGGCTGTGCCCTCTGCAGCCCAAGTCCACTGCCCCTGAAATAATCCTGAGCACGACAGGACAGAGTCACGTCAACAAGGCCCCATTCTCAACAGAAGACAGCTCCTAAAGCCTTGTGGAAAATGAGGAAGAAAATGCCTTTTTGCATTTTAGAGGAAACAAAGAAAGAATGAAGGGTAAGGTCAGTCGGTAGCACTCTGCTTTGGAGGAACTTCTTGAAAAGGAAGTTTTACTGCATCTTCTGTGGCTTGACATCTGCTACAGTGGAAAACCTGGGCGACATCGTTGGATCCAGGCCTGAAAAACATTTGCATGTGGGTCAAATGTATTGCATATATTTGGTCTGGTTAAGCTTCATGGCTTAGATGAGAGGAAGAACCAAACAAAAGTTAAAAAAAAAAAAANTGTTCTCTGGTGTGTTCAGCACACTTAAAGTAGCTGTCTTATCTTTTTATGAAAAACATACATGTATTTGAAGTCCTTTTCTCCACCTATCCTTTCCTCAAAGAGGCAGGGTCTGGGTTTATAATTTCCTGCTACAAGCAGGCCTATGACACAGGAACAGGGGCTCAAAAATTATGTTCAGAAAATAAAACAAAAATGCTTTAAGCAATCTACCCTCCACTCATTACAAGGAATCCATATGCTCTGAGATCCAAAGCCAGCCTCTTCCCTTTTCTGATTCACACAGAGGACATTCAAGGCAGCACAACATTTAAATACAGGGAACACAGATGTGTTAGTCATGGCATCGGTGGGTAGCGAGAGCCCCAAATCTGTTTTGTGAAAACACATATGAACAACATTGAGGTTACAGCAGAGCAGTTCATGCAGGCTTAATACAGCACAAGCCTACTCCCAGAGTCTGTTACTCCCTTAGGCTTAGATCCCCTCCATTTGCACAGCTTGACAGTATGAGGACAACTAATGCTGGAAGAATATGGGCTCAGCATGTCAGCCCAGCAAAAGGAGACAAATAAGTCTCATACAGATGGTGTGCGCTTAGAGGAAAGGACAGGATGGAGACTCTCTCCTCATAGCTGGTCCAAAATTTAATCATCTGTGCACCTGGCTTCAGACAAAGTCAGAGCAGAGATATGGTTTTAGTTAGGGATGTAAGCTGCATCACAAAGGCAGAACGTCTATTAGTTAATGGCTAGTATCAGTTTTCATGCATTTTAAGACCATAAATATTTTAAATATCAAGGCTTTTTTCTTTCATGTGTGTATCTATTTCTCTTAAGTGCATTCCACTGCTGTCTGTTCCCTTCTCCTCTGCTCTGGTCTGCAAAAGATTATACGTGATTTTGTCCACCTCCAAGCCCTCAGTCACGGAAGGTGTTCCTGGCTCACCACAGGTCTTAATCCATAATTGTTTCATAACTCCTATTACCTTTGAGACAGGGCCTCATATTAGAAGACTGGGCTTCCACAAAGATCATGGAAATTATGACTCACGACAGGGATCAAGCACTACTCTAGGAGATATGGATTAATTCAAGAAGGATACTGTGAAGCTGTGACACGGTTAATACTCCACATGCCTAAAGTTGTCTGGGGCTGATACAGAAGTGCAAAAGGAGGCCTGTCTGACATGGTCAGAGAAGCCTCTGAGAGCCTCCAAAATGCAGGCTGGAGTCTGAAATCTGTGTCCGTTTGATAGGGAGAGTTACTGTTTGATTCGCCAGATGTGCTCTCCCCCATTCCACTCACCCATCATCTCATTTCCTCTCCATCAGTGATTGTGGTATTTGGAGTGTGTTTCTACATATGAGGCCTTTCTTATTTGGTTCCGTGCAGGTTTTATTAGTAAGGCATGCTGCAACTTTGCCCCTATGATGGGGAATACATTGACCTCTGCCTTGTTCAACTTTGTTCTTTTTCCTCTCCCCAGTCAGCTGGCATGACAAGGATAAATAGACTTGCCTCATCTTCTGTGTATTTATTCTATTTCCATCTCTTTGCATTCATTAGACATCAATATTAGCAAGTGATTTTAGTCTTTTTCCACTGGCACATACAATAGAAATGTCCAAGTGTGAAGACTGACAGCACGGGTGAATCGTACAGTGTTGGAGAGAAACGGCGCCTGTGAACTTAAAAGAACAGTCCACAGGATAGACAAGCTCCAAGGATGTGTCTCAATCCCCTGAAAAACACATAATTAATTTGTAATAGATAATTCCACCTCCTTCAATTTAAGATTTTGGTTTAATAATATGAAATGTTAATGAAATTGGCAGACTTTTTGGTTCCAGAAGTGATAATAGGATCTCAATAGTAGCGAAATCCTAGCTGGAGGATGTTGCCATTGGTCAGGTGTTGGAGGGACTGAACAATCTTAGTGACAGCTCAGAGGTGACTCCATTATTTTTATTCCGCATTTGACATACAAAGATGAATAACGCTATATTAACCTCTGGCATCATCTTGTGGCCACAGAACATGGCAGAAACTCAAAGAGTTTTCACTGTGTGAAGCTTATCTGTCTCTAGTATGCATTTTTTGAGTCCATATTTTTTAAGTTTTGTAATTTTCTGAGAGTAAAAGCCTCCCTGCAGATTTGGTCAGGTATTCACATTCATCTCTGTCTATGACGTGGGTCATCTGGGTCTCTGATGGTTAAGTGGTTAGATTCTCTGTAGACATTTCAGCATTAAGACTCTTCTGCATTATGATCACTAGCAGCATGAAAAATCTCTACCTTTATCAAGCTTAACGAATAGGTAAATTCGTAATCCCCTGTCCGCTGCTGAGGCTTCTGTGTCTAAAATTAGATTAACTCTACAACTTTCATAGTCATCTGTTTAAAGGTGTTTAGCTAAACTGACTAGATACTTCAATTTTTGCTTTCACATTATCCTTTAAGAATGATCTGTTAGACCTCAAGCAGCTGGGGTCCAGATTGGAAAGAAGATGCTTACAGCAACTGAATGTGTCATTTAACATCATGAGCTTCACAGAAGGTGTTAAAGGAAGCTGGCATGCAGGATATGCAAGGGACATAGGGATTCAATCATACACTATGCAATTTCAGACAACCCAACTGGAAAGAAAGAATGAAGTGAAATTTGTGCTATTATCTAGGAATGATTGAAAATACTTTGAAGTCAATGGAAAGATTTTCACTGACTTCCATAGCTCTGGATCAGGTCCTAGATAGTCTTATACAGAATGACAGGGAACTTTCATCTTCAGGAATTCCTTTCAAGTGACATTGCATTAAATGGCCTTGACTAGCTGTCAAGGTCAGCATACCTCTAGATGATGAAATGGAAAATGTTTGGATCTTCATGGCAACTTCAGCTGTTGTCCACTAAGTAATTAAAATCTAGACACCTCTACTGAGACGTATACACCTATATATAACTGCTATATAACTGAGGCCAAACATGCAGAGGACAAGCTTTTAGCCCTAGGCATTGAAGTTCATGACAACTGTGGGTGATTATCAGATCTAAAAAACTAGTCTCTTGCTGGGATGCCTAAATACAGATGAGTCAGAGGGATGCATACAGGAAGAGACCCTGTATTTAAGAAGGGATACTGATGTTTGCTCACAAACTCACCTTTGTTCTTATGCAAATGTACGCAAAGACCAACCATTCCACAAATATCCTTAGGGACTGTATCCTTAATTGTGTCATAGCTGTAGTCAAACCAGCCAGCTGTTTGGAACTGGAATTTGAACATTTCTTATACAGAGTTTACTTAATTATTTATACATGTATACATACAGGCATGCATATATATATATATATATATGTATGTATATACACATGTGCGCTTACCGGTGTTGGCCTTAGCAACTCAGTCATAACTCTTGTTCCTTTTCCCTGGATTCATCCAATTTGTCAATAACTGTCTAGTAATGATGCTGCTATAACCAAACCCAACAGGCAGGCACTCAGCTGGTGTTAATTGGCACAGCTCCACTGACTTCAAAGTCCACTAAACTTTCAGGTGTGGTCACACCAGGCATGTAGAGAGTGGGTTTATTACCATGTTCTCTGATGTGGTGCCTTTGTGTATGCAACCCAAACTGCATTGCAGACACATTGCAAGCTCATGTCTAATTTATGGTCCGCTCCGAAACGTGGATCTCTTTCTTAGTCTACCTATTTCCACGGCTCCCTCGGTGAATAATGTGTTTTAGATAATTTTCCCCATATGTATTGGTTTATACTTTTTCTCAAGTAGGATTTCACTTTGTCACCCAGTGACCTACTTTCTGATTCTTGGGCTTTTCTCTATTCATATTACCCTGAGGTAGTAACCTTCTGCTTGCAGACTTGAGAAAGTTGAGGCTTACCCTCTTTCCCATTGTGAAAGATCTAGAAAATATCAACATTATTACTTAGTGTGCAAAGTATTCTACAAACTTCTGGAGAACTATTGATTGTCAGGCAGTTTGCAGTTTGCCTGTTATTGACAAACAATTTTAAATTGCTCTACTAAAACCAAGGGCCCAAGTCTAGAGTTACAACATGACCAATACAACCCTAAAAATAAGACAGGACAAAGCAGCTTAGCGCTGTGAAACCTTAGCAGCAAAACACTCTCAGCACTTCCCAGTCTGGCTGCCAGACCGGTACCTTCCAAAAGCTAAAATTGTTTGAAGGCTGCCCTGGTTGTCAGGCAGGTGGAAGCAGGACACCGTGGGTACAGGTATAAAGTGAATGTGACATGCTTGCATTGGCAACCTGGAGAAGGGGTAAAATAGGAGGCAGTGTGGCTGGTTTGCTGCAGTGCAGGACAGGAAGAGGGGCACTCAGGGGGCCATGTAAGGCACATTTGAAGCCGGCTCTGTGTCAAAGATCTCATGTCAGACTTGCTCCACCTACTGCTCTCCCTCTTCCCATTCATCTCACACGCTACTGAAATCTATCTTAAAAGCTTGTCTGACAAGGTCTGCTTTCTCTTCAGGCTTCCATGATGTAGAACCTGGTACTTACTTATCCCTTGACAGGTGAGATCAGATGCACAGCATCAAGGCTCAAAGGCAACACTGGATTTAAGCAAATGATGTACACACTGTGGGATCAGGGGGAAGCAACTGCAGCAGAAGGCAAGATCAGAAGCACATAAAATTTGTCAGGAATTCTTCATAAAGTGGGACCGGCCATAAGGAGGCACACTCCAAACCTTAGAGCATGACCACAGCTTCTCTCCTAGTCTGAACTAGTGGGTCTGGACCATAAAATTGCAGAGGTTGTGATGCTGCATCACACATGACTGTATACGGGACTCATGAATATTCTTAAACAGAATAGAAATTGGACATGTGGGACACTACCTTTGTTTTTAAAAACATTATGGTTTCTTTTGTCAGGCTTTCCAGATTTGTCTCTGCTGTCATCAGTCATGCACACATCATAAAACCTGTACTTGCAAATGGAACAGGAGCTTGCCTGCAAAAAAATCACAACCTACATCTACTCTACTATCCATCCTGATTATTAAACAACAGTCAGGCCCAGGTAGTAGAACTGGTGCTCTTCCACCTCCCAGTTATAGCACTGCAACTGCCCCTTGGTGCAATCTTAGTGTAGAAATCTGTAGTGGAAGGACAGAAGAAGGGACCACACAGTGTATGGGAAGGTGGCTGTCTTCCTGGGTCGGGGAGAGGGGAACTTTCGAGAGAACTGTATGGAAGGAAGGGGCAAGATAGAGGTTCCCAAATGCAGCAGAAAGGACAGAAGAGTTGTCAAAGCACGGGGGAGAAAACTGGGAAAGTCACGCAGATGAGATCAAGACAGGGCAGAATTCTGTGGCACCTTTATACTGCATAAGGGACCAGATAGCAAATTGGGGCCAAACTGCAACTGAAAATTCAGTGCACCTTATCTCTTTCTTTTACACGCATTGTAGAGCCAAGCCCTGAGTCAATCTGTCTTGCAATTGAACTCCTTGTACCACTGCACAATTCATTACCCTTTATAGGACTGTATTTCCTGGTGAGCACATCTGAAGCATCTGTGAACAAAACTGAAGTCATTAATTCACAGTAATAGGATCCATATTTCCCTATAATTTCATTTAGTTTATGATACTGTCTGAGTTTGGGGTTTCTTCTACAATGAGAGTGAACAGTTTCACGGGTTTAATTTGTGCTCAAGAACCTCTTTGCTAAGTGTTCAGCTGAACAGCCTTTTGAAAGTATCACAAGCAGCCATCTTCTCTTTCCATCTCCCATCTCAGAAGTGCAATGTCCTCCCAAAGGCTTTTAGGTGCATAGATATCCAATCCAAGAATTTTTCATCCTGTTTTTCCTATCCTATGGTTTTTCCAGATGCTTATGGTTGACTCTACTTAGAAGCACATCACTTGGCAGGAACTGTAATTCACCGTGAACAGAGCTGTGACCTGCTGATGCTGTGGACAACGGTGGGCTGGGTTCCAGCTGCCCATGTACCACTTTGCCCCATGCCTGCAGAAGAGCAGGTGGATGGCTCCAGGACAGCTTTGCAGCCCTGCCAGGGCAGCCAGGACAGCCTGGTGGCCAGTCAGATCACACATGGCTTCTGACTGGCAAATCAGAACACATATATATCTAACCTAAATTTCCCATCTCTCAGTTTGTACCCATTACTCCTTGTCCTGTCAACTGCAGTTCCTGAGGACAAGTCCCCCTTCAGCTTCCCAGCAGGCCTCTTTCAGATACTGGGTGGCCTTGATGGCCATGACCCATTCATTGGTGGCTCACCAGAGTGGCCCAGGGTGGCACTCAGACCCCAGGTTTTTCTCCAGGGGCAGGGAAAGGCAGGAAAACTCCCCCAAATTTCAATTCAAGATAACTGAAACACTTCCTTTAGGTGCTTTTTCCAGGTGATGATTTGCTTTCAAGCCGAAATATCTAATTTCATTAATGCAAACTTGCTGCAGTATATTTTACTATATATTTTACATATTATTAGAACCATCTAATACTAGAATTTCCAAACAAACTAATCAAAAATATTATGGCAAGTTATACCAATTAAAATAATCATGCCAATCACGTGTTTGTGTATTGGAATTATAATTAAAAAATCACTGTAAGAAATTATTTTAGCTAGGTCCAATCACATAAGGATGCAGTAAAAGCAAAAGTAACACTACAAAATTCTACACAGAGTGTAGAAAAACAGGAAATAGTTGATTATGTAAATACATTTCTGACCATGGAGAGAAGTAGAAAATGGAGCATTGGTAGGAAAAAAAAAATAGAAAGAAAATTAAAAGGTCTAACAATTGAAGGGTGTATGAAACATGAGCAAAAAAGCTGTGGATGAGTAACCTCAGCTGTGGTATTCTGAGTTCTGTTCCTGACTCCCTGACAGCAAACTTCTGCTGTTTGCAACTTCTTCTCCTCTCCTCTTCTGCCTTTTATGGGCACTCCCATGTTCATTCACACCCTTTCTCTTCTCTCCTCTCCTCGCCTGTCCTATCTCTTTCTCCTACACAGTACCCTGTGAATCTCCTCCACCACAATTTTCCATTGCCTCCTTCTCTTCCTGATCACCTTTTCGTATTTCTCTGCCCCAGCCCAGGATTCCCATTCATGCTATTTGTACCCTACACCTTCTGACTCATCCCAGTAAGCCACTTTACTGCAGGTCCCTTTCTTCTCCGCCACCTTTTATTTCCTCAGGAATCCCTGCTCCATCTCTAAGACACTCCTATTTTGAAGCTGTCTGAGCACTGCAATCCCTCACAATGGTCTGCCTCTGCACTCACAGTTATTTCTGTGAGCCCACCCATAAAGACCATATCTGGCTGCTGCTTGAGCTGTGTCCATCCATCTATGTCCATCCATCTCTTCTCCCTGCTTTTTCTCACCCTTACTTTTTGCTTCCTGCAGTCATCTTTGGTGACAGGTACTCTGCAGGCAGCCGCTTTCTTTTGCTTTTCTTCTCTATTCAGTCCTTGTCACCTTTCATCATGGAGTCAGTTTGATGCTGTTGTTGACCTGCTGAGCCCTTAATCTCTTTCACACATGTATTAATCAAGCTGCATGACGAACTGTCAACAATCAACATAAATAGGACGTCCAGTTTCCCCCAGATCTATCAGAAGACTTTGAGAAAGAGTAGGCAGAAATGTCCAAATGGCATCATTCCATACATAGCACATAGCACTTCTAAAACCCAGTTCCTAACAAGAGACTTGTAGCACAAAGAGCAAGAGTAAGGAAAAAACTGGTGATATAGAAAATACGACAGCAAGGAAACTTTGATGGAAACATTTTTCAAGTTGATAAAAATTTGTTATTGGCACACTGGAGCTAGCAGATATCTAAATTCCAGCATGTCCTACAACTTAGTGTCTCTGTCAGGCTCTGAGGACAGCTAACATTCAGCCTGAGCTTAGACTACGTACAGATTGCCACTCAACTTTGCAGCCACTGCATCTGAATCCTTGTAAGATGAACTTCAGGGCCTCTCTCCTGGGTGTGCTCCATTCCCCTAACAGCAGCACCAGAAGTTGAACAGGAAGCTGGGTGGGATGCCAAAAGCTCAGCAGATAGCCATGGGATGCAAAGCCATTCAAACACCAGAACCGACTGGGGTCCTTCCCTTCCCCACACCAGAAATCGTGTCAGAACTGGTCAAAGAGATACTCATCAAGCAAGGAATTTTAGTGGCTATTTCAACATCTGGGAAACCTCAATTGTGGGGGCCTCTAGGGGATGTGTGGCACAACAGGGCAGAGGTAGCAATTGTGCTGACCAATCTGACGTGGAGAAAAATTCATTTAAGACCCTAAATCTGGAAAGAGCTTTAATGTGGAAGCATGCCATGTCATGCCTGTAACCTAAAAGATCCATCAGTAACCTCAGGACTGCGAGCAGTATAGGACCTAGGGAGTACATACAGACTTTGAGCCTGAGTATGTATGTCAGCAACATTTTTGGCTGAATCTGGACTATTTTGCCATGTGCATTCAGAATATGGACTTGTTGCAGATGGGTGAATGAGTTACTTATGGTGGTAGGAAACCCTTTAAATAAATAAATGTCATTGTCTTGTAAAGACTGCCACTTCTGTATCTCCACTGCAACACTAGTTGCATCACCCTACAACTGTTCATTGCTGTTCTGCACAGGGACACAAACATATTCTGTGAAAATAAATGCAAAATTTCACTGAAGAAACAACTCATACTTCAATGTAACTTAACATTTCTGCATTCCCAAATCTCAGTGTGCTGGATATCCTGTGAGTGTAATACCATAGGCAAAAGACAATTGATTTAATTGATTCTTATTGGCAGAATCCCCATCTGTGGATTGAAGTTCCTGCATAAATGGTAAAACAGATTTCTTGGCAAAGGACAGAGAAATTGATTTAACAATTGGGACCTGAGAAAGAGGGAAGAAACTTCCTCTTGAGGGAAGAAAACTGGGAAACAAATCTAAAGCAACATCAGAAAACTGCTCTCCACAGGTACCAAAACAAAAATCAGTCAGATGTCCCACCTGCCTCCTTCCTCTGACCTCTCCCTGGTTAAGGACTGAGAGGCAGGTATCCTCACAGCAATTAGACTTAAGCAAACAAAACATATTGGAGAGGTCATGAGTCTGTTACCCAAGTGTAAGAACAGGCCTCTTGCATCAGCATTTAGTGAGCCAGCATGTGAGAATGATGGATGGACAGTCTGGGGGAAGGGAGATAAGGAAGTGTCCTCACTGTTGAAGCCCCCATTGAGTTTGATTGGAATATGTGAGCAGGAGACTTGCGAGGAATATGGAGCTCATAATCAAAAACATGACAGGGAAACAGATGTTGCCTGCTTTGGAGACTCTCCTTGCACATTCAACACAATGGAAAGGGCTCAGATAATAAAACAGAGAGGATCCCAGCAAGAAATATAGCGTGCTGACACTTTTATGACCTGAGATGCTTACAAAATACAGAAATGGCGTTTTGTTTGCTTTCCATGCGCAGCTTGATATCACATGCTCAGCTCTCTCTGCTGCCACTCGGAGTCAGGAAGAACGATATATTTTCCTTTCCAGATAAACCTAGTGATTCTAGTCAGGTGCAGAAAGCAAATAAATTACATAAGAAGACTTTCTGTATCTATTAATCAAGAGGCTTGTCATTTTCCAGGCCTTGATCCACATGAAAGAAAGTGAGGAGGGGGGAGGGGGACTTAAGAATAAAGGAGGATGTGGAAGGGAGCAGAAAGAAGATTCTTGCTGAAACTGCTTGAGAGGTTTCTCATAGCACAAAGGACCACAGCTTAGACAAACATACTGAAAAACAACTGCCTACCCTCTCCTTTTGAAGATTTTCTCTACAAGCCAAGGAAGTGCAGTCCAAAAGGAGGAATGCACAAACCAGGAATATTCCATTATGCTTTTGAGGCAGTTATTCTTACATTTCGTTCTTATTTTGTACGTCTAGAAGAAAATACCCTGCTGCCGAAAAAGGGATCCACGTTCAACACCTCATCTTCAAGTATATGCCAACAGGCCATGTCACATACTTGCAGGTTCCTTTCCAGCATACAGCTAAGTATTTGTGGGCTATGGCAGCAGGGCTGGCTACTTACACAGATAAAAGAGGAGGTAATTTTTGGTGCAGAGCACAATAATTCCAATATCAAATAGAAATATATGATGGATTCAGTATTTTGTGTGAGAAACTGGCTCTATTTCACTCTGCAACTGACTTCACATGTAACACTAAAACAAGGCTCAGAATAATCTTACTAAGGCCATCATATTTACTTTCTTCCTTGGATCATTGTGAATGTAAATCAATGAATATTTATAGCATCTTTGAGATCTTCCAAGAAAATAAGCTAGAAGAGCATAAAATTATTTTATGGAGGGACTGAATTATTGCTGCAGACCAAACATGAATCAGAATAACATCCCACATGGAAAACTGTCAGGAAAGTTCTTGAACCAGCAATCTGGTTCATGGCCAAAGAGTAAATCTGGTTCTCTCTGAATCAACTGCCTGAGAAAATCTGTCTACACACTGCTAGATAGTCATGTAGAAACAATATGGGCAAGGCTCTGAGGCTTCTTACTAAGACCAACCTCGGCTTAGGGAAGCTGGTCTAAGTTCCCTCTACAGTCTGTAGAATGGCTTCTCCCAGAGACATCTTCGAGGGCTGAACCTTCGGCTCTTCTGCACTGCCCCCTGAGGCTGCCTATACAACTGTGTGCCTCTCCTCTCTCTAATTTCTGCATAGAAACAGGCAGTGGAGTGGGCAATACCCACAGCTAAAGTATTATTGTGATTGGAGCAACAGTTCTAGTTCTGATGTCCACATCCGCAAGAGGATGGTCAGAATTGGAAGGGATTCAGAAAATAATTTAATGACTAATATGAGGTCATGAATATCCACTGTATAGTGAGAAAGGAAGAAAGGCAAACTCAGGTTATCCAATAGATGCTTGAGAAGGAATTTGAACCTTAGCTATAAATACCTATGTGGGCAAGAGATATCTGATAAGAAAAAGCTCTTTAGTTTAGCAAGAAAAGACTATGAGAGTTACAAATTTGGATTGGAAAGCATTGCTAATTACACAATGAAATCACCTACTGAGAGGCATGAGGAATTTTGCATTACAAAAATGCTTTACATCAAAACTGAAAAAAATTTGCAAAGGATATGCTATAACTCAACCACAGGCTACTAAAGTCACTGAAAAAAAAATTCTAAACCCTTTAGGTTTATGACTTTGATCTTAAATCCTTTAGAGGCCTACAGTTTTTTGTAACTCTGCCAATAACCTTTTAGCTTGTTGGCAGTCTCTGTGTTAGGTAATAGTCTAGATCAACCAAAGATGATTCTGTAATTTTTACTTCTACTTTAGCATCTGTTGTCAGACAGACCATGGGAACACAGAAATACTTGCTAGCAAGCGTTTCCGCAGCATATCACTGTTGAAAGCAAGCTCTGAAGACAGTCATTAAGTCTGTCATAATGGCAAAACAGTAAAGTTTCTTACCTGGATACCCTAACTCCTCAGACAAGGAATCCGTCTCTAGATTTACATTGTGACTTGCTACATGTATACCTTCTGTGGGTCCTGATGGCTGTAACAGCACACCAACCACAAAACTGTCCCGTCATCTGGGTGTCTTGCAGATACATTTGTTTGTTTACTTTGCATTCAACTTCTATTTTCTGTGTTGTTCCATGTTATTCTAATCGTTTCTAAATTAACTAACAAGTGCTGGGATGGGAAGGCACATAATTTGCAGAATAAAAAATGCACTTTGCAAAAATGTGTGTAGAATTTAGAGATGTGACAAGGTAGCATCACAATGTGAACATGCTACCACAGTGAGCATCAGATTTCAGGGCTAACCATGCACATTGGGGATTGCTTCTGGCATAGGCTGTCCTGTGCCATCACTGTGGTTTGCAACAGAAAATAGCACTGAGGGTGACTACACACGATTGCCTTCTGTTCTGTTCCTCTCTTGTATTCTGGCTGCCTGTAATGAAACCATCACACATCTGTAGTGCATGAGTGATGGGCTGGGAGATGCCCCTTCAGTGCTGTATTTACAATGGCTGGAAATTCTGCCATAACATAAGGCCCAGGTGGAAAGGCTAGGAGAACTTTTAGGTGATTGTCAGACATCAGGGCTGTGGGTTCTGTGCTCCACTCAGCCCACACAGCTCCTCAGGCTCTGAAACCGATGCAACCACGTGAGAGAAGCAAGGGATATCACATTGAGGGATGCCCACAACCCTGGACACAGCTGTTTATACCAGGTTTTCTTTCATTTTATTTATTTTATACAGTAGGTACCCTATGCCGCATAGTCATACCCCACAAATAAACAAACAAACAAACAAACAAACAAAAGCCACAAAAAACCCCCACCAAAACAAACAAACAAACAAACCCCTAAACCTAACAAGATTTTCCTTTGCATTTTATCCCCACTTTCTATCCTTCTTCCACCTCATAACCCCAGAATATTTATTCATTCTATGTGTACTGTGTTTTCCCAACAAATGAGGCTAACTTATTTCCTATCATCCTTTTCTCTTGTAGGTTTTACTAGAATGTAAAGACAAATTATCTAAAACATTTCTTGCTACCCCAGTCGTAATACTCACCCCTTCCATATGCTCAAAATCTTGATTTAAAGTCTTCAAATACTAGAAAATACACCATGTGCCTAAATAATTTGCTTCAGTGGTTAATTGACTCCACAACCATGCACATGCTTCATATCCAATCTCAGTTTGACCAGTTTTGGCTTTCAAACACTGAAATTCATGTTGCCAGAGTTGTAACCTCTCATACAATCTACATACCTTAAGGTACATGCCCTGCTGATTTTTAAAATCTAAATGGTACTTTTGTGGCTCAGCACATAAAACACTTGGAAGATGTAACATCTTTGCTATATGTATGGTGGTTGATACCTTAATAGAAAGTGCTAACAGAAATTCTATTGAAGACTCATTTTTCTGGAGGAAACTCCATAAATTTGAAATGTGATGGGACTAGCACACCTCTGACTGTCGGAGGTGTCTATTCCGTAGATGTCTAGCAATATGTTCCTGATTCTGCAATTATCTAGGTTGGACCAATCATGAAGGATTTTCTCTTTTTCTTTTTTTTTTTTTTTTGTAACTAATATATGTGACATCTTTCAGCAGGACTGTGGGGGACTGAAACCAGCCTGTTGCAGCAGCAAATAGACTCATTGGTTCACATTACCCATAAACCAATGAAATTCAGAAAAGCACTAGATTTCCACACAAAGGATGCAACTTATGCATCCAACATGCCGAATTCACATACCTCCACACTCCACATATAATGTGCATTCCCAGAACACCATTTTTCGCCTCTCAAGGAAACTAGTCATATATGTAGCCAGGTCCTCTGTTGGAGAACCACCTGGGGTGGGGGCAACTGTTTTTGAGATGTCATTTTGATCATGGAGAATGATTGAACTTGTTTCAAATGTGCTTAATTCCTATTTGTTTGTAGGTTTAAAAACCAGTTCTGTCTGGTGTTTAGGATCCCTTTTATAAAGACACTCCAGTGTTTTAGAATGAATGCACCTTGAAAGAAAGATTTCAGCTGACATACCATTCACCACAGAACAGTAGAAAGTTAGGGTTGGAAAGGAAACTCAAGGATTCCAATCACATTTTGTTCAAAATTCAACTACATGGTCTTCTTTGCAGCAAGAAAACATCATCCTGGTTAATTTATACAAGAGGAAGTTAAGTGTGATGCAATTCTTTAAAGTATGTTAATAGGGAAAAGATACCCAACAAAAGACAGATAAAAGCAAAAGGAAATCCAGTGACTGGAAACTGGAGGAAGATAATATCAGAGTATAAATAAGATTACACTCTTGTCCATGAAAATAGACACTGAAATCAATTATCCCAGAAACACTTCATCAGCTGAGACTTCCAAATAAAAAATGGAATGTATTTCTTAGAGAAAATTTAAAAATAAAGCAGAAGATACCATTCTATTGATGGAACCACCAAATGCAATTCTTGGCCTTTCTTATGGAAAAGCCTACAAGTAATGCAGGGGTTCCTCTGGGCTTTAAGATCTCTGGGAACATCAATGCCTTGTGTTTACAGGAGTTTAATTTTCATTTACCTCTTCTGTTTTTAATAGGCTAATTTGCAGCTTTCAACCACATGCAGCTACTTTATGCCTAAAAGTGTCTCTCTTTTTGAGTTGAGCAGCCTTCTTCCTTCTGTGTGCAGGGCATCATCAATGGAAAATCTTGCTCTTTTTTAAAATTACTGATCCAGACAGAGAGCAAAATATGGTTTTATTTAGTCCGCTGAGATGATGACATTTTCCTCTCACATAGCTTTCCCAGTTAGTGATGTTTCTACATCTTCCTTTAACAGAAAAGGGAAAACAAACTTTAAGAGAACCTGCCTCCAACCAACTGCCAGGTCCCCACCGAAAACTGGCTTAAAAGTTCACTGTGGCTTCCTTGAGCTACAAAAGACCTGGTGGATATGGGAGTGCTGACTGAATGAGGGGGTGTGTTGTATGTTCAGAAAACATGGAAACTAACGTGTATGTGTGGGGGTGGGGATGATATTTTTATTAATGTGCATATGGGTCAGAAATTAAAAAAAAACAACTAAAGGTCACTATTTCAGAGACAGAACCTGCAGTACCAGTGAAATCAAAGGCAATTAAGAAGCAGTTCTTTCCAGCAAGACCAATAATTTTTAGATTAATGTGGACTCTTGAGCTTTGATGGCAAGCTTGAGAGAGGTCCAATGTCCCATAGTTCAGCTCTTGTGTTGTGCTGCTTTACATCTACTGTCAGTGTCCAAGACCATGTGAAACACACATAAAATGTGATCACCCATATTTGACACGTTCTCAGCTCAAGGTAGCAATGGATGGCTCTCCACAGTCTAAGGAGCTTTCATAAAAACAAAAACATTTATCTCCCTCCATCCACCTCCTCCCTAGTGATTTATCCACCTAAGATTCAAAGAGTAAGCATGTAAGAGAAACAGCTTTTCTCAGTGGGTGAGAAATGTGACATCCAAGTTTTATTCTGTTTCTGTCAAAGTCTAAAGTTTATCTAAACAGTTTGCAATTACACCAACTAACACCTCTGGGAAGCTGGAGCTAAGGTTGCATATGTTGCCCATAATTTTAGGAACTTGATAAAAGTATGGATAATGTTGCCTAAATAAAATGAATCTGAATTGTAAGAAATGGGAAGTAAGATTAGAGATAAAAATATGCTGGATAGGACAGAAATGCAGAACCAGCAGGGAATGTAGAGTTCTCTGGAGTACACCTTTGAATATTGTGTATCTACACAGGAGATCACAGCACCTGTTAAATTTAATACATATTAAATCTTGTCATATCTTATATATCTGGGCAAATGTAGCATACCTTCATACTTTGCTGGCAGCTTACAACTCCCAGATTTCAGTTTATGTTACAGAAAGTATGCAGTCAATTCCCAGTGAAAAGCTGATTTAAAGGACACCACTGGGGATTGTAAGGAGATTAAATTGTTTTAATATTTTCAGTACATGGAAGAGGGAATTTTAATGGGAAGCTGGGAATCCTTCTTCCTTTTGTGAAACATAAAGGTCAAGATTTTGCCATAGATACAAGAGTTGTTGTGTAGATGTCCATATGTCCTAGGTGGGAGCTTAAGATGTTCTTAAATCACATACAATACACATTGATTGTTCATCTTGCCAATATACAGAGGGATTATAAATCTGTGTGGGGTTTTTTTAGTATTAAAAATGGAATATGTGCAACAAGGAGAGAACAGACTACAGATTTTTGGGACCTTGAACTTTCTGAGGTTTCAGATTTTTAACTTACTTCACTGAATTTCCCATTAAACCCACTTATTTTGAACTCTTTCACAATTATTTTTCATTCTTCAGGCATGAATAGTATTTTCTTAATTTTAATAAAATTGCCATTTAGGTTGTTGGGGTGCTCGTTTTTCTGTGGAAGAAATGTCCCCCCTTTCTAGAATAAAATTAAAAGGCCAGTATAAGACCTAATTTAAATGCCAGGGTAGGACATGAAATCTGTGCGGGCTGCTGTGATCATGTTCTGCCCTTGCAGTCCCTCTGTTCCCGCAGCACTGCACCACACTGCCCATCACGGCCAACTTGTATGTAAGATGGAGAGTTTCCTCTCCACTCCCAAGATAAACAGAGCACTTTTTATAGAATTTTATGTTTTGTTTTTTGACACTCAGTGCACCATTTCCTCTGTTTCTGATAGGAATGGATCATGACAGGAATAAAAAGGAGACAGCACCCGTGGCCTGAGAAGCTCAACTACATCAGACAAAGCCTTCTGAATCTTTGGATTGATGGTATTATCATGGAGGAAAATTGGATATACACAGCTCCCAATCACCTTCTCCATCTTTATATCTGCTTGGATACATTCCCCCACACCCACTGAGAACTCAGCATGTGCTATATCAAAGAAGGGAAGCTACAAAAAAATCTAAATATGTCATAGCTGGCTAGGGTGGGCTTCTTCTGGCTCATAAAAATCAGCCAGCAAAGTTCTAAATGATATCCATAGGGCTTTTTCAGCCTAGCTAATAAACTTTTACCAAACTAGTCACAGGCAACAGTCAGTGATGTGATCACCAGAGGAAAAGATTGTAAAATAGAGCTACTAAAAACATTGGTGCAATTAATTAACCTATTTGCCCAGAAAAATATCATTTGAGGTTAATCAAGACTATTCATAAGTCCATGTTGAATTTAGCAAGTCTCTTACAGAGACTTTCATTTTTTTTGTGGAGGACAAGAAAAAAAGTTATTTTAACATTTTCTTCATAAGCATTTTGACTTTCCCACAAAATATTTTGTTTTGAAATTTTCTTACACATAGTATTCTCAAGACTTAATTCACAAAATTCAAATGACTTCTCTGGTTTGGTACAGAGGTAAAAAAGGCATCTTGAAAGAATGCTTTATTTTGTTGGCATAAAAAAACCAACTTGTATTAGGAAAAAAAAAGAAATTATTTGTTTCAGAATTATTGACTCAGAATTCAAGCTGAAAAGCCACCTATAGAAAATGCAACATGACATATTCAAAAACCAGTATTCAGTAACCATAAAAAAAGCCACCACACATGGACTCAGCTCAGTTCGGCCAGCTCTTTCCCTAATCCTCTGTTTCTGGAATTGAGAGGTGATGGGTAATTACATGGAAGGCTGTCCTTTGGTACACAACACAGCTCCATTAGATAGGGAAGGGAGAAAGACAACTAACCTTTTCCTGGTTTTACTCTCTGGGCCCCTAGAAGAACCTGAAAACCTAGAGTGTGTGGAGAAAACCCATGACTTGGGCAGATCTGGAATTTTCCAGCCTATGTTGCTTTTGAGTCATGATATGCCAAAAAAATTGTGTTAAAAAAAAAATAAAAGAATGTTTCGGTTTCTATACAAATCCAAAAATGCCTCTTCCAATTTGTCTCAAATTTTCCAGAAAACTTCTGCTCTGACATGAGATCATATATATGAAATATAAGACAGATTGGTTTGTAGTTTTGGCAAAGCTGGGAAGGAAGACAAATTGGATTGTACTTTTTAAGAGAATTAGGGTCTCATCTTTGAATTATCACTTATTTAGGCAAGTCCTGCCAGTCATGACACTTTAATCAGAAATTATTAAAAGAGTAGTAAATATGTTACTGGGGACTACTTTGCACTGGCAAAGAGATCATAAAGCATGTAGGAGGAGGATGAGACATAAGGAAAATAGGGATGTGTGGGGAAACCACAGAGAATAAAGAGGAAGTAGTTACAAAAACTTGTGTGCATCTGTGTGCAAGGAAGGGCTGACAGGGAGCTCAGGGGACTGTGTGGTGTAGTAGGATTTTAAGGACCATAGGGGACTGTAAAGGTCAGAAGAGAAAGAACAAAGAGACGTTGAGAGGCTGGGGAAGTGAAGACCCTCCTGAGGAAAGAGAAAGAAATAAAAAATCATTTTCTCAGAGAGGATGGAATAACTAGAGATGTCACATAACAGAGAGTAGGGAAAGACAGTTTATGCCATTGCTGGAATCATATATACATAAATATTTAAGAGTGGACGGGCTAATCACCTTAGTGGGCTTGGGACACTCATCTTCCCAGCATTTGTACTGCAGGAGAGCTCCAGGACACCACCACCCATCCTGCTGCCAGTGCCTTCTGCACTGCAGGGAAACTACCACTGCTCCCCTAGAATGCACCTGGGCAAGCACTGCTGAGGGGCGAAGTCAATACAAAAATTTAATTAGAAAACTATGGTCTCAAAATACCTTAGGAGTGGCTTACATTGTTTAAAACATACAAAATGATACCTGCACTATACAAAATGGGGTAAGATCATCTGCTTATGCTTTTAGCATGCTGAAGGTCATCACCCTAAAGAAATGAAACACTTCAAAATAAAATACAAAATGATAAAATATAGTAACCCGTACTAATCTGCAACAAAATAATCCTGTGCTACAAACCCCCCAACTTTTGCCTTAAACTCCTCTGAGTGCCTTGGGATGATGGCTTTTATTACTTTTTGTCATGATTTCATTTTTCCTTTGCAAGGAAGAAAATCTCTGTTACTCTTGGAAAGACATGGGAGGGAACCAGAGGTGTCATGCAGCTCGCTGCCAGAAACACACATGAAGGCAGCCCACTTTGGCAGGAGGAAGACGACTGGTCCTGCCTGTCAGCCACACATGTTTCCTGGTCTTTATTCTCCCTAGTGTTACCACATGTCGCAAAGTACGCTACAAAGCCTTAAGAGAAACTGCAGGCTTCCCACCCAAACAAAAACACAGAAAACCAACCCTGCAATTAAGTACCCGTAACAAATCACGAGGCCTCAAGGTGGGTTGCTGCTCCTGAGTTGACACAATTCATTTTGACTTTTGTCTTTCACACTTTTTAAGGGGTGAGGAGGATCAGGGAGGAAGTTTGGTTTATTTTTTCCATAATCGCTCTGCCTTTCAAAGAAAGAGCCAGGACTGAGGGCATTTAGGTGATGTCATCTGCTAGACAGCAGCCATATGGAGAACATGAAGTGGAAGTTTTCCACACAGCACCTGGCAAACCTATGGCAGATGCCACGTGACTCCTTGAAGTAGTGCACTGAGACACAATGGGCTGCTCTCCATCCTTTAAAATGTGCAAAGGGGCCCCTGGCACAACCTGTGCAATTGATGCATGGGCAGAGGTTTTTATCCCGTGAATGCTCTCTCAGCCTTCGTTTCCAAGGGCTTGTGTCCAGGGAAGGGCTACATTGGCTGAAGGGAAGCAGAATGCAGAACCATCAAGAACCTCCCAAGTTCCCAAAGCAGGCAATCACATCATGTAATCCTTTAAAATATTTACCAGCCCCATCTTAGAGTTTGTTCAGCTTCCAGTTTCCATTATTCCTACTGATGCTTTTCCTTACCCTTCCAATTCACAGCACATGCTTTCTCAAAGCCATTTGTTCTTGTGCCAGGATGGTCACTCAGCTTATATTACTCTTCTGTACCCTGGCTGCTCAGACCTGGATTATGCATAAAGGACATCAATATCTTCTTCTTGGTCTTCTGATGGCTGAGTTTAAGAAGACAAGTTTTCCTGGTGTCCACACATAAGACAAGGTTTCTACTCACAGCTATGCTAGCAGGCATCCTCTGCAATTTTACTTCCAGTTTAACCTTTGCCAGCATGAACTGTGCTCTCACTGAACTCTTGTATTATGATATTAAAAGTCAACATCTGTTAGAAATGCTTCAATACACTGTAGGATGACGTGTTTTCTCCACAGTCATATCCCACTGGCAACTCACAGCCAACCTGCAATTAAGTAAAACCCTCAGTTCTTATCTTGCTCTGAAACAACCTTGTTCTCCCCTTTCCATGCACCAATATTTATGGCCATTCGTTTTTTCCTGTGTAAAACATGATGACCTTTTCTGCACTGAGGATGTCCCCAGGATTGCACCATCATCAAAGCCATCATTGCTTTTTTATGCTTTATACTTCACTGAAGCCATTAGATGAGATCCATCCCACCACCATATACACCTCTCATACTGCTCCTTTCTAGAGAAAGTTTGTCCTGAGAATGACTAGATTTTGGGCACATCATGGAAAGATGTTGTCCAGGCAGGGAACCCAACCTCTGTGAGAGAACAGTAACTTGAAGCTTGTAATGCAATACACAAACATTTTAATAATGAAACACGGTTTTAAAAAAAATCAAAATAAAACATAATTCAGGGATATTGAAATGTTGTGTTTTAGAGATGAAGACATAAAAAAAATTACCTTTCTGAGTAAAGCCTTCCAGAACTTCCAGGCTGCAGAGAAGTGTATGCTCCAAGCAGTTAATATACTAATGCTGAGGTTGTTTTGTGGGTTTTTTTAAAAAAACGTTACCTAAATATTTATTTCCATTTTCCATTCAAAATTATGGTGCATCATCATCCACATGAGACTGAGAGAGATACAACTGGAAGACAAAAGGTAATATATTTACACACTGAATGATAAAAGCGACAGTTTGCATATCTACAACTTCATAAACAAATGGGAAAATGTAGGCTAGATTGAAAGGTTGCTAATTGATCAAAACACTCCCGTTCAATAATATGTATTTTGTAACAAGGATTAAGATGTATTTGGATTATAACCCTATTCTCTGTCACAGGAGTTGAACTTTTGCTTTGCTGGAGCAAAATGAGAACAGAGCAAACCTCTGTACCTGTAGCACTTCCTCTTGCTTGCTCTACTCTGTAAAACTCATGGAATGAAGTTGGTTCCTCTCACACCTGCCTGTGTTCTGAGTGTGCATTCCCCACTATTGTTAATCTGGTTACCTCACTCTGGGTGCAAATCAGATATGATTTGAATTTAAAATAATAGAACAAAAACAATGACATGAAATGATAGATGTGGGGGAAATTCCATAAATATTGTTTTCTGACTTTAGAAATTTCAGGGGTTTTTAATCAAACCTTTCTTATCTGACTTTGCAGAATACTATGCTATGCAAAATACATTAACTTAGCTTCTGGTAAAAAAAAAAAAACAATAAAAACCAAAACAAACAAACAAAAAAGTCTTTCAAATGGGCAGATTGGCTTCTTTTATTTTAATTTCCAATGTTTTACTTTTTCTTCAGGAGACTGTCCACATGAAAATTCTGTATAAGCTACAGACATGATCTATGACGCACAACAATATTTATAACATGCCTTTAAAGTTATGTAATGCTGAGAACAGAAATGCAATTAAAGTAGAGCGTAGAGGAGAGGAAGTTCTGTACTCTGCAGAGCATGCTGTCTCATCTTTAAACAATGCAACATGATGGAAACTAATGAATGTTTCTGCAGAGGTGACTGGTTTCTCCTCTGATGTATTGATATGAGACGGGTTGATGTCAATGACGCATTTTTTCAAAATCAATTTTTCAAATTCATTTGGGGAAAAAAATGACATTTTCATTTTCTTTCTCAGAAAAGTATGTACTATCTTCCCCACATGTTCTCAGAAGAGCAGAGGTGAAAGAGGGCATTTGGAAGTTATTTTCTAGTTTATACTCGATTATTTAATGTGATTCAAAAATACAAAGCCATGTTTGTATGCACGGATGTATTTCAGAGTGAGACAGCTTCTCAGACATGGGAACCCAAGATGACTGTGGCACCAAAGACCTTCTAAGGATGTCAGCTGCACTGGAGAGGCCTCTTGTTTTCCACTGATAGAGTAGGAGCAATTAGTTTTCTTACTCCGCTTTCTTCACAGGTATTATTTTTATTTATTTGCTTTTTATATACCAACTTAATTTTTTTTTCTCTCACTAGATCCTATCTGCCACATTGTGCACCATGCAACTGTTCTTTTGTGACTGATAATTGCCAGAAATGTGCCAAGTATTCATCTGTGTAAAATGCCCATAGGATATCAGGTCTCAGAATCATTAGCCCTTTTCAAAACACATCCAATATAACTTGAGCATCATGTCTCCAATCTTCCTTGCCATAAAGCCAACCATAGGATATTTTGCCTTTAGTGTTTCAAAGAGAAAACACTGATCAGAAGAGCTGACACCCCACAGCCACATAGCCAGCAGCACCAGCAAGCACTAATGACAGTTCTATTGAGCAATGCTGAATTTCATCTATGAAGAGTTGTTTGGGGAACTCATGCCACTATGTCTCTCTAGTGTGGTGTCCTAGATAAGGCTCTGGCACAACTGGGCACCAGGAAAGGAGTGATGGGGAGAGATGCTCTGAGAGACAAAAATCTGAAAACTAGGAAGAAGTTAGGCATCAAGTAAATTACAGAAATGAAAACCTTTACACTGCAAATCTTATTTTCTGTGAACATGTTGATGTTTTACTGAAAGAATCCAAGTTCACTGGGAAAATGCCCAAATCAAATTCAACACTCCACTTGCTCTAGCAGATAAATAAAATGGGAGGGTGAGGAAAATGAAAATACATCCAACTACAGCATTTTGGAAATTGTCATTATTGTATGTTCATTATTCTCTCTTTTGCTTGTTTTGTTTTGGGGGCTTGATCTGTTTGGGTAACATGCATTTTGCCTTTCCCTGTGTAGAAGAGCAGGGTGTATATGAAGGGACATGGAGATCAAAGCCTGAGGACACATGATGGAAAGATGGCACAGAAATGGAGCAGAGGAAAAGAACAGGATAAGGAATGCAAAAGAGAAGTTGAGAAAGCTGCTAGTTATTAATGCCAAAATAATACTCTGAAACTGAACTCTGAACATCACAGAATGATAGATATCATCTGAAGATATCACCAAAGGTGATGCAGAGAGCACTGAGGAGAGAGAGGAGAGGAGAGGNGAAGAGGAGAGGAGAGGAGAGGAGAGGAGAGGAGAGGAGAGGAGAGACATTTCTAAACAACTGATAAAATCTTATAAATCCTGGACACAAAGAACCCCAAAAGGACACTCTAAAATTTTTGGTTTAGGTTTTAAGAAGAATGAGTTAACAACTAAAGAAGATTGTGCTGAGGAATCTTCCGCCTTCTGTAAAAAACTCTCTTTTTCTTTTTTTTTAACAAAGTAAAGTTTGGATGGAAATTTTTTAGCTTTCTCTACTTGCAATGAGGTACATGTCATAGCTCTAGGACCAGCCACATGTGATCGTTTTGCTAGGACTCTAGTGAAACATAGGCTCTTCTTTGACTTCACAGGTATGAAAGTGAGAAAACTTCTTATGTTAGACTTTTGTTTTCTTCCTTTTGCTCTTCAGGACAAGTGAAGAATTCTGAAAAATGAACTGAACTAGAAGCATCCAATTTCAGAAAATAGATGTAACACAGGTGTGCTGTGGTTCCAGAATTGTAGGTCATTATATCTGGCAACACCTCTCAGAAAACTTCAAAACAAGGATCAGAAATCATTTTTATCAAATGCTCCATTTTCGGCACTGCTCTGCTCCTTCTAAAAGAAATATGTATGTTTGCATAAAAACTGCTTTGGTCTTTGCTTTGTTCTTTCAAAACACACGTGTCCTGCTGTTTCGTGCTCACTGGGATTTACAGATTTCTTCAGAGCAATCAACAGCAATGTGATAATCTTGGACAAGAGTCCTGACATTCAGGCAAAGATCAAAAAACTAAGAGGCTGTTTTCTTGCAAGTACTCTGAGAAGTGTTAAAACTAGAAGCCAGAGCAGGAGCATACAGGTCAACTAGTAAGCTGCTAGTTCTGCCACCCTGCCAAATTTACATTTTTTAGTGTTGTAATAGGGACAGGACAAACAGACTGGGGGTCACTTGCTCCAGAGGCAGAGGTAAGAACAGGCTCTGCCCAACAGAGCTTATGCTACACTGACATAGCTGACATCAGATGAACAGGATTGTCTATACCCACAAAAGGCAGATTTTTTTCCATAAAAAATACCGAGGTTGCCTGAGCTCAATAAGTTATTTAAACATAGCATTACAGAAGTCACTAGAGTAGTCTCTTTCATTTTTAGTGGACTATTCACATGCTACACACCACACATTTAAGAATGCTCAAAACTGGAGCCTAGAACATCCCATTTCTGTGCTCCCACTTGATCCCCACTCCAGAACAGTGTGCCTGTCCAGTGAAATCACTTCCCTGTAACTGAGTTGCCTCTGACTAACACATACAAAATGTATGAAATGTTGACTAAAACAGCACAACAAACATTTTGCAGGCTGTGAAAAGAGGCTGGCAGCAGGCATGATTCCACACACAGTTCCACATCAGGTGCCACCACCTGCTCTCCAGGAAGAACATTCATGGAAATCAAAGGCAAGAAGGCAAACGTGTTTAAAATGTAACTTCACTACAAAACTCTTCTCAAGTCCTGCATCAGGGAAGACTGAAACAAGAATAGGATATTATTCCCTTCCTATAGCAGCCCTTCCTAGCACTGTATTTAATATTTTCCTTCAGGTTATTTTCAAACTCTGAGTTCATTTAGAGCTGGTTCCCAGATGACGCCCCTCTCTCAGCCAGGCCTGCTGGAGTTCTCTGTCTACAGGGCAGGTGCAGCACCAGCAGATGTAGCAGGAATTTCTCCAGATATTCACAGAGCACATCGACGGAAAAAGGATGTTCACACAACATGCAATTACATTGTGGAACTCATTGCTTCAGGAAACTGGCACAGCTCAAGACCTAACAACAATAAAAAAGGACCCGATATTTATGTGGTTCTCAAGAACATCCATGGTTGCCACAGGCAACAATAGAAAACATTTTGTACTTGAGGGCTTCTGCCACTTCCTAACTCCTGGAGATCTGAATGGCACTGGGAAACAAGGCCAAACCAGTTTCTTCTCTTTTCTCATCTATTGTAGCACAAGATCCTCAAATCTTCCTCTGAAGTCTTTGTTCTAGACCCTGTGAATTCTGGACACTGGACTCAATGGGCAACAGTCTGACAAGACCATCAGTTCCCATTTGTCTATACCACAGAAGAAGGAAGAGGGGACTTTAGTTGCTTGATGTTTTCCCTCTTGACCCCTCTCCACTGAGATTTGAAAAGAGGAGTCATGTGCTTTGGTACCTTTCATCCACAAAGCTCAAAGTACTCTCTGTAGAGGTTCTGTCCTGCTATCACCAGCTAAGAAAGGGACGTCAGAAGAGCTGAAGTGACTTTTGCTAAGTGTTGCACAGCAACTGGGCATAAGAATCACGAAGAAAACCCCCGTATGCATCCAGACAGTCATAACTTTGCAGCCACACTGGTATTTTCTAGTTGAGTTGCACGTCATGACTCTGCCCACTGTAGGTTGGCATCCAGCCTGCTGCTTTCTTCTAATCAGACTCTGGTTTCTCACATCGGGATTGTGGTGGGCTCTGCTTTGAAATGAGATTTCTGAAAATGGTTGACACCTGTACTCCTCTGGCTCTCGGGAAAATTTGTTAACCTTCAAGAAAAGTTCTTGGAGAGGAGGGACTTTCAAGTTTTACAAGATGGTGAAGTTCTCTTTAGTTCCTTTAAAAAGCATTAGCAAAGGTCAGATTAACAAGTCAACACTGAAACTAGATACGACCAAGACTCCCAAAAATGATGCAGAAAAGAGAAGAGGTGGGTGGGGACGGGGTGTGGGGGAGAAAGGCCCACAACACAACATTGGCTCTGATCCTTTCCCCCTTGTTGGGCCTGGGGCACACTTGATAAGGTGAAGGGAAATTGTAAAATTAGACCTGGCAACCTACACAGAGAGGCCCAGTGCAAGGCCCTTGGCCTGAGGCAAGCTGAGAAAGTTGAGGAATTGTGGGGGAAAGGGGACTTGGCAGGCTAACTTCCTGTGGCTGCATCCAGGGCTAATTAGTTTTCAGTGTTCTGTGTGTGTTTGAATGGAAACGAGCCAGCACTGAGAGGCACGGGGTGAGGAAATCAAAAACACATGCACCAAGAAGGAAGAAGGGGGGGAAGAAGAAGAAGGAAAAAAAAAAAAACAACCCACAAAAAACCTGTCCTTTTTAGCTACATTTTCTTTTTCAGGAGGAGATCTCATCATTTTGTTCCATGAGCACTAAATCACCCCAGCTCTCCTGTCTATCACATCTCACATCTGCTTCAGAACTCATTAAACATCAAAAGGCCTGCCCTATCAGTTCTGCTTAGTTAGAAGTCTGAGTTACTAGAGTCCTAACCAGGGAAGATTTTGTATGTTTTTAATAATAGCTTAAGGAACTTCTTAGCACCCCATAAATTACTTAATGCAACAAACTCTTCCTGTGGACCAGCAAATGTTTTACAGAGGAGCTGAATGCTGCCTTAGCATGCTTGTGGTCAGTCCAGAGTTACATAGCAACCTGCTTAAATGAACAACCTTTAATCCACGTTTCAGTTGAGGAACAGTTTTCTCATGTATCCTCTCCTGTCGCTAGCCCACTCTCGCTTTTACTGCTGCTCTAATTTTATATAACTACATTATAACTTGTATTTCCGTAGCATTTTGATCCTTCAGAATGCCAAGGCAATTATTAAAACATCAATCATAATGCTGCAGCACCAATGAAATCTGCCTAATTCTGCCATACTGATTTCCCTACTTTAAATACACATGTGCAGTGCCCTCCACTCCTGCATGTGCCATACGAACAGTTCATTAAAATAATTTATATACAGTAAGCACAATGAACACAGTAAAGGCTCCAGTGGATGTTTGTTATTAAGAGTACCACCAGAGTACTTTAAAATCAATTTTTACCAGGATGTTCACAAACTTTTGTCTTTGGTGCTTTTTCGGCCTATTTTCAATTTTTTTGTCTGCAGCTATGTTATCACTAGAGCATTTCCATCGCTCTTTATAGAGCCAGAAAGCATGGGATTTGCATTTTTCCTCATACTTAGGAATTGCTAAAGTACTTTCTGTCACACTTTAAAAAAAATCTGACCAATGGTCAGACTTGAAAATGTGAGTGCCATAGGTGAAAATTTCAGATGGCAATAGGCAAATCAAAGAAAGTCTTTGAACTGACAAAAAATTCTGCAGGTTCAGCTTTAGCAATCAACCCCACCCGTCTGATACTGATAAACTTTGTCATTTAGTTGCAACTGCTCCTTCTTTAGAAATCAACAACATCCATTTTTTTCAAAATGTCAGCATAAATAAAAGGGATTAAAAAAAAAAATAACATGACCCTCAAGCCATGTCGAACTAAAATCATTAGGGAGCACCAGCAGAGAGGTGTATTAGCACATCCATTACAAGGCCATATGCCTCCACTTGCATCCAACACTCACCTTGGTGCAGAAGAAACAACCTTGGGCATCAAAAGTGCTATTAGGCAAGGAATTAAGAAAAAAACTGAGACAATGGCAAGTCACTAACTCTTTTCTAGGATTGCTATTGCTTACTGACAAGCCGTGAATACTGCATGCCAAGGAAGACTTCCCTTCCCATACACAGCATGTTTGTGTCAGTGGAGGACAGTGAGGCCTTCTACACCTGTGGTGGGTGCAGGATGGCCTTCAAGGAAGCAGACGCTCTACGTGTTCAGTTTTTCTTCTTGTGGAGGGTTCTCAGTGCTGACTGATCAGACCACATTTAAGGGAAAACTATGAAGTTTATTCCAATGAGATGCACCATGAGGAAATTAAATCCAGTAGGTGATTCCTGGTCATTTAGCACTGTTTTGAGATCTGTGTGGTGCTCCCTTCAATGACACTGCTGATAGGACAATTTCACAGCTGTCAGAGCTGCCAGCTAAGTTCTTAGGTGATACATGGCCTCTGTTCATTGCTCATTTAAAGAGATACCTTTATTTGGAATAAGCTTCCCATAAGAAAACTCCCAGTTGCAGAGATCCTGTTCAAAATATCTCTCTCTGGGGACTGCCTGTAACCCCTTACGTTGACAAGAAAAGAAATTAAGACTTCAGCTTATGAAAGTACATTAGTGAAATGCAATCTGTCACAGCATTACTCTCTCTTATGCTTAAGGAATGAAGCACCAAGTTAGTCAACAAACAAGCTCCCTTGTACAACGCAACGCTGGCACTCCCTACAAAGCAAGGTGCTGGGGATTCAATAGAGTCCTTGAGGATTCACATCTGTTTAAGCACAGAGATGTTCAATGACATATGACTCCAAAACTATTCAGTACTTAAATACTTAAATGGTGGAGACAAATCCAGCTTATTACTAGCTCTGAATAGAGACTAAGCACATCAGGAACAATGACAACTTGAAGGTAATTATATTTAGACTAAAAAAATGCCTCAGCCATAGTTCACTCTGTTTGTGAACCCACATCAGACCATAAATATTCCAGAATCAAAAATATAATTAATAACACGGATATAAAAAGTACCTAGACAGTATCATTGCATAGGTAAGCCTTTGAAACAGGTAGATCACGTACTCTGGATCTGAAGAGATCTACGCTCAGCTCTTAGCTGACGTTCTCTGACAAGGCATACAACAGCTGTAGTCTTCCTCCTGCAACTGCAATTTTCCTCTGTATTCAAGATTCGTATCCTGCACTAGTTTAAATTAAGCACCCCTATGGAGGAAATGACAGGTTCTGAGTGAAAGAAGCTCTGGGGAGCGTGTGTGCTTTCCCACTCTTTGATTTCCCCCTTCATGTGGAGCTCACACTGCCTTGGGATGATATTTACTCTTAACATAGAGTCAAAGAACATATTTGCTTTCTGTTTTTCATTAAATACAGAGGGTTTCACAAAAGAGGCCATTTTTCATCAAAAAATTGTTTTCAAGTGAAAAATATCTACCAGCTCTACCCTTGACTCTAAACAATTCCTGGCCTAGGAGCACATTACTGTGACTTTACAGTTCATAGAGTGTGACTCCAAAAATGAGAAAAATGTTTTCAAAAAGTTGCCATGAATATTTAAAAAAAACCCCAACAAAGTATTTATATCACAGCTAACAACAGTCCAGCTGGTAGCCTGCAAGCCATCTGAAACAGCCACAGCATTCACTAGCATCAATCTTGCTCCTTTTTTTGATGACGGGCTCTACATTTGCTTTCACTCAGCCTCCTGCTCCCTTCTTCATTTTCTATCACTTTAAAATAATTGTCAGTAGCATGATATAAGCTGCAGTGTTTTTTGTCCTTCTTCTTCTGCCTTCTTCATCTTCCTCCACTTAAAGATCTGCTGGAATAAAGACAATGGTCTAGGCTGATGTGCTGTGGCTAATGTACTAAACAGGACATGAAGGCTCTCTCGATGTTAATGCTTTAAGGAGTGAAGTATATCTTCTTTGGGTTCTAAAAACTTGCATAAGACATTCTTCATATATGCTCAAATTCTTTGTGGCTTCATCAAAGCAAAATCTAGCCTCTGTTCAAGCAGATTTGCTTTCTGTCTTTCTGTCTTTTCTGTCTTTTCCTTATTTTCTTTCTTTCTCTCTTTCTCTTTTCACCGGAGACTTCCTGCATTTCTTTTCTAAAATGACATAAATCCCTCCCCCATCAGACCAGCGTGTATAGCATATTTGGAGGCAGCTTATATAAATGAAATAAAGCAGAATTTATTAGCAGAGATTAGGTCAATTGACCTGAGCCCTACATAATGTAGTGTAGTTTTGTGCCTATGGAAGCCAACAGAAAAAGATTCCTCTTTAGCTTTAGATTAAAGCTTGGCCCAGAGAGTGCAGAAACCACGACTCAATGTGCAAGAAAATTGTTAGGCTCACTTAAAAGTCATGAAATACATTTAAAATATTAAATTGTAATGTTTTTAATGTCTTTCTATACTTTCAGCCTTCACATTTGGCCCTCTTAGTATACAAATAAGCTACTTTTATGGACAAAGGATGTGATACACCATCCCCTCCACTAAGAAATAAACCAAAACATTACCTGTCACAAGACACAGGTAAATGGTATGAATAGCAGCAGGAAATGGGGTGAGAAGGCACAGTTGAAGTGCTCCCCCTTTCCAAGTTCTGTTACAGAATATAAGGTAACAAAAATAAAAAGACATCTGCTTTCAGAATACTTGATCATGCATTCCATGTTGGCAGGACACTGCGAGCTAGCTACTACAGTAACACAGCCAAGAAAGGCATCATTGTGCAGGAAGAGAAGCGGGCTGAAGTCATCAGGGATAAGCTGACAATACAACCCCCCGAGGGACAACTGTGCGTCACGATTTCTCTAGGGAGCTAAGCAGAAAAGCTAAGCAGAAAGCAAAACTGTTGCATTTTCTGAGGGAGCATATGCAAGGAACACAGAAGCAATGCTGTTTGACATCTCTGGAGTGGGTCCTACCAGTAGGCAAGGCACTGGATATAGAAAGCAGGTGTGATTACTGTAGCATCTCTGCAACATCTGTCCATCTAAATCTCTAAGCATTTGTACCATGTACACCACCAAGGTATAAAAGACCCAGTTATTGCCCCAACAACATAGTCCAGCAGCTGAGGGAATTTTTGATTTTATTTCCTTTCCTTGTTTTCTGTTCTATTTGCCTTCATTTGTTGTTGTTGTTTTAAGCTTCACTGAAGACAGGAGTTTATTCATTTTATTCACAGAATGCCAAAGTCCCATCTTCACTTGAAAGCAAGCCAGTCACTGAGAAAATTTCATCTCCTGCTCTCATTCCCTCACTTTCAAGTCTGACACTCATAAGACTTCCCATAAAATAGTACAGAAACTACACACCATACTTTTTAATCCCTGAAAGCATATAATTTCACCTTATTTCTTCATCTTATTTCTTATTTCTTCATCTGTGTATTACTGCTCTTGCAAACTATTTGGCAGCACATGCAGTCACTCAGCTGGAAAGAACGACAGTTTTAGGAAAGAGCTGAAAGGTAGGGAAGATCCTTGTCTGCACATGCTCTGAGGTTTGGTTTTCTCTGGACCAAAGCTATTATAAATAAATTTCCTGCATATCAGCAGCACTTGGTTTTGGCCAGACCAAAGTCTTCTGCAGCATAATCTTTTCCTTAATAGTAGATCTTACTCAGATATGTTCACTTCAGCTTTGCAGAATGAAGAATGACTCCTGAATTCTGTTCTTGACTATTAGTGGATCTTTCCCTGAATGTGTTAATTAAACATTTGCCTGTCCTCCCACAGAATAAGCACACTGTGATTCAATTTTCCTGTCTAAAAAACTACATTGGTAAGGCAAGATATATATATATATGAAGGAAAAAAAAAAAAGAAAACATAAAAATTTACCCATTATTTGAAAACATCTATATTCCTGGTCAGTCATTCTTCCAAGGGCTAGACTTTCTGAGATCAACAATACATGGTCCTTGAATGGTTGGCCCTTCTTCCTTCCTTTCCCTTTGAAAAACCTGATTTTAAAGAATCTAGGTTAAGCATTAACTCATTCTTCTTTCTTTGCTGTTCTTTTTTCTTTTCAAGTCTCAGGTAAATCTTGCTTTGATGCTCTCCATCCTAACATTTTCATTTATGGATCAGTTGCATTTAAACCCTCCTGCCTCAGAACAGCCCCTCATTACATATGATGCCTTTTCTTATTCTCTCAACATACTCTTCTTTTTTTTTTCTTTTTTCATAAAGGAATGCTAGCTCTTTGTGCTGTAATTACAATGGGTCTGCAAGAGAAGGCTCTGGGGAAAGGCAAATTCTGTGAGGATATCTTCATGGTGATTTCTTAGCAGGGCTATGGGAAGGACACAGCTCTCCCAGGAAGGAAAATTGTTCCTCTCCCAGAGCACATGAATCCTCAGGGATATTCTGAAGGTAAGGCCATCTCCGAAAAAGCTCTGATTTTCCCTGCTCCCACACATTTAACACTAGGGGAGGGTGTAAAAGGGAAGACACTGAAGGAAAGAACAGGCTTTTTATCAGCCTCACTCTGTCCGTCCAGAAAAGGGTATGAATGCACATGGCTGCCCTTCACCTTCCACCAACGACTCCAGTTTTCTAGGGCTTCATCTCTCATCTACTAGAATTAAAATATCAATGCCTCAATTCTACTTTACTGTGGTTTTATTCCTACAACTTCCCATGGAAGTCAAACGGAGCCAACTCATGTAAAAAGTAAGTAAACAATGAATATTGCATGGAGGGTTTGGTTCTACATTTCCTTGTCTTCTTTTATCCTCTCTATGTTTTTCTTAACTTTTTTCTCATCTTTCTTTTATTCCTTCAGTACCTTTGTGAACTCAGTAGTTCAGTTTACATCCTCTGTGGGCAGAATTTTCTAGGTCCTGGTGCCAAACTCCTCTGTGCCTTTCTCATCCACTCCAGCCCTCTCAATGGCAAAGCAGATACCAGACAGCATCTTCACTGACTAGACCTCCTCTCTTCTGAAAAATGTTATTTTTCCTATTCTATCTAGGAAAATGTTTTGTCTTTCTTTGACTAAAGGGAATTTCTGACAGTTATCAGCATACATAAAGCTTATGCTCCTTCCTAATCTTGACATTTTGTGGTATTCTTCTTGACCAACCTGATCTCCTTCTATGATCAGGTGACCCTCACGGTAGGTGAGGGAAAGGTTGTGGATGTTGTCTACCTGGATTTCAGTAAAGCCTTTGACGGAGTTTCCCACTGCATTCTCCTGGGGGAGCTGGCAGCCCATGGCTTGGACAGGTGAACTGTTTGCTGGGTAAAAAACTGGCTGGACGGCTGAGCCCAGAGAGTGCTGGTGAATGGAGTCACATCCAGCTGGTGGCCAGTCACTGGTGGGGTTCCCCAGGGCTCAGTGTTGGGGCCAGTCCTGTTTAGTGTCTTTATCAGTGATATGGATGAGGGCATTGAGGGCACCCTCAGTAAGTTCACAGATGACACCAATGTGGGTGGGAGTGTTGATCTGCTGGAGGACAAGAAGGCTCTACAGAGGGATCTGGACAGGCTAGACTGGTGGACTGAGACCAACAGTAAGGGGCTCAATAAGGTTAAGCACCAAGTCCTGCACTTGAGTCACAACATACAGGGCTACAGGCTTGGGAAAGGGTGGCTGCAAAGCTGCCCAGCAGAAAAGGACATGGGTGTGCTGGTCAACGGTGGCTGAACACGAGCCAGCAGTGTGCCCAGGTGGGCAAGAAGGCCAATGGCATCCGGCCAATATCAGAAATGACACGGCCAACAGGACCTGAGCAGTGACCATCCCTCTGTGCTTGGCACTGGTGAGGCCACACCTTAAGTGCTGCATTCAGTTCTGGGCCCTTCATTACAAGAAAGACATTGAGGTGCTGGAGCGTGTTCAGAGAAGGGCAACAAAGTTGTTGAAGGGTCTGGAGAGTAAGTCATTTGAGGAGTGGCTGAGGGACCTGGGGTTGTTTAGCCTGGAGAAAAGGAGGCTCAGGGGTGACCTTATCACTCACCACAACTCCCTGAGAAGAGGTTGTAGCCAGGTGGAGGTTGGCCACTTCTCCCAGTCAGCTAGTGAAAGGACAAAAGGAAATGGATTCAAGCTGTGGCAGGGGAGGTTCAGGTTGGACATCAGGAAGAATTTATTTACTGAAAGGTTGGTCGGGTATTGGAATGGGCTGTCCGGGGAACTTGTGGAATTACCATCCCTGGAAGTGTTCAAGAAATGACTGGACATGTCACTTAGTGCTATGGTTTAGTTGACAAGGTGGTGATTGGTCAAAGGTTGGACTCGATGATCTTGGAGGTCTTTTCCAGCCTTAATGATTTTACGATTCTATGATTTGCTGGTTTGAGAAGATTTTGTTAGTCTTCTCCTTCTGTCTTGGTGGTCAGAAACAAATACACATTTACATTTGTTTCTTTCTTTTTCTTGTGTCCTCACTTACAAAAAGGAGTCAGTACAACTTCCTCTTTACACCCTCCTGTTCTGCATAGCTTGTACATCTCATGCAGTTCTTCCAGTACGAACTATGGTTTTAGTACATTTCAAGGTTTACTTTACTGCATTGCAGTGTACATCTATTAGAGCAGCCTTATCCTAGGACTGCTTATCTGAACCAAAAGCTCCTTGTACACGAGGTAAATTCAGATGTTCCTATTTTTAATATTTAAAATAATTCCAACTTTCAGCTTCTGTTTATCTTCTGATGTTAGGAAAACCCACAAGATTATTTGTGTTAAGTCAAAACTTGTTCTTCTTATCAGGTTTAGACATACACTGGAAGAGCAAACTCATCCATCATATATCATTTACACCTGTACATGTCACCAACTCATCATTGTTTGTGCTGCTTTGGTAACATATATACACAATGTCAAAATGAGATCATCTCTTACATGCTGTTTCCATGCATGTGAAGTTCGTACATGTGAAAAAAAAAGAAACACAGCTATTAGTTAGTTGCAATTCTGCAAAACTGAACAGAGGAATTAACACTACCCTGACAATCAGACCCAAATTTTTTCTTTGAATCATCACTGAAAGGAATATTTTGCTGAAATCCCTGAAGTCAAAGCTCAGCTACACAAATAAATACTGTAGCAGATCCTGACAGGAAGACGTTCAGCCCAATCTTTTCCAGATGGCAGTGATGGATGGCTGTGTGCTTCTATTTATTTGGTTTCCCAGGCAATGGTGTCCTGCTTTCATTGGTCATCACTTGGAGGGCTTTGGCTTACAGACCCGCACAACAGTGTTGTACACTGCCAGACAGGTATTCTGGTTGGCTTACTCATTGCTTGGATGTCATGACCGCAAAAAAGAAACTAAATTTTACCACTTTGCTGGGATTATCCATTTTTAAAACTTTGTCTTAAATTTGTGACAAACTCGTGGCACAGGTCTGAAGAAGCTCCCAGGTAAAGCAGAACCCAATCATATATAATTTGCTGATTGCTGAGATGTGCCAGTTCTGAAAACAATACAGTGAGCTAAAGAGGTGAGAGAGAGAAAGAGAAAGAGAAAGAGAGGGAAGATATCCAAATCCTAAACCACATTGACTGAAAATGGGGTTGTCACTATTTTTCTGTAAAACACATGGTACATAGGGCTATAAAACAAATGTCCATAGATCAGGGACTTATGTTATAGAATAATGTGTGGGGAAAAGTGGAGCTGGGTTACAAAGGCTTGTTACAAATCCAGACCATTCATTTTGCTTGGACATGCTTGAATAGTGAAGCAAAGTTATTAGCAACAAACACATGTTTGGTGGCCTAGGTAAAATGATCCATTGCTTCCAGATGATGTTCATTTTGCAGGCGTCCATGCCAAGGAATAAAATGAGAAATGCTTGCTGCAGGAGGATGAGTTGTGTGGTGCCAGCACATTGTAAACAATTTGGTGAAGAAACTGTATTTTCATGTGTTCACATAACATCAAGTAATACAGGGCCATGTCTGTGACTGGGGCTTCTAACACTACTGCTAACAGAGCAATGGATAAATGCAATATCTTGAATCAAAAACTTCCTAGTGAAACCAGGTGGCAGCTGAATTGTGGAGAAAGCCAGGACTGAATGCCTAATGGGAGCAGACAAAAAGAAATGCCAGCTCTTCTCATGGTCTCAGCTTGCAAACCTACTTAACACAGACATTTTTAGGAGAGCAATACAGCCATTGCAATAAAGCCTCCATTTAAAAGAAAGAATATACATTAACATCAATAAGGGGACAGATTAGCAGAAGGTTTCTTTAAAAAGAACCCACATTTTATCTGGAATCCAAAGACAGCAGGAAGCGAATGAAATTGGTTGAGGCTGTGGGGATGTGGTCACAGTTCTCTGCGTGGATGAACAGATGGGCAGCAGAATTTGGCATGTGCTGATTTGGACAGCTGGGACTCGGGGAATCCATAGAAATGGAATGATAAGGGTACAGGAACATGGAGGCAGAGTTGTAACACCAGTGTGCACAGGCACAAGTCTTGCAAAAAGCAGTTCACTACCTACTAGATTAGAGAATAAGGTTTTCTACCAAGCTGAACCTTACTATTCAACAAACAGAAAAATTAAATTATTAAAACATTGGTAGCCATTGTAAGGACAGATAATCTCAAATCAGAAATAAACTAATGTGCTCGTATTTTTATGCTGCCTAACTTAAGTAGGCTCTTCTGTGGATGTACACTACAGTTCTACCCTTAATTATGCAACCATATGACACATTTTCTTTAAAAGTTTCCTGAAAAATTAGAACCATAAAAATATGGCACAATAATGGCAAAGGTATGGTGCACAACAGGATAAGGGATTTTTTCCAACCAACACAGATCTATGTTGTGTTATCAAATACCTGAGAAAAGCAATAGATTGTCAACCTCTTTAATCGTGCCTATAGAGATGAAGCCCTCACAGTATTGTTCTAAGTAAGTGAATCAAAAAGGAACTCTTGATTCTCAGTTTTCAATCCAGAGCCTGGAAAGGAATGATGACCCTTCTTTTTCCTTCCAAACTGGCCCTTTTAACCCATTGTACTATGTGTCTCTGTCCTGCTTCTTTCTCACCTTGGTCCTGCTCTCCTCATCCAGCTGCCTGTCTCAGAAAAATTACCTTGGCCCCACAGCACAAAAAAGCAAAATCCAGCCAGAGCTGTTCAGCCAGTCCCTTCTGATTCCCTCTCTCCCCCTCCTGCTGTGACATGCCAAATCACAGCCTCCTGCCCAGGTACATACAGTCCCTGTCAGAGCTCCAGCCTGCCAGGAATGGCCGAGCTGTCCAAGGAGATGCCATAGAGCTAAGGAAAGGATTTCTAAAGGGATTGCGCCAGTAATTTATTTTATACATATTCTTGGCAATAAATCCATTGCTTTCCGACAATATGCTGCTGAGTTCCAGATCATTATTTTCCTAGCCACTCAGCACCAACACAAAGCTGCAGTTGGCCCAAAGAAGCTGAGGAGTGAGGTGAAGACAAAAGCAGCAGCAGCAACAAGATCCTGGTTGTTTGCCAAACGTGACATTTTCCTACAATAACACAACTGAAATAAGCATAGGCAAGCTTCTTTGTTTATGATGAGAATCTGAAAAATTATCCCAGTGAATTTAATTCACCTCTCCTGTAGATTAGGAATATAAACTGTCTCAGCATTCAGGATTATGCACAAAGACCACCACAATGGAGAATAAGCAATCCCACAGGGCAAAGAAGAAGGTGAGAAGGTAGGCACATAGATTTTATGGCTTAAAGAGAAAACTGGGAGATGTTCCTGACTTCCAGTGCAATGCAAGGCACAGAAATCCTATATAAATCCCAAAAACGTCTCTGAGCTGGAGAACATCTCGCAGGCAAACTGCCTGCCATGATGTAAATTTACTCAGCCACTTCAAGGAAAGAGGAATACACTGCCTTTGCTGATCAGTTTTTTCCGGCAACTCTTTGGCCTCACCATGTGTCCAAACTCGATTTTCAGTTTGATTTTGTCTATCTCACAATGTGTAAACTTGCAGACTTTTGGTAATTTCTGCCTTTGCCTGAGCTGTTTAATCAAAATCTTCTGTCTGTATAGTCACCTACAGAACATCATTGAGCCTTCATCTAACTTCCACTCGAGTTGCGTTCTCATTATGAAGACTCCCTTTGCGGTCATATTTGTAATTGTGTCTAACCTCTCGTCATTTTTTCATCACCTTTTTGAAGTGTAGACAGAAGAACCAGGCACACATCTAGTGCCAGATACATATCACCAGTGCTGTTTGCAGAGGAAACATGATCCCTTTATTCAGTGTTGTCTGTTTATATACCCAGCGATTATCCAGCCATCACTCACTGGGCTCACTCAGCCATAGCACTGCACCAAAAGGTCATATTCAGTCATTCGGCACAAGCTGGGCTTTTGGGGTTACTGCTTCCCAACTGATAGGCTTCATCACACCAGGACTACCTACTTCCTTTGTCCAACTAGTGTATAGCGTTGCATTAACTGCAAAAAGGTGAAAAAACCCTTACTTTCTTCCATTGGTGTAGGAGTACTCTGTGTCACCCCCATGCAGAACTTTACAATAAGACAACTCACCCCTACAGCACAGAAGTATCTGTGGGATTTCACAGATTCAACCAAATCCTTTTCAAACTGTACATTTGAGTTGCACTTCCTGCTATGTAAGGAATACCATTTTGGTGACAGCTCAACAAATATTCTTCAGGATGCACCATTTACATCCTGAGAGAGTGGGAAATTGGACATGAACCTAAAAAGAAGAAACTTAAAGGTATGAGGAATCTAAGAGAGATCCCACTATGAGTCATTTCTAGATAGAGAAACTTACTTGAGAGCTCAGCTAAATGCAGAGAAAAACAAATTGATCACATACCACTCAGTCATGCTATTCATTTACTACGGGATATGTTTGTCATGGAAATTGTATTTATTCACTTGACTTCTGGCCAGCTCCAGATACAACACTTTTCACCACCTAAGGATTTCCACTTGTATTTACATTCCAGCTGGGGACTGTGGAATTTCACTCAAAGAGCTCACCACAAAGGGCATGCTCTGTCAAAACAAGAGCAAAAGCATCAAGAAACTGCCCTTCAAACATCCTATTTAACCTTAGTGTAGGGTGATGCAATTCATGTGAAGATAATGTGTCATTAGATGATGTTAAGGCCAGCACAGAGTTTGACTGTCCACTCTCAGCATGAGAACAGGCTTTTAGGCACAGGCTGAAAATATACTGGGATTCTATGAGTGATGTTCTATTATTTCTGCCAATACACTGCAGAAAAACAATTTTGTTTCATTCAACCAGAGACATTTTAAGGAGAAAACACACAGAAAAGTCAAATCCCTTGAGATTAAAATCAGTAGTTCCAGGAATGAACAATAAAGATCTATTTCAGAATTTATTGGACCAGAGAGGAGGGGCTTGAATTTATACAAATTTTGTGCAAAGGGAAATAAACTTGGGGAACTCTGCTGCTGACACCCTCAGCAGGGGCTGAAGCCTCTTTCTGGCTGAAGTTCACGCTGATTTACAACTCTCAGCATCCTATCAAGACAGAAACATGTTATTCCTATTATCATGCATTCTTTCCTTCCAGTCAGTTGTGGAGCATTGATTCCAACATCCCATAGTCCAGCGCTAGGAGAGATGGCAACCGCTAAGAATTGTAATTAAAATAATTTAAGGGTGCAAAGGATTCTTTGCTACAGACACTGACCAGAACTGTGGATTTCAGTTTTACCTATGGAAAGTCCAATTGCTTGAGATGAGCCTTCTCCTCTTTGATTTCTCCTATTGACAGGATTCCACTTCAAATAAACAATCAGACATTTGGTGGTCCAGAATAGGAGTAAAAATTACTCCAATTGACTCCAAGTGGCTGGTTCTGCAGATTTAGCAGATATGGCATTTGCCCAGTGCTGGTGAAAACAAGATTCAAGACCCTTCTCCAATTAACACTCAGTCATCGAACATTCAGCCACACGAACTGCTGAATTTCCAGAAAAGATCCAAGAGAAAGCTGGACTGAGTTCTCACTAGGAATACATGAGATAAGGACTGCGAATGTGGATTTGGCACTGTGGAGACTTCAGGCAGTTTCCCACAATGCAGCTGAACCACTTAGCCTACAGGTCTTCTGGAAAAGTTGAAGATAGAGTTCCCTCATTTGCAGAACAAGTGTCTTTTGGAGACCTGTTTTCAGCTGAGTGTTTCTGTTAACATAATCTAATACTGCCCCAAACCAAAAGTATAGCATCTTTTTGCCATTAAGAGAAGAGAAGACATCGTGCCCTTGACTCCCTTTCACACAAAATGAGACTAATGGACTAAGAAAAAACTTGATGAACACACACTAGCCATGTTCCCTAGAAATGGGTAGAATCTTGCAGGCAAAGCTCCTCTGTGAGCTCACATTGGATCTAGACTGTAATCAATTTAGAGAGAAAAATCTGTTTCCTGAGAGAAAACGGTTTTTCACAAGGGCTAGCACAAGCAGAATTCGAGCGCATAGGAAGGGGCATTTTGTACAGAGAAAAATTTCATCTAAAGAAGGAGTCAAATTTCTAACTACTTCTACAGTAGTTTCAGTTTAAAGCTGTCAGTGCCCTGACTAACTGGCCTTAGTTGCCCTGACAGGCCTTACACCTGGAACTCTCTTATACATACTGTCCATGGGCCCACGACCTTCCTGCAAGTTCAGCCCTGTGCTACCCGCAGCCCTTGCTTGAGCTTTGTTGGGGGGCTACGGTTCTCCAAAAAGCCACAGCCTTGCCTGTGCCCGATCTTAAACATCACATTTCGGACACTGGCCACAGACCTGTCTTGTCACACAGACCTTCCCCACAATCACTGGACCCTTTCCAGTGGATTGACTTCCTATTTTGACCTTACACTTGCTTCGCCATCACAAACTTGCCTGATGATCTGGACTCTTGGTCACACCTGACCCTGGTCTACTCTGCTCAAATCTTTTGGGGATGGTGAAACTCAACCTTGCTGCTAAACCTGTTGCCCTGCCAGACATGTTACTGTTGTTGGCTTCCAGGTTCCTATCCCTTAGGGAGCAGCTGCCCCCCTGCCCTGGCTCAACCCCAGCCCGCAACCAATCCCAGTGCAGCCACTTGCTCACTCCCCCATCAGCGGGATTAAAGGAGACAATCTGAAGGGTAAAAGCCAGAAAACTCACTGGTTAAGATAAATTCTCAATATATCTCAATAAAATTGAGATAAAGAAAGTTTAATAAGGAAAGCAAAAGCCGTGCACACAAGCAAAGCAAAACAAGAAATTAATTCACCACTTCCCATGGGCAGGCAGGTGTTCAGCCATTTCCAGGAGGGCAGGGCCCCATCACACATAATGGTTACTTGGGAAGACAAACACCATCACTCAAAACGTCCCCTCCTTCCTCCTTCTTCTCCACACTTTATATACTGACCATGATGTCATATGGCAGGGAATACCCCTTTGGTCAGCTGGGGTCACCTGTCCTGGCTGTCTCCTCCCAATCTCCCACGCAACGCCAATTCCCTTGCTAGCACGGCAGCACAAAAAGCAGAAAAGGCCTTGACTCTATGTAAGCTGCTCAACAATAACAAAAATGTCTCTATATTATTAACCCCGTATTCAGCACAAATCCAAAACACAGCCCCATACCAGCCACTGTGAAGAAAATCAACTCAACCCAAAAAAACCAGCACACCCTTACCACTGCCTGACAATACTTACCTGCTAAGAGAAGAACTCTCTAAGAATTCATATTCTTTAAGAAAACACCTTTATTTAAGAATGTGTTTTCCAATTTTTAAGTAAACTAATCCAACTGTCACTACACAGACTGTTGAAACTCCCTTTATTGTAATGGCATATTTACTACGTCCCACATTGACCTTCGTCTCTCAGACAGGGTCTTACAGTCTAGGTGATGGGAGAATGCCAGCACAGTTCTTTGTCAGGACATTCTTTCTTTGCAGTGATAAACACTGTAATACTTAAATATTAACCCTGGAGCCTTGTACCTCGCACCAGTACAAATAGTGCATCTGTATCATATGGCTTCTTATTATTACAGATGGTTTGCAAAATCAGGAAGATAAACCTTAAATTCACTTTGCACTTTTGAAGATCTTCTTCAAAACTTCAATAATAAAAAATAAAAAACCTTTCCAGATTCACTTCAACAAAAAATACTTGGTGGGATGGGGAAGAAGAGTTTTGGAAAGTACGTCCTAAATGCCCACTCCACATCAGTGTACCATTCTATACTGAAAGCTTATAGACTTCCCTCCCTGACAGTGGAGGGCACGCATGATCCCTGCTTACAGCCAGCTTCCAAAGGACTCATGCTTCCCAGCACCTCACAGAGACAGAGACAGTTATAAGTAGCAGGTTTGCTGCACTGGAAGACTGGACAATCCTGACCTAGTTTGTAATCTGAATACAGGGAAACAAGGTTTTTTGTCTTGTGTGCGAAGCTGAAATCCCCTTTCCAAAAGTCACAAACACAGACAATACTGATTTGTCTTCCAGCTGAAGTTGCCTTACGTTTTGGTCAATGCATTAGTTACAACTTAAATGAAAGAAAGGAAAGACTAGGAACACTTATCAAATCTACCCCATTTTCCTATCTTCTGTTCCAGACAACTACTTTCAATGCTGCCTGGTCCCCACTGCCTGAGATGGTCTTATTGGTTACAGCAGCCTGGAAAGAGCAGAAAGTCCGCTGAATGTTTTCCATACACATGAGAAGCCCAGAGCAGACAAACCTATAACATTTTGAATCCATAAGGAAATATCTTTTGTAGTTCTAGAAAGTCTTACAAAGGCAGAAGGATCTGGTCTATAAGTAGCGAATGTGCTAAAATTCACCATGTCCCATATGATACTGGATACACAAAAAAATCTATATGCTTATTGTGTGTAGACATCATACTGATCAAAGCAATATTTCTTCAAATACTGAAAGCACCAGAACTGTGGTGGTTGCTGCAAGCCCCGAACACAGAGAAAAATGCAATAAAAAGCTGAATGTAAAAACCAAATTTTGTGGATATGAGCAACCTGAACAGCTATTTGGTTCAGAAAAACTTTTGCAGATAGGACCCCATGACAAAAACTGTATTATTTTTTTAGAATGCTGATTGTGATAAAGATAAATCTTCCCCTTTAAGATGAGACACCATACAAGTAGAGGTGCACAAGGAGACCATGAGACAGCAAGAAGGCCAGTGGTTATTTTCAAGTTTTCTGAAATAGGATAATAAAGAAAAAGCTTCCTGAACTAAATGAAAGAGAAAGAGAAAGTGGAGGAAACTTGGCCTATTGTGTCTCAGGTTCAGGAAGACTAGATAAGAATAGGAATCAATGAGGTACCCATGACTGCTAAATAAATGCATGTAATAAAGTGTCCCAATACGTACCAGAGTCTGCCCTGGGTGCACTAATGTGCTCTGCAGCCACTTCCCTCCCCATCCAAGGGGCTTAGCCCCCTGGATCAAGACCAGCTCTAGAACAGCACAGCTCTGTAACTTGGATCAGATGCTGTGGAAAAAATTGTAAAATGCCTTGTTGGAGGCCTCCCACCTTTGCTCAGGGACTGCACTGAGGCTTAAATCTTCACCTTTGTCCCCTGCCTGTGCCTGGCTTTGTACCACATTAATGCTGAGCCTGAGTCACTGACTTGACCTCCTGGCTTGACCTTGCACCTGCCCTGTCGCTATGGACATGTGTGGCAATTACTGGATTCTTGGCTTAGCCCTGCTGTCTTCACTGGACCTGCCCTGCTCACCCTGTTGGGGTGCTGTGGGACTGTGCTGTCTGCCAGTGAAGCCCAGCCCCTGTCTGCCTTGCTGTCACCCTCTGCTTCCAGCTCATCTTCCCCTGCAGGGCAAACCAGTCTTGCTGAGAGAGTATACAAAAAAGGTCTCAATGCTTTGAAACATGTAGTTGGTGAGATACAAATACTAGATTTCCTACAGATAAGCATTATGACCACAGTAAACTGTGATGAAAGAGTCTTTCTGTGAGTTTACAGAAAATTACATGCAAAGGAATGCAGAGCTATTGCTCCATGCAGAAAGTGGACCCTGCAATGAATCCTCCTGACAGCTGAAGCACTGAATGCTGTGTAGGTGGCAGGCTGGCTTCAACAGAAAGTGACAGCTTATGGCCCACAGCTTCCCACTGAGGAACTCCCTAAGTAGAGTAACTGTGCTCTCTGCCCACGATCTCAGTCATGGCATCACTCCAGCAGTACCACAGGGCTCTGTTTGTTTTTTTTACAAGCTCAAGAAGTGGGCCTGTGTGAATACCATGAAGTTCAACACAGGCAAGCACAAGGTCCTGCACCTCAGTCAGGACAAACCCTAGTACCCAATACCGGCTGGGACAGGAAGAAATCAAGAGCAGTCCTGTGTTGAAGGACTGGGGGATACTGGTGGTTGAAAAGCTTGACAAGAGCTGACAATGCACATTTGTAGCCCAGAAAGCCATTAATGCCCTGGGCTGCATCAAAACCAGTGTGGGCAACAGGTCAAGGGAGGTGATTTTGCATCTCTACTCTGCTCTGGTGACACCCCACCAGGAGTACTGCACCCAGCTCTGGAGTCCAGCACAAGCAAGACTTGGAGCTCTTATAGCAGGTCCAAAGGAGGGCCATGATGATGATCAAAAAGCTGTAACACCTCTCCTATGAAGAAAGGCTGAGAGACTTGGCGTTGCTCAGGCTGGAGAAGAGAAGGCTTTGGGTGACCTGATAGCAGCCTTACACTACTTAAAGGGGGCTTGTAGGAAAAAGGGGGATGAACTTTCTAGTAGGGCCTGTTGGATTAGGACAAGGGTTAAACTAAAAGAGGTCGATTTAGACTACCTGGAAGGAAGAAAATATTTACTATGAGGGTGGTTAAACACTGGAACAGGTTGTCCAGAGTGGTGGTGGATGCCCCATCTCTGGAAACATTCAAGGTCATGTCAGACAGGGCTCTGAGCAACCTGGTCTAGTGGAAGGAGTTCCTGCACTTTGCAGGGAGGTTGGAACTAGATGACCTTTAAAGGTCCCTTTCAACCCAAACTACTCTATGATCCTAAGACCAGCATAAAATGGATTCCCAGACCAGTAGGGCAGAGGTTATGTATATAAATGCATATACATATGCATATACATATAAATGCCAACTAGCCAAAATCACACAGTCCTGCTGTGAAAATGTTACCACCCCAGAAGGAATACAGTTCTGGCACACTGTGAAGAGCACTGCTGTCATACAGTTGCAAACAACAACAAATGCAAATGATAAGACATGGAGCCATAAATCACAGTTTATGTGGTAAAGTAACACCAAGTTTCTTACAGCTCAGTCACATCTGTGCTGCTACTGGCTAAAGCACTGTTTCAGAGACATCCAAGGATCTGGGATTTCAGGAAATACAGAATTACATTGACAGATGACTCTGCCCACTAACACTTAGGCTATTATGACAATAATAATAACAAACAATTCCCAATAAATTGCAACACAAAATGGAAATAAATTCCTATGCTTCCCAAAAAAAGTTAGCTACAGCACAAATGAGGTCACGTTTTGATCTCCTTACACCGGTGGAAATACAGTCATTCCAGTGACTTCAGCAGAGCTTCAAAGGATTGACACACCAGCACTATGACATCAAAAACTGGTTAATTGTCCTTTCCATCACTTTGACTGTTAAGTCTCCATGTAACATACAAAATTATCAAACTGTGGCAGAAAAGTCTGTGGGGTGCTTTTGCTGCTCATAGGGTAAATTAAAATGCTTCCTGAGGTAGCAAGGGCTTTTAAGGACCTGTAGTCTGTAGAAAGAGAAAGATGGAAGATTGTGATGTTAATTTGCTTAGTATTTCCTTCCTATTCTCTCTCTTTTCACAATGCTGCTTGAACAGGTTATCCAGTTTCAACCATATCTGACACAACTTACAATATTTCAGAGGTATTAACTACAGATAGTCAACATGACAGTCACTAACTGCTGAGGAAACCCCTTACCAATGTTTCTGCACTGATGGGGAGATGGAAAGGCAAGTTTAGCTCTTCACTGACCCTAAAGAATCCATTCAGAAAGTCACTCTTGAAGACAAAAAAAAAAGAGCTCCAGTTTTTTGATGTCATTATTAGACACCAAAGTTTTGGTAGATACCACAAGATGCCATCCATGTTCCCTTAGTTCCAGAATTCATTGATTTTTTTTGTTTCTACTGTGTTTACTGATATTCAGACTGTGTTCTTCTGTAAGCTCTGACCCATGAACGGCTTTAACATGGGATCAGCCAATTCAGATAATAGACCTGCAAACTAGAACTGAGAAAATAACTCTTAGATCTCATGAAATGCAGCACAATGCCCTCCAGGGACACCATGGAGAAGATTTTTCTTCTTCTTCCAACAAGGACCATTTCCTGACTCTCTTGATGGCTGAGTGGATTTTAGTAACAGCTTCATGTTTAATAAGAGAGAAGAAAAAAATGGTGGGAATGTGGTTAACAAATTGTTGGAAAATGGTTTGGACAACCTATTCATCTCAGACTTCATCTTCTGAGATGCAGTTCCAGGTATTCATCTTGCCTTAATCTAAGCACAGATATTATTCGCCAAGGTTATCTACAGATTCTACATGCTCTGAAAACCTTTCTAGGAATGTCCACAGATTGAATATACTTGGTTCTTGATGTTGTTGAAGGGCCCAAAAAGTACATGGAAATGGCAGACCAGATAAAATATTAAGCACATCCATACCCCATGGAAGCATATACTTGAATGTATTTCAAAGTGCAATAAACGCCTACAATTTTCCTTGGCTGTAACAATTTAATGAGCCTACAGCCATGTATTCCGGAGGTTACATCCATAAAGAGGGTGGACAAATGCTGGAAGTAAGCTTTGAGTCTCAAAGCTGTTCTTAAAATACAGAGTATGTAGAAGTCCACTCACAAAGTTAAGAGACACAGGAATGAGGAACTTGCAACAATGAGCAGCTTGTGAAGGTAAAAACACTGTGGGGCTTGGATTAGGAGTATGACACTGGCCCCTCTCATGAAGGTGGGAACTCTAAAGTAGTTAGAAGAGTTTGAAGATTTTTTTCCTGCCAATTTATGGTACTTTTCCTTTATTTTTTTTTATGTGCTAGAGACCTTAGACTCTACTTCAGAATGCTGTGTCCGCAGCATACTGTGTCGTGACAGTCAGCTGTGCTTACCTCACTCTTTGAAGGACTCATGTAATGGCAAGAAAGCTGTGATGTTAGCAGATGATATGAAGTATGAGTTATTAGAATCTATGTTTTGGGGACTGTTCAGGAAGAGAAAGAAATTCAGAAGAACTCTGTATGCCTACTTACATGATAATTTGAAGTCAGATACTGTTCTGGAAAAGATGAGCTTTTCAAGGCAGAATTTCCTCCACAGATTTCCTCTGTCCTGACAGGCTCTGGCTGACTGTTCTTTGTCCAGACACTGATGTTTTCCAGGTGCTCAAAACAGGGAGATGATGCTAGTAGCATATGAGGTAAAAAGAAGTAGAACTGAGACTTGCTCATCCTGCTTACAGCTCCATCCATACTATTTCAGCCTTGTTCAGTTGCATCAAGCATGGTGTTGGCAGAGACAGCAAAAATTAGGGTGGTGCAGGAAACATTACACACTTTTTCAGCCTAAAGACATCAGGCAGAAGACTCTTGACCTCTCAGCAGTCACTTCAATATATACTTCTTTCACCTTGCTTTTGTCAGTAGTACAGCACCTGCTTTATAGGTACCTTATGGACGTATGGTCACCTTTATTATTGTCCCATGTAAAATACGTAACTATGAAAACACAGGCCATGTCTGAGCGTCTTAGGTCCAAATCCATGCCCTACTTGTGTGGACTTTGTTTCAGGTCAGACGTATTCTGGGGTCTGGGACTGCTTTTGTTTCGTGTCTTGTTTGACATGGAGCATACTGAGACTGTTTAACACATAATCAAATAAATAATAACTCTAAATGAACAGGAAGCCCTGAACTATGGAATGAATAAAAGCATTTTCAAAGGTGTCCTGACAATGTTTTACAGGTTTCAAGCAGCAGCTCGATCTCTCACGATCAAGGCCTGCTCTTTCATACTTGGCATCTCTTATCCCAACACTTTGAAGTGCATCTGTGCTGAAAAAAACTTGCTGTGTTTGTTTGCTGCTAGTGTGTGTGGTCACAACAGAATCATCCCCTTTGTGAGGACAAGAGCTCTTTGTCTTGCAGCACATTCTGCCACAGTAAGCACAGGGGTGAGAGCGCTCCTCACCTTTTATCCCAATTTCACACGTTGGCTTCACAGCATTAAGAAATTGGTTTCATTTGCCACACATTTGGCAGGAGAATTTTCTAATAACATTTTTATCCCCTTTGAGAACATGAATCACTCGCATGCTGAGTATAAAATTACTTCCCTCCCTCTCCTTATTAAAGGCACCGCACGTTAGCAGGGGTCAGGCACTCAGCCTTGCCAGTGGCAAAGTCACAACCAAGGGCACGGCTGGGAGGCACGGCTGTAAAGCTCAGTGCTTTTCTTTCTTACGGATGGTGGGTAACCTATTTAGCACCCACAATATATGGTTTTCTCCAGCTGTCAATCCTACCTGGTTGAGATACAGATTGAGAAAACGTGTGAGATGCACCACGCTGCTCACATGGCTGCAAACAAGAACTACATAAAATGTGTGCAGCAGATGTCTGCTGCTCCTGCCCTTGCAGGGGCCACCAGAAGCTCCCTGCTCCGGAGACTTCCTACACCTTGGAAAATGGTCCCTTCCCAGCCATAAGCACCTTGGGAGGCATGAGAGATTTCACCTGAAAACATGGAGGGGGTCATCAACAAACGAAAAATGGCAGTATTCATTTATATATCCATCTGTCTTTGATTTCTGGTTTGAAAAGGGAAACACACTCAATTTTTCTGATTTCAAAATAAATTTTTAATAGGGAAATTTTTGTTTGAAAATACATTTTAGACAGCAAGCAGGTCAGGCTGCCAGAGCCAATTAAGTGTATGACTTGAGGAGCACTGCTTTCTGACTTTGTTCCAAGTCCACACCCCAGAAAACACAGACCTGTCCTCAGATTACCTTTTCTCACAAGTTCATTGCCAAGACTCCCTGTAATAGATTAAGATGGAGGAAAGATGATTAAAAGAGATGGCAAGCACTAGCACAGACAGGAAGCCACGAACTAATACGTGCTACCAGGTGAGATCACCAGCACATCACAAGCATGCAAATAACCTGCCTGAATCTGAGGTCTCACTTCTATGGTATCACAGAAACCTGAGGGGCATGTGCACAGGGGAATCCTTCTCACACTTGGCCGGTTTTCTTCTCTAGATCTTGCAGGTTACATGATGTGCTACCTAATGGAGTCAAGATTTAACTTCTCAGCAGCAGACATTCAAGATCACAAGGAGGTTTGCTGGCAAAGGAATAGCCCTGAAAGGAATTTAGACGTCTTCAGGTTTGGCAGCAACTTTGCCGGTGTTTTGGCATGTCCTTGAGCAATCTAGATGCTGGTTCTTGGTGTGGTGGGTTTTTTCTCTTTTCAATAAGGCCTTTGCATTTTATTTCTGAATTGTTCATAGAGATATACACAGGAGTGATAAAAGATATAGCTCGAAGCTATTACTTCAGTGATGTTGTCATGTATCCCCCATGTTATGTGAGAACAACACTGTGACACCAAATGTCAGCATATTTTTCACTGCTTTGTCCAAGGACGCTACTTTGGTGCATAGACTTGGTCCACAGATCCTTTCATTATTTTGGATCAGTAAGGAGGGGTGAGATTTCATATCCAGCACAGCATACAAACTGCTCCCTATCAACATATCCATATTTAAATACAGAAAGACTGAACATAGTGAATACCATGGCCAGGCAGCCATGTCTCCTATGCTTTTCCCATTTGACCCTTTGAGGCAGGTTGTGCTTTTTCTAGCTTCTGAGTCACTGGCAAGAAGAGCCAAGTGCCCAACTCACAACAAAAATACAATCATCTGAGGCATCTACCCTCTTCTTCTGCCGGCATGAAAATAGCAGCCAGCAGGAGAGCCTGCACTGCAGCTGTCTGGGTTAAGTTTGATTGGTCAGATAAATCACATTGTATTGTTTCCATTCCTTTGGCTCAGGGAATGTGTAAGCACTTCAAAACTGAATGCTTATGCATGAGAACTTAAAACTAGTTTACTTAAATGCACACATATGTATCGTTGACATTGACTTTTTACAGATTTTCTTGTCAATAAAAGTAAATTGCTTGACTGTTCACAGAAAGTCAACATAAACAGAGTCAAAGTGAATTCCCATTTTAAAAATACGTTTTAGCACGTGACTACCTTCAGTGACAACTTTGTCAAAAGAAATGATAAAGTCCTTACTGCTGTGACTCTCTGCCACCACTGCACTGAAGCCATTTCCCTGATCAAGACCCCTGATTTTTAAGGAATAGCAGAGCAAACACTGAATGCCTATTTCTGAGCCAAGGATTTATGGCAAGTTGTGGGTAATGAAATTGTCTCAGCTCATCAGAGGACACAGACACTGTCCAGTTACTTCCCAACTGTGCAAATGCTTTTGTTTTGGGGCTGACAACTCTATACCTTTTCACCATGCCTCAGGTCCTTCTTCAGGGTGATGGAGAACGCCTTTCAGCATACAGTAAAAAATCAGGACTCACAGCCTTTCCCAACTGTCACACATCCTTGGGAAGCAATCACAGCTGCTCCACAGAAGGGGTCCCAGAACCTCCTGCCTACCCACCCCCGCTGCACCATGAAGACATTAAAGGAACAGGGAAAGAGAATCAAAACCCTGAATGTTTAGGAGTGTGTCTGGGACAAAAGGAGACCATAGATGATGGTGGATTTTTTAGGACAATTATCGATAAGGCATATATGGGAGCATTAATTAATTCATTTGGGACAGAACATTTGGTGTGTTTCTAGTTTGTCTCCCTTTGCTATGAGTCCCAGTTGCATGAGGTTCACATGGCAACTCCTCCGCCAGCAGACTGAGCCCGAGGGCACCATCAGCTCCCCGTCTGCACAGTCCTCCCACACAGCTGCTGCTGAGTGAGGAGCTCCAGCGCAGTGTCACTCTTTGTACTGCCAGCATCAAACGCTACTTGATCCATCTTCCACGGATTAACCATGACAGACAGCTTTGCTGGATGCACCAGTACTGCTAGAGCAGTGGCTGCTAAAGGGACAGAGGTAGGGAGGGCTAATTCAATTTGTGATATTTAAGACAAATTATTTTTACCTGAACGCTCTTGTAGACCTGACTGATGGATGGGGCTTCATTCATGTAGCTTTTGTAGGGTTATCTCAGTTTTGATCTATCCTTGATCAACACTGTTGCTTCAGTCCCTGCTTCCCTTCATGTGTGAAGCAGCTGCCCTTGTTTTCCAAGGATGTGGGGTGGAACTGACACAATTAAAGGTCACCCTCCATCTGGGAAGAGAAAGTTCTGGTCTACAGTGAAGCGCAGGGGCTGGTTTCCATTTTGTCAGAGTTATGTAATCTCTAAATAAAAAATAATTCTGCTGCTCACTACAAGATCTTGTTGCTTAATGCTCCCTAGAAATGGCTGCCAGATTGCTGTATGAATGCAGCGCATACACAGTGTTTTAAAACCTACATGGATTGTAAGTTCTTCAAATTGTAAATGCAAATCACTATTTTATAGAAGGGAATCCGTTCTTCCAGTTGAAAAACATGAATGCCTGTTTTTCAGAGGTGCTGAATTCCAGCTGAAGCCAAAGGCAGCTGCTTTTGCTTTTGTGCTGCCCTTCTGAAAATTAAGTCTGCAGTATTAAAAGTGCATTTCATCACAGGCAAGCTAGGTGCGGTTGAGACAAGGAATAAAGTAGGGGACACAAGATACACACAGAAGGGAAACTCCACAAAAGGGGAAGCAGTCAAACCTTTAAAGAAAAGCATCAATAACACCATTTACCACTTCAGATTTCATAACATCCAATTCATAATCGAAGTGATCTATGTTGCAAACTCGACAGCTAAGGTTTTCCAATTTAAATACGTATGCTCAAAAGCCAGTGACAAAAATTTCATTTCTACCCAGGATTAGGTAAGTGAACCCTTGTTTATTTTATACAAGATGATTTAATTAACTGTTTCCCCTATATTCTCACATATGTCAAAATGCACTAATGTTCAACAAAATGACCAGGTTATAATGTTACTTCTTCATTCTTCATATTTGTATCTCAATTGTTAACCTATTTGCCTCCTGAGTATTTTTTTTCCTTTAATCAGAAAAGTATCTTTTCACTCCCCCTGATTTCTTTCTGATTGAGCTGAACTAGCCTAGTTTAAAGCAGGGGGATTCATGTACAAAAAAAAAAAAAAAAAAGGGTTTGTTACACTGTGACCTCTGTACCAGGACTGGAAGAGCAGCAGAACTCATGATCTGCAAACCCCTTAGGACCCAGAGGAGTTTCCACGGCTCTGCCCATCTGGGCTGTCCTACTCACTTGAAGAATTTGACACAAGAGCATAGACAATGTGCTAGAGAAGGCACAAGATATGGCTGGAGTGCATTATGCCCTGGAATCTTTGGAAACGAGGACTACAGGGATTGGCTGGTGGTACCAGCCATGAGAACAATCCACAAAGGCTATAACCTGCTCTCCACAGACATGCCGCAAGGGTCTTCAGAAGAGATGGACTGCATGCTGGATTAATCATGTGACAGGTAATACATATCTTGTGAGGGATAGTTTGGCTGTTCTTGAAACATGTTAAAGAGGGGAAGTTAATGGTTCTCCAGAATCCATCAGGGGAAGTGCAGAGCTAGCAAAACAGAATATGTAATTGCACTGAGGTTTTCTTGTCCAAAGTTGGACCAAAGTATATAACAAGTACATGCAAGAAGAAAGAAACCAGCTATTGTCTGGTTTCACTTCAGTTTGTTGACCTGAACTCAACTAATGTGCATAACTAATGTGTGTTAATATAAGCTAGTGTGCTCCAGCATCACCAAAAGACAAACTTGATTCCATCAGGGATATTTTTCATTAGCTTCCAGTATATAACTATACTTTAGTTTCACTCTGTACTTACACAACATCCAGTATTTGTGGATATCCATTATGGTATCTAAACTTGTAAACCTGCAAAACTGTGAATATATATTGCTATGGAGAATCAGCATTGCATTGTACAGATGTTGTGTATAAATTATGTATACCTCATATTATTCTGATTGTCTGCAGAAACTCACAAGATATTTTGGGAAAGAAGCAAAATCAAAAGGAGATCTGTCAAAGAAGCCAGAGATCTGGTATATTAAAAAATGCTTTAACCTACCTCTAATGATATTGCAAAAATTAATTTTTCCTAGGCCTAAGCCATGGATCAACGACAGTAAGACCGTGGTCCTGCACTACATGGGTATGTTATCTATATAGTAAGTATCCTTCATTGCTGAGGATTCATGTGTAGAAGACAAAACAGCAAAGTCTGTTTCCCCTTCTGAAGTGATGGAGATAACTATGTGGACTTTACTGAGGTTTGCAAGGAAAAGTTGGGATCTAGCTACAAGTAATAATGCATGTAAGCTTTTGTTGCATCCACTGTGCCTAACTGTCCCTTGTTTTGGAGTGAATGCATAAACAGCAAAAGAAGCTGCTCCTAGAATACAGATGCAACAAACAGATGCAACCACAGGCTCTGAATGAAAGGAGTTTAGAGGTGCTGAGCAAAACCAGGACCAAAAGTCAACATTGTGGCCAAGAGGCCATGGTAACATTTCCCGCAAGAGACAAGGCAGAAGAAATAAAAGACAATGGAGTGTCCTTGAGAGGGATTAGAATTAGAGATCAAACATAACTGATTTACAGTCACTTGCACAGGAAAAAAAAAATTTCACCTCCAAATCCAGGATAGGTTTGCATCTGTGCCTGCACTTGTTAGACATAACTTTCACTCTTAGATGTCAGCATCCTCCTTGTGCATGGATGTCATGTCCAAGATTTCCTCACACAGGAATTTGAGCCAGGTACAGTATACTTCTGCAGCATGGAACTTATTCCAATCAAATGTGAACACCCCTTGTACTGTTCATCCTTTCTCTCTGCATGTATGTACACTCCTGAGAGGTTCCATCAATCCACAAAGCACCACGCCTGCATGCCTCTCTTGAAAGAGAGAAGAACTAAAGGAATCTAAAGATGACAAAACTGCCATAAATTTAGGATTTAAATACCCTCCTACTTCCCATGACTAAAACCTTTCATCTTATTTTCCTGCCCATGCCAAGGGGTGCACAGACAGCCATCAGCTGTAGAAATTTCAGGTACATAGATTACAGCACAGCACAAGTAAATTGATTTTATTTCACAGATCCTTTAGATGCAGTCCCCTGACTTCCAGAAATCTGTGGTCACAAGTTGAAAGTCACTGACACAAGGACACTGCACCTCATGGGGAAAGATGAGAAAAGCAGTGAATTAAAGATAAAAAAAGTTGCAGTGGGACAGTCACTTAACGGACTAGTAATCACCAAGTGTGCTTTTAAATCAAGGTTTGCTTTGTTCCTATGTATGTGCTCTTATTCAAACAGGACTTAGCTTGGGACATCCCATTTATGTAAGTCAGCCCTCAGGTGACTCAGTGGTCAAGCTACTCCCTCTTCAGGCACAGAAGCCCCTTAGAGTGCAGATAACTGTTCTAAGTATTTTCCTGCTACACCTGAAGCTCAGCAAGACTGGATGATAAAATGTTTAGGGACTTGTTTGGCCTTCTTATACTTAGCACTATAAGCTGATGTGCACCTAAAAGCACCCTGAAGGGGTTCTATTATTGCACCACCACACAGAGATGTACTCTTGCAGCCCGCTGACATGAGATATTCTCAGCAGCTAACAATACCAGGAAAACATTTTCCTTGCAGTACCATCCCATCACTGGCTTCCACCGCATACATATTGAACCCCTCACGTTCTTTATTCCTATTTACTGGGAAGACCGCATTAGCGAAAATAGGTTCTGCTTAAAGGAGATTTACTGGGGGAACAAAAGCATGTGGCTCTCCAAAACAGATTACAAAGACAGCAAACATCCAGCAGCGTAGAGGGAGATCTCACAGTCTTTAGACAGCTGTACAGCTGTCATTAATGAAAAGGAGAGGAAATCTTTCCAAAGTGAAAATATGCCTAGATCTGCCCCTGCAAATTAGAGAGGCAGGAGATCTAAGCATCATTTTTTAATGAGGTAGAGCTTGAAAAGAATTCCATGTATGTTAGGTGATATAAGAAGCATTCTGTCACAGAACAGAAAGTGTTGCAACCATGCCTCACTATGTGAATTGAAATATTAGAAAAACAGCCAGAATCCAAATGTAGAAGATACCTCATAATTTAAGACTGTTAAAACAAAACATATACTGTTGGACATAATCTTGCACTGACAATCAAGAAGAGGACTAAATTATTTGATGCTTAGGTTCTCATTTATGTGCATTTATATTTGCAGAGACAGAGGTTGAATCTGAAAGGGCACGTTCATATTGCAACCTCTTAGCACCCCTAATGTAAATTTCACTAAGCAAGAGATCAGTGTGATTCACTTGTCCATGCTGCCAGTAAGATGTTTTTGAACTGAGTAAAGAGCCTATGATGAGACCTATCTGGCACTGCTTTGCTGCAAACACTCCAAATAGAGAGAGTTAGGGCTGTTCAACCTGGAGAAAAGAAGAGACCTTATAGCACCTTCCAGTACCTGAAGGGGCTACAAGAGAGCTGGAGAGGGACTTTTTACAAGAGCACAGAGTGATAGGACAAGGGGGAATGGCTTAAAACTGCAAAACAGTTGGTTTAGATTAGATATTGGAAAGAAATTCTGTACTGTGAGGGTGGTGAGACACAGGAACAGGTTGCCCAGAAGAGTTGTGGACTCCTCATCCCTGGAATTGTTCAAGGCCAGGTTGGATGGGGCTCTGAGCAATCTGATCTAGCAGAAGGGGTGTTGGAATTAGATGATCATTAAGGTCCCTTCCAACTCAAACCATTCTACTGTTCTATGATTCTATGATATCCTGTACCCCAGCCTGCTTCATCCTTTAGAAACATCTGCAGTTGATTTACTGGACTCAAAATGAGATAACTCATCTTAAAAGCAAACAAACAGTGGAGAGTGGGGACAAGAAAAACAATTTATGCTATTAAACATGAACATTTTGCTTCCCCATTCTGACAAAAGATGAAGGATCTAGTATCTTGCATTGCTGGTGAGGGCTCATTAAAAACAACAGCTTTTTGTGGCTAAAGGTGTAGGAGATTGTATTGCTTGCAATTAATATAAGTAAGTCTCCACTATGGTCTTAGATCCAAAGGGACCGCCTGAAGGATCCATACTAGGAAACAAAACTATTAAAGCCATGACCCCATGAACAGAGGCTGCTCAGAGTGACAAAGCATTCCTGCATATAGCTGACAATAGATCTGCCTTACTGTCACTTACAGAAAGGACTCGAATCTCTCCCAAAGCACAAGACTAGAGCAGGGCAATTGAAGACCCAAATAGCAGTGGCCGCATCAGGGAATGGAAGGTGGAAATGATGCTGAGCACAGTTCGGGGATACATTTCTCTTTCAGACGCTGATGCCCCTAGCCACCCAGGGTTCACCTTCAGCATCTGACCCAGACCTACAGTCTTAACCCAGGTCTCAGAGGGGAGCCTGAACACGAAGCTTTGTTTTGTTGCTACATCTCTGATGGATGTGCTGCAGTGCGTCGCTGAAAGCCTGACAGTCGTGTTCCCTAGGGGCACCCAGGCTTCCAGCACCAGTGAGGTGAAAGGCAGCTGCCATTCGCCCCAGCACCAGCTGGAGAAGCCACAGCAATGTGTAAAGAGTGTCAGCAGTGAGGGCCTCGAGGGAGAAGCGGGAAAGAAATGACGTCACTGTAATGGAACCCTTCCCTGCCTGACTGTCTGTCTGTCTGTCAGCAAGGACTTCTGAGTCAATAAATACCAGTCAGAATGCACAATTCCTGCTGACCTGCAATCCCCCCTTCATCTCTGGAGAAAATAAACATGGACTGTGGGTGCTGAGCTCCTCTGTCTTCTTCAGAGCCTCCATTGTATTTGTGTTTGCAACATTTCAGCCAGTAACACTGGGCAAGGTTCACTCAGAACTCCCTGGAACTTGGAGGAACTCCCTGGTTATTATGAGATTACCCATCACTGCAAAATAAACGGTTCTTTACAGATACCCACTCAGGGGTGTTCCCTTACAGATGTCCAGGAGTCAGCAGGGGTCAGGACAGGAGGGATTTGACATTGTGTATAAATCCCCTCAGTGCAAGCTGCAGCCCCCAGAACAATGCCATTCACTGTCCAAAGCATCCGCAGGAACAGGAGCTGCCTCTGGAAAGCCTAAAGGAGGCTCCCTGTCTCACACCTCAGCCCACAACAGCACCTTACATATCTGCAGGCAGGTCAAAACCAGATGTAGAAGGGAGCTTCTGATCACTCATGTCTGAACAGAAACACCAGAAATATCCCAGTATTCCCTGTTCCTAGGAGAAAGTGTTTTGGTTTGGGACTCTCTTGATATCCCACACCTTAACAGAGCCATTTGTCTTTGGTATTAGTCAATGCTCACCGTGTAGTGGTCAAACTACTGATTTAAAATCAGAAGGCCCAACAACCCTCACGCTTGCTACTTGTTTGAGCGGAAATGAAGGAACAGAAATGTCTTTGTTCCTCAGTTTGCTAGCAGCAGCAGCAGACTGCTATTTCATATTTGGCCTGGTCATTAAAGGGGTGAGGCATACTTTGCCTGTGGGCTTCGCAGGTACTTGATGACAGTGGAGTGATTCAAACGCTTTCTGGATTCTGTTCCCCATTCTCCAAAATGGATCCTTGTGGTGATAGGTCCCTCCAGCCCTATTCTACAGGACCATAATGCTGCTTGCTACTAGCCTCATCCCATTCCAAACTTCCAGTTCCAGATTTTCTCTACCCTGTTCTTTTACACTGTAAGCACACTAAGGCAAGGACCGTATTACATAATGACTGGAAAACCTCTGATACACTGAGATGCTTCATCAGCAATTAACTCCAAACAGTTAAAAAAGAAAAAGATTTAAAGATATTTCAACCTGTCAGGGAGGATGCAGGACTATTTGCTTCTTTGAATTAAAAAAACCTTATTACTGCTGATTTTGAACAATAGAGAACAGAGGGGATTTTCTTCAGCAAAAATAGAGTATCTAAATATTCCAGCAGGTTTCAAGTCACTTGTTTCCTTAGTTATCCGAGTCATGCTGAAAGCAAAGGCTGACTCACAATTTGTAGAGGTTACTCTCTGCTTTTTCACATAGAGCACTTTTGTTAACAATGCAATTCTCTAAGCCTGAGAATTCATCCAAACATCACACCATAGTTCTGAGGCTGAGCCATGCTTCAACTAACATCAGACAAAAGAGTGGCCCAACAGGGCACAAGGGTAGAGAATAGATCTCACATGGGACATGCACAACAAGGTGTTCAACAGAAACTTCTCAGAGGAAAAGGGAGAGCAGCAATCATGAGTGGTGCGACCTGGTCTGGGGGGCACAGTCTGCTCTGCTGCACAGCAGAGCCCCTGCTTCTCACAGCTCTGCAGCCCATGGAGAACTCACTTACTGTAAATCATGCTCCAGAAAGCGTAGCTTGTGTTTTAAAAAGCTTCTGACTATTGCAGTTATGGAAAAAATGTGAGAACCCAAACCAGGGGTAAACCATTGCAGTAACGCAGAGCTGCCTTGGAGCTTTATCAACAGTTCCTGCATCAACTCCTTGAAGCATTAACGCATTTATTCCACAGCAGTGGAATCTGGCACATTCCCACAACACATAAAACACAGTACTTAACTGGTATCTGTAGTCAGGTACCCAACATCAGTTTCTGGGCAGCTTGGAAACCAAATGCATGCAAAGCCAGGGCAAAACCGGGCATAGGCTCTTTGTGGCAAGGGAAGCAGTTGGCAGCAGCAAGATTGAGGACAGTGATCTGATACACTGCTGAAGCCATCTACAAGTTAACTCCTTCCCAGGCACATTCCAGAAGAAAAAAAGTCCTGGAATATGCTTCTTGAAACAATACTTCACAAAACAAGGCCCTGACAATGGAGATAGATTGCCTGGAGATGCTGGGAGGCCAAGAAAAGATAAAAGCTTTCTTAAAAGAATGGTTGAAAATATTCATTGCCATATTGTGGTGATGACTATTTTCAGCAGATATGGGCCACAGCTGCGCATGTTTGTGTGAAGAAAGGAAGACAAGAATGAAAGGATTTTTTTTTAATATCATTACCATTTGGTCCTGTCTCATTGCAGAATACACAGAATCTGGCTTTGTGAAGGCTGCGTTCTTTTGAATCCTTCTGGCTTGGAGCCAGAGCTAAGGTAAATAGTTGTTAACTAATTTAATATAAGCCATTAATGAGACAAAGAACCTAAATCACTTTGCAACAGGGTAGTTCCTGACCTATAGGCTGTACCAGGTATATGCACTGTAAAAATAATAGTATGTTGAGGAACTATTAATGTTGCAAAGTCAAACACTCAGACGTTAAGGATCATCAATATTAAGCTTGATCTTATTTCAGCCCTATCTGTGAGCTACCCTATTATGTTTGATTACATAACCACATAACAATTTCCCATTGAATCTCTGGAAGATTCTGTGTTATTCAAGACCTTTTTTCATACTCATTGCTCAATAGGTACTCATGTAATCATGTCTTACACTGTGTATCATCCAAACTCTGCTCTGAAGCCTAAATCATCACTTTTCTAGATTGGTGTTTGGGAGGTTTTTCCTGTTATATTGACTTGATTAATTTCCAATACATGGAAATTCCTGTTTTGTTTCTGGACACAAGCATTTAAGGTCCACGACTCTCCTTCATCATGTTTCCAGTCCTACCTGTAAGACCCCCACCCTTTCTCAGAACATCAAGATACTGAGCTCAGTAGCTTTTTGTCCCAATGTCTTCATTCCCGGCACTTCCATCCCAGGTCCCTACCTTTTGCAGTCTTGCCAGAAAGGTTTCGTCTCCTCTCCTACGGTCTGTCAGACAAGCACCACTTCTCTGGTGGAAGGGAAGGTTGCTGTCCACCGCTGGGTTTGAGAATGGGCAGAAATCCTTCAGAGAACAGGCATTTCTAATGTCATTGTGTGAAGTGGGACTTTCTGAGGCTCATAACTTGAGTAAATGTGGGAAGATTTTTGCGGAAATGGACAAGTACACATTCCTGACATCAGAGGAATTCTCCGCCCCATCTGCTGACAAGTCTTTCATCCAAATTAGGTAGGGATTATTAATTTCTACTGGTATCCCTTTCACGTTTTTTTTAGCATATATGTGAGAATAAAGTCTCTCAAAATTTTTCTAGAAACTTGATTATTTTTTTCTCCATTTTTCACAGAAGGGAGAAAAGAAGAATGCAAGGTGGAGAGACTTATCCCTGACATGAGAAATGTCACCCTAGTTGTTTCAAATGTAGCAAAGTTCATACACAACTGAAAACAAGGTATTGCAATGATGTGGCATGAATTTTCAACATACATAATATTAAACATTTCCTTATATGTTGACTATAACAATCAGTTTCCAGGAGTATTTCTCTTACATTAAATACAAAACTCTGGTTGGCTCTCATGTGGATTAAAAGGTGTGCTCAGATCTTGAAAATCTCTGGTAAAAAAATTGTTAATAATCCTTCCTACGTTGTCTTGAAAATGTTTGGCTTAGTCTGAGCAACCTCTTCAAGTCAATTCCCACAGCCATCATAATACAGAATTTTACTTTTCTGTCCCCGTATAGCAGACATGGATAAAACCAGAGCAGTACAGCAGGGTGCCCAACACAGATTAACCAGGGAATCATTAAGACTCCAAGCTATCAGCTTGGGGACTCACCTTCCTCTTCTCCTGCCAGCAGCCCACCCACCTTCCCAAATCCCATGGTCGCTCTCCTTCAACCCCTTCCCCCCACCACCATGACACACCTTGGGCTCTCCCCGGGGTGGGCAGTCAGCCAGGGCCCATGCTATGCAGGTCACATGGAAAGTACGCTGAGAACAACAGGAAACCATGATTTCTTGTGCTAAAGAAAGCAGAGGAGTTAACCAGCAAAATGCTTACGTCCCTGACTCCCGTGACACAGGTCAGGGAGAGCTCCAGCTCAGTTTTTAATCAGTCTTAGCATGAGGGTTGAGGACTGATTAGAAAATTCTTCCCACAAAGGCCAGAGGAGAAGGTAATTTTTCTGGCCTTGGTGAGGTGCTCTGAAAAGAGATCGCAAGGAACGTTGATAGGGGAGCCGCTGGTTCCGCTGTATCGGTGGTACCTGTTTTGTGGACAAATAAATTAGTTCAGTTTCTGATGCTGTCAATCTGAAACACCTCATCACCATCAAATTAATAAAAATGTCTTTAAAAAGCGAGTGAAAAACATGCAAAAAGTGCTAAGTAGCCAGGTGCTTGAAGCCCAAGATTGGATGGTAGTGAGGGAGCAGGGGGTCTCTTTCTCACCTAGGTAATGATTATACGAGCCCCATAAGGACATAGTTAAATCAAGTATTAAGAAGACTGCACTTAAGAGGGGGAAAATATGTCAATCACACTTCGCCTTTGACAAAAGGAAATTCCTTGAAACTGAGAATGGGGAGAGAGCGGGAGGGAGAGTGTCTCGTCGTGTGGGTGGCCAGGAAACTGGAGGCCAGAAAAGTACGAGAGAGAAAAAGAGTAAGAGACGGGAGAGGGGGGGGAAACCCACCAGACTGAATTCTAATCCAAATGCTGTGAGGCGTTCACACCAGGCCTTGTGAGAATATTAACAAGGTTACAGGAGAGGGGCCTTTAGCCTCGGGAATTATTAGTGAATATGGAATTATATTTGCGCAAACACAACCAGATGCAAGCAGCTAAATGCTCTGCAGATGTGAAAGGAGACAGAGTGTGTTCCAAATGGGCAGCAGCTTCATGTGTTTGAACCCTCCATCGTGATGCCTGGCTGCCTGTCAGAGGGGGCTGCTTTTCTGAAATGGCAATGGGATAGGAGGGACAGGCTCTTCTTTTTTTATCAGAAATTCAAACATGGGGACACTGTAGGGATTACACTTCCCCAGAAACACTAGCATCTCCTAGTTGGCCATCACACTGAAGATTACAGCCTGACTACACTCTTTTATTCTCTGTGTCTTAGATTAATTTCCCACAAGTTTTCACTTTTCTTCCACTTTGCCAAGTCTTTTTCTAAAATGTCCTGCTGACTCCTTCCCTGTTTTTCCTCAATGTTTGTTCTCTCTGGTTGCAGGGTCTAACTCCACCACGGCCCGAGCAGTTAGCCTGTATGCATACAATATCACAGGCTGTTTCCATTAGAATGAGAAATTGATTACAAGAGCCAGGTATTTCTTTGAAGTAATCCTGTTTTACTACAACAAAAAGAGTCCTGCTTCTTGAAATACAATAAGACTGAACAAGAATCTGTTGCTTTGCTCATGATCCCAGATCTGCTTGCAGTCAGGAGTCTGCTCAAAAAGCTCCCTTCTTTGGCTTTCTTTCAATACCACTGTGTATTCACTTCATTTCTTGAACCATGAATTTTGGATTTGCTCCCTGCCTGCTTCCTCAAACTTTCCACTGTCATTCACTCTTATCGATCCTCTGACCCTGCATTCAATATTTACTTCGGGAAGTGGCCTCCATTGTTTAAGTTATACCCAAATAGAGTGTTCCCTCTTTTAGCCAGCGTGGAAGGCAACAAGCACACCTAGCACCCCGAGTGGGATTTATGGTTATTCAAAATTACAAAAAACTACCTTTTAGCTCCCAAACTCACATTACTAAGTGCATAATACCAGTAACTGAGTGTCTCTGTTGAGAATCTGTCTTCTTTGTTCTAGACCAACTGCTAATTTCAAAATAATTACTGCCCCTACTTTGAAGAGCAGAGAGTATATACTAAATCTTTATAGACGAACTTCATCGATTTAAGTACAAAGCCACTGAAATAGTGATAGACATAATTATAAAGGGGTTTAGTCTGTAGCAGGATTGCAGTGTTAAGGCTTCTGCTCAAGAGGAAATTTTTGCTATGAATAATAATGGCAAAAATTGACTATTTGTCCTGTAGAACTGTAAATGTAAAAGTACGGAGATCTAGAGGTTTATATATGTGGAATTTTAACAGATTATAGTTTGACTTGATGTAAATATGGTAATTGTGGTTTTAATTACCTGAATGGTTTGAATTCTTATTAAGAGACATCTTGCCTATTTGCTGCCTTGACTTACAGTCCTCGTTTTCAAAAATAATCAGAACATTCCCACAGTATGACTTGTGCAAAATTATTGATAACTATTGCCCTCAAATTTGGTCATCTTTTAAAATATTTTCAATTGCTAAATGTGCATTTCAAAGGCAAGAAAATACTTTAGAGTCAGAGTAGAATTTTCAAACTCGGGCACACTTTGTTAATGATTCTTTACTCTCCAAGAAGAAAATAGAGTGTACTTTCCTTAACAGTACAATGCATATGGTTTGATTACAAATTTCGCAGTAACTTCAAAGATGTGCTTTAATAGATTGATTTACTTAGAGATTAAAAATAAACCACCCGTTATTAGACCTCTCTTTGTTTCCAGTCTTATTAAGAATAATACATACTCCAGAAAGCCAAGAGTATATGAGGAAGGAGTCTGCGCAGTAAGAAGGGAGGGAGGGTAGAAAAATACCACATTTTCATAGACAAAATGCTTATTATTCTGTGACAAAAATGGTTTCCTACTAAAACTGTCAAAAAATAATTTTGTTCACTTAGTATTTAAAGAGGAGTCAAGGCATCAATGAGAGAGAGCAGCAAAAAGAACTTCAGCTTCCCCTTCAAAAGCCAAGAGCTCTGCTAACTCACGCATAAGTGGAACTCATTGTAACCTTGCACGAAAACTTCATTTCACTTCTTCTTGTAACTAAGCCGGTTTTGTTTGGGTATTTTTTCTGTTGCATGTCATCTTCTTTTTCCCCCAAGCAGGGCTGAGAGGCTCCATGGTGGACCCCAACCTCCCTTCCCCATGGCTGCTGCTCCCCAGTGCTCTGGATGGGCCTCAGCTGGTGGCCACGTTGAGAAGACTTTTCCCCATTGTCCCCCATGGAGTCTGTGTTTTATGATGCCTCGCAGCATAGGCAGCTACTATCTCCCCCAGGGGCAATGGCAGTTTCTGTTTCAAGGAGAACAATGGATGATGGTGGCCAGTCCAAAGTCGAACAGTTCTACATGGGGAGAAAAACAACAACAACAACAACAACAAAACAAGTTTTAGTTACAAAAAACCAACACCGAGTCTGGCCATTCATAGGAAGCCTCTGGGAGGAAAGCACCTCTTGTGCCAGATCCTCTTTACAGGCAAGCAGAGAGGAAGGTGGGAGGCAGCATGTTTGTCTCCTGCACCAGATGGGGAGCCAAGAGCACTCTCCCTGGAGGAGGGACGGAGAGGAAAGCGGACATGTGTGCATGGTTGGCTCCATATTTGTCAGCACTGAGGGCAAAATCGTATTTTACTGCCCGAAGGAGAAGGGGCAGGGTCACCTCTGCCATGAGGTGGAAGAAAGGTGAGGAGCTGAGACAGAGGGCTCAGGGAAAAGCTGTGAAGAGCTTATCCGGTACTACCACCATCATCAAGAGGCCAGAAGACCTGGAGACACAACCAATGCTACGTGGCAATGCCACCCTCCTGCCCAGTCAAAGCTGGTGCCCATGAAATGCTCTCACTCCCTCAGCAGCAGCAGTCAGCTTGGCTCTCTGACTCTGGGGCACAAGGGAAGCAGCTTGCAGAGCAAAGAGGTTTTGTTGTCACCCCCAACCAAACTGGTGCTCTGGGCAGCCTGTCACTCTGCTGGAATTAAGTGCCAGTTTGGCATACAAGGGGAAAAGAATTGTGTGAGCCTGGGGAATTCCTCGTATTCACAGGATAAAGCCAAGCAAAGCGTCATGTGTGAAGAATAATTAATGGTGGGAGGTGACAAATCAGGAGGAATTTGGAATGTAGAAAGCAATGGGTGCTAGAATCTATTTCAGCAGCTTTTCATTGCTCTGGTTAAACAAAGCAGCTGCAAATCTAGTCAAAGTATCCCATAAACCATAGGTATTCTGCGTTCCCTGGACAGGAACACAATAGTCAGAGTGTAGCCATGCAAGTGCTTATAAAAAGTAAAACAAAAAAAATTAACTTTGAAAACCTGTACCTCAGAGTGTTATAAAATAATATATTAGCACATGTAAGTGATCTTTTGAGAGATAATTACAACAACTCTGCATTTTATGTACTTCATTCTTTCTGGTATCTAGAAATACACTTGGCTATGCTGTAACTACATTTTTGTAAAGAGTTTCTTTTGGTACTTCATGATAGTCTTATTTTTTAAATGAATCTAGAATAATCAGTGAAGTGTATGTTGAACTGTACATTAACAGGATGTTAAATCATTGCCAGTCCAACAGGTGTTAAGCCCCTGATCTCATTTTAATGATTAGCATTTTTATTAACCACAAGCAAGACAAGAGGAAAGCACTTCTAGTAAAGTTTGCAGATGACACACAGTTTGGTGGAATGATAACCAGTATGGAGAAACAGCCAGTTATACACAGTTGGGTTGTTTGGTATGAAGGGGGACTGGACACACATAAATGGGGAAGGTCACACACCTGGAAACAAAAGAACCTGGCACCTCTACAAGTCGGGTGACTGTGGAAACCACTGACAATGAAATTGATAGAGATCAGATAGAAAGCATGTGAGCTCTCAGTGCGGTGCAGCAGCTAACACTATTCTCATATATAAATGCTATTTATTGTTCTATCAGTCTGTGCATCATCTGCAAACTTTCTCAGTAACACGTCTATTTTATTTTTAGCAAACAGTTGAATAGAAGCAGATGAATGATCATGAGAACAGCAATAGTTTTGGGGCACATTTTGATGCTTACCCTGAACAGAGAGCTTGAAAAACTGAACAGATTAAGGAATTTTAAAAGTGCAAAGCCTATTTTACTACAGTTTTGGGGGGAAAAAAAGAATCTGTGCATGCCATTTCTTTAAAAAAAAAAACCTAAAACAAAACCAAAATTCTTTGATTATAAGGGGAGAAGATTTCTTAAAGTAAATGGCGTTTTAAAGGCAATGAGGTTACACAATCTAAAATTGTAAAGTAAAACCAGACCAATTTAAAACAGAAATAGGGTATATTTTATAGAAACTAGAACAATTTATAAAAGTATATCAAGGGTTTATATCAATGACTTTTCTGAAGTGTCTGGTGCCTAATGACTCCTGATTTAAATGTGAATTTGGCAAGTAGATCTCTCTGTATCCTACTTCCCTGCTCTCTCATCTTAAGGATCCTTATTCCAATAAGCGGGATGAAAAACTCATTGAAATTATTCTTTGCAGAGTCTCTTCTGAGTACCTTGGACAAACATGTCAGTCACAGACAAATGTTCACACTGTAATATATCCGCTAGAGAAAGTGAGGGAGATGTCATGCTAATTGCCATTGTAAACAGGCAACTGTGAGGTTCTCTTATTAAACTGAATAATCAGACTTATTAAGCACAGGCTCAGACTGTGTGAATGCCTACATATTCCTAAATTTTCCAAATCTGTTTGCTTATGAGATTTTTCCAAACAAGGAATTTCTCAACTTTGCAAAGCTTGTTTTAAAACTTCAAAGAGTTATGTTTTCTTCATTTTTTCTATTAATTCTACTCATAATATTTTCAGCCTTAAGAGTTTTTAATATGTTCACAAGTATGGAAATATCACCATCAGTTGGGTATACATGAAGGAGCTTTGGCAGAAGAGGGAAATTATTAGGAGAGAGAAGACCATCATCACTAATAATGTTGCCCAAAGTAAAACTGTTATTTGGAGATGTGCTTCCACTTCAGAAAGGAATAATCAGTGCTGCATACCAGCAAAAGCCTCCTTGGTGCCCAAGATGATTACGACTGAAGAACCAGCCCAGATGATGATTCTATCAAACTGTTGCCCAAATTTGTTCCAGTTTTGTAAACAACTTAACAGATATATGGGTTTAATGGGGTGAGAGAGTACAAAAATCTAGCAAAATATATTTTGGGTGATATTTTCACTGATGCATATTAATATATACATATCCTTTCAAAAGGAGGGCATTTATGTAGGAGAGAGGAAGGCATCAGGACAGCATCTAAACCAATAAATTTCCTTCTTTGCAGGGCTAAATTCCTGTACGAATACCAGAAAGTATGGGAAAGTACTGTATAGCTGACTCCCAGTGCTTCTTACAACAGCTTTTCTCTTCCAGTCTTGTGTTCTTTAAAAGCAGACAGATATGGATGACACATGAGCATCAATTTTTTTTCCTTTGTGAAATCTGCTGATATCATCATTTTTTTCAGTCTGTGGTTTTAATTTGACTTTTATAGGGTAAGTATGTCCATTCACCATTCCAAAGGACAGTCCCTAACACCAGTTATCGGAACAGTAATATTTGCATGCAAAATGCAGTTTCATATACAAATCACAGAAGTTCTTAAAAGCATTGCTTATATTACATCCAAAAATATGTTAAGCATTTTAGAGATATAGAATAAGAAAATTCTCTACTGGGAACAATGATTGAAGGCCTACTCAGACATCCAGGCTGGATTATCCACCAGAAACAACAGCAGAATTGGGTTTTCTATTTACTGTAGTAAAACAACCTTGTCTATAAACTCCTTATTGCTGCAAACCAAAGGTGTGTGTCTGGGGAGGGCAAGCTTTTCCCCTTGATGTTCCAGGACATGGAAATACAATCCTTTTTCAGACACAGATGTTTGCAATAGAAAACTTTCACTCCACTCTCTTCTGTTTTTAATCTGCTCATGACAGGAAACACAGATTCAAAATGAATGTAAAGAACACAGTCACCGTAACTGATGATAATACAAAAGAACATGTAGGAAAGATTTCTTTTTCCCAATGTATTATAGGGAGAAAAGGTTTACAGATTTCAGAAGATTTGAGGTGTTTTTATTTCTCAGTGGCTACCAATACAGTGTTTTTCCAAGAACCTCACAGGATATAGCTCTCTGCAATGTTATGACACTATCAACAGTTTCAGCATACAAATGACAATATAACACTTTTTCAAGTTCTCTGTCAGATCTTCAGTGCTTCCAAGTGACTACCCTGCTAAAGCTTCAGTGAACAAATGGATGTATAAAAATGGCTAAAGACTCTTCTGTAGTATGTGTAAAATGTAAAATGAAACAGGCAAGAATAACTGATTCACCCTCTTCAGCCAGTCTTGCTGCTAACTTCTAGGCTCTCAAGAATTTCAAACGTGTTTTTTAAACTATGCCAACCTACACATCTCAAGTTCTTTATGTATGACAGTGTGAAGGGTTTGACTGGACACTCCTGTGCTTTTTTGTTGCTTGTTCAAACTCCTCTTCTTACTCTGCCCTTTAGATCACAACCTACCTGGTCTCCCTTCTCTGCCTCCTCCAGTTTGCCTAAACCCCCTTCCCCTGCTCTTCCATTCAGGTAGTACCTTGATAATGACATCCTTCACTTAAAAAACAACAGGAGTCACAATATTTACAGGTCCATTTCTGCAAATCCATTTATCATGCTGTATGTCCTACACTCTTTGATCTGTGTCTACTTTGTCTTTTAGACTGAGCTGTTTGGAGCAGGGGTTGTCACCTGGTGCATGCTTGAGCAATGCACAGCACAAAGGCATCCTGTTTTAGACAGTATCTGAGCAATGCTGCAGCAAACAACAAAAACAATTGTAGTTACAATCACCTCTCCCACAAGCTACATTAAAAAACATCATCAAATACTCAGAAATTAGGAAATGACAGTATCAAGTCTGCCATGTGATTTAATTAATTTCCCTCTCTTCCTCTGTATCAATATTATGAAACTGTCTCTAGCTGTATGTCATATGTCATAGCATACTTATTTTTCTGCAAAGGAGGTCTTGCTTCTTTGAGTATTGTTGATTCTTTTAAATATTTTTTTATCCAAAATGGTGTTGAGATCTTTCTTACCATTCGATTTTCTGTCATAATCCCTCCATTGAGTAGAAAATTACTACCTTCCCTCTACAGTATTCTTTTTTACTTTTATCAGAGATTGTGAATTATTCAAGAGTATTACAGAAATTGTTTTGACAATGCTGACTTGAATACTTGTTACTCTATTTCAAAGATAGGAGATAAAGCACAAATAGACTATAAAACATTAATCTTACATGTTAAATTAACAGACATAGGTTCTAATATTTTAGGCTGTTTCATGTTTTTATCATATGGTATATTGGAAGCATAGTAACAAAAAAATAGCTTTTAGCTAGGCGTGCATAGAATTTCTGCTAATTTTTCAAGTGAGGAACAAAAAACATTTTAGCACATATGATTTCTCACAGTAGCAAGCAATAAAGCCAGGTTTTCAGAATTTATTCAGCTTCTTTAATCATTTTTCTGCTGCCAAAACTCCAAAAACTTCTAATTTCTGTGTCAAGTAAGATAAGGAGGCTGTGCAAGAAAGCTCTCTACACTAATTCCCAGCAGCCCACTGACACTGTAGACTAACCAAGGCTGGGTCCTTTGTAAAGCCCTACCTCTTCAAGGTTTCATGAAACTAAAAGTTCTGTGGTCTGTAGCCCAGCTACAGAGGTCTTCCTAGCTGGAAAATAAAAATAATCTCAGACTTTCTGTTCTGCTTCTAGCATTTCCGGCACCTTCACTAATCACTTAGTTGAGCATATTCCTAGGTTCTTTATTAAATCATTTTACAACAGTTACCTGTAGTTTTTTCTTTGATCTTACAATATCTCTTTCTAAGCATATGTCCTAGTTACAGCAGCCAGGACCAGCTTATCACTGTGTGGGTGTAACCAAAACTGTGTATTCTACACCCTTGATGTAATTTCTCATGAACTCTTAATAATGGATCGTTTGCAGCAGCTGGCCAGGGCACACCTGACACCTCAGGCTACAAGCTGGCCGTTAAAGAACCCTGTATCATTGTATTTATTGTGATCTTTTTAGTAAATTGTAACTCAGACTTGTAATCTCTCTTGACTTGGGTTCATTTCTTCCACTGGTTTACCTTTAAACCAGCACAGCATAGAAACCCAAAGCAGACTTAGTATTTTCTGACTGGTATTGCAGTACTAAAAAATTGTTTAATTGACCATTTCAGCTACAAGACTGCACTAGCAGATAGCGTTGCTTGTCCAACACAAACTCTAGATCTTTTGCAGAATCACCATGTCCCAGGGGACACACATTGATCTGAAAGATACGGTCTAGAACTCCTCCTTCTAAGCCAACAGTCAGTCTGGCAGTACTAATACCAGAGAATTGCACTACTGATATTTTGACTGAGTCCTGGTTCATGTTCACCTGTCAACTGGTATTTTCCTAATTTGGGACGTATAGCAAATTATTCCCATCTGAATAGTCTTGAATGGACTCACAAAGGTGCACTGGGGTAATATGGGTAGGGGGAAAGTGTCTAGGAATCATATATGAGAAAGGTCAGAGGTGTTTTGGCAGCAGTGGGAGATTTCAGTGGACAATAAGTATTAGCAATGAATCTTTCTCCTCCTCTAACTTGGCCATCTCTCAGGACGCAAGGTGTTTTTTCTTCTAGGATTCTCAAGCCAATCTCTTCAACCATCTTGCCCATTCATACAACCCTCCTTCTGTGCCTACACTAAGAATATCCTATGCTTATTCTTCTGCTCCTGCTAGATTTCTGTCATAGCAGTGGGCTCTTCCTGTGTTAAAGGGCTATTGTAAATACTATGTTTTGTTGTTGTTCAGCATCCGTTTGGGTTTAACAAAGACTTAAAAGTATAAACTCAGCCTCAGTTCTGGTTAAAGAAAAATACAACTTTATTTCAAGTTTTTACTTCAGTTTCAATTTGATTTTGAAACACAATGGGTTTTAATACACTCCTATTATCTGTGTGATCATGATGTTTTTAGCATTATTTATCCCTGTCACTATTTTGTCAAGGGCACATTTCAACATGAATTATTCAGCATCTATTTCCAGATAATCAGCAACAGTATTGAGAAGGTCAAAGCATAAGTCACCATAGAACTCTACTATAACAGGTACTTTTGAAGATCTGTCAGCTAATTAGCCCATAGTCATTTAATGTGTGCTTCTCCTGTATGTTGTGGTACTAAATCAAGGTATTCCAAAAGTCTAAAAAGTAACACCTTTTAGTGTTCCATTTACTAACTCCAATTCTAACAGCTTTGAAAATGAGCGCTAGTCCTTTTTATGTAGTATTAACTATATCTTCACTCGTTAGTCTTTTATCACTGAATTCCACATAGCTTTTTTCTTCTTCATCATTTTGCTTCAAAACAATGTCCACCTCATTGACTTGTAACAACATTATAACATTTATATTTATTAGATACTGAAAGCTTTCTGCTTGGCAAACACACTGGAAAAAAGTATTCGTTTAAATTATTCACAACTGAAAAATTGACTTAACATTTCTTGACCACATTATCCCAATTTTCTTTGCACCTTTTTGAAGATAGGTTTATATGCCATGTCTCCAGCATTACCCTCTTCACGGCAGAAGTTTAAGACCGCTCTATCCGCTCCAATTAGTCTCCAAAAGAACAGGTCTAGTTATGAGACAGAGGCTAGGGCGCCTGTCCATCCCTCCCACCATCAGGGTTGTCGCCTGATGCTCCACTCAGATTACATCTTCAGTCTCACATTAGTGAAGCAGCCATAGGCTCTTGTCCAATATTTTTTTGGTCTTAGGACTGGAAAATCTTGAAAAATATCAACCAGGCTTTTCCATTTTTCAGCTTTTCCCCTGATATTTCCTACAATTCAAGCAGCTTCATGTGATTTTTGCCCAGTTACGTTCTCAAAAATGGCTGACACATTTTTGCTGAAACACTGAATAAAAATGCCAAAGATGGACATCACACATAGAAGTCTTTAGCACAAATTATAACCAATATTTATACTGATGATGCAAATGATGAAAAAAATATATGTAAGATTTCCGGGCTTGAGTTAAAAGTTCTTATGGACTCTGCAAAGTGTATTTTTTACAATTCATATTATAGTAGAGTCTGACGAAGATTAAGCTCCTATGTACTAAGCACTGCACTTACACGGCTTTTAAATACAAAAATTTTTACTAGCCAATGCATCAAAGTGAAAATAAATAAACAGCCATGCAAATTTACAGTGGGTTTAGCTAACAAAATTACTTCCAGACTTTAGAGTTAGGAACATTCCATGATAATATCCGCAGTGACAGGGTTTGAGTGGGCTACTGGAAATAATCACGGATACGACGCACGGTGCCACTGCTGACAGACCTACAGTGCACCTTCTTTCCTGATCCTCCTTTCCTGGCTCGTTTCCCCGGATTCTGCAGGAGCAGATCCTCACAGTCACTGTCCCAGATGTTTCTAGACGTGCATATGAGTTGCAGTTCACCTCACCTGAACGCTGCTAAACACGGGTCCTGTGTCTTTCCCAGTCTGGCAATTGAACTGGGCAGAAACTAAGCCGGGAGAAACCAGGCACCTTTCGCGACAGAGCTGACACGAAGCGGTGATGAGGAGCACTTCTTCAGGAGCACGTTAACCCTCACGAACAACTTCGGTGTTACTGGTTTTGGTTCTGTCATGGGCCGCTTCGAAAGCGACAGTGAGGGCAGAAAGCCAGGATGTGGGGAAGTGCGGTGTCAGGGATGCTGCATGACGAGCGCTGCCTCTGCCTCGGCTTTCGGGACGCAGCAGGGCACACTGAGGGCACGCTGAGGGCACAGGGTACCTTCTCGGGGTTTCCTGTGGGGGTTCGCCTTAGCTAGTTTAATGAGGAAGGCGGGCAGGCTGCAGATCTCTCCACGGAAAAGCTGCAGCGGGCACGGCCAGGCGGGCTGCGGGAACACCTGGGAGAGGGAGGGCTGCTGAGGAGGAGCACCGCAAGGGCGGCCTGCGGATGAGGCGAGGCCCCTGAGAAGAGATGTCCTGGGCGGGCACCACACCACACCCACGTCCGAGCTTACCGACCCCTGCCCCCGGCACGCCGGGGAGGGCAAGACGGAGCAGGGCCAGTGCCGGCACCGCCTCCTTCACAGTGGCCGCGCCCTCCGCCACCGCCCCGGGGCCGCGCCTGCGCCCTGCGCGCGGCGGGACATGCGCCGATCCCGCCGTGCTCCTGACCCGCTTCTCTTCCCGCCGCCCCTTCCTCCCCACCTTTGCCATGGCGACACCGAGTGGCCTGATCCGGGCCCTGCACCGCGGGACCCTCGGCCAGGTAACCGGCCCGGGCCGTGTCCCCCCGTGCCTTCCCGGTGCCCCCGATGGGGGACGAGCCGCGCCGCCCTGCCGCGGGCGCTCCGCGCATGCGTGGGGCGGGGCCGGGCCGTGCTGCCGCCTCCGGCCGCCCCTCACGCCGCAGCGGTCCCGGGCCCGGCCTTCCTTTTTCCAGCTGCTTCTGCCTTCCTCGCTGCTTCTCCCTTTCCATCGGCTCCCCCCTTTCCACCGGCTCCTCCCCCGGCTCCTCTCCGCCCCCCGGGTGTTTTACTCCGCGGGGCACTCGGGCTGCAGGAGAGAAGGAGGTCTGAGGCGGCAGTACCGCTGTCCCGGTGGTCGCTCAAGGGCTGTGGTACCGCCGGGCGCTGTGCGAGATTGCAGCCTTGGTCTTTATTTCTCTGGAGTGTTACCTGCCGATTTTAAATGCACCTGCAGGGTATGAACTCTTGTCTTCTCCAGCAGGGAAAAAAAAAACCAAAACCGCCTAGGTGTCTCAATGGATGTGTATCAGCCCCCTGCGTTGGGACTTAGCTTCAGTGTGGTGGTCTAGCGATTAAATTTTCTTAACACATTTGGGATTTTCACTGTAATCAAAAGGGGCCTTCCCTCTCTCCCATTCTGTTCCAAAACTGAAATAAAGAAACAACTGATTGCATTGATTGTATTTGCCAGTCAGTAATCAGCCGAGTCAGGTGGGAATATATTCAATGACCACGTGTTTGTAGGCAGCCTTCCTCAAAAGTTTTTATGTCTACGAATGGTTTGTCTTACAAATTTCTATGTAGCTTATGGCCTTGCTTTTAAAATGGGAGGGAGAATTATTAATTAAAACAGTTTGATGGCAATAATGTTGCATCATTTTAGTGGGTGGTTTTTTCCCTTAGCTGGGCAATTGGCTTTTTCATGCAAATCTTGCTAATGTTTGTGTATCATCCAAATCCTGAATGATACACTATGTTTCTATAGGATAAGTGGAAGATCAAAGATGTCTTTCAGTTTCTTGGTGCTATCCGTGCTGTTTGTGACCTCACAGCAACTGAGATGTTACCCCCAGCTGTCATTCTGAGCACATCAAGCTATAACACACACTAATACACAAAAAGTTCATGTACATAGTGGTGAACCTGGATAAACTACAAGTTGCAGGGCTATTTCAGAACTAGGATTTTTAAAATTCAGCTTAAAGAATCAAGGCATATTTCAGTTACTTATTAAAGCAGATAAGAAATACTGTGCAGATGACCTTGAGTCTGCCCTTTCTGTCGAGGAGGAGGAGTGAAAGCAAAAGAGGAAGAACCTGTATCCCACATGAAATTTTCAAAAGTGGTATTTTACTTAGTAACTGTGTGGTTCTTACTAGTTTCAGTATGAGGCGGAGATAGTGTGCTTATATTTTTTGTTTCAGAATTCATTTATGTATAAGACTACATTGAAGTTTAACCGTACAGAAGATCTAAAGAATCTTGACATGGCATACTCAATAATCTTGTTGGGTGTTTCCATTTCTTGAAGTACTTCGATTTCATTTCACTTACTAAATCCTGATTACATTTCACTGTACCTAAATCTTCCTAGGTTTCTAACACTTCAGATTTCAGTAGTTACACTGTTCCTGTAATGTGTTTGTTAAAGCAGGGCTTGCAAAGATGCCTCAAACCACTCCTTGTTTTTAGAACTTTAAAGTTTCTCGAAAAATACTGAAATGATTTGTATATGTGTATCTTTCTAGATGCACATGCTGGCTCTTTCGGATCCATTCAGTATCCTGGCAGATGCCCTCCTCTGCTTTCATCCCTCTAGCAAAGAATTCTGGCTTGGCGTGCATAATACAGAAATCTGCTCTGAGGGAACATGGCTCTGTTGTATCTTAATATTAAATCTGACCATGCACTTCTTTGCCACCTCTGAGTCATCTATCAGGTCAAGATTCATAGAATCATAGAATTGATTGGGTTGGAAAAGACCTCAGAGATCATCAAGTCCAACCCTTGGTCCAACTCTAGTCAGTTTACTAGATCATGGCACTCAGTGCCACGTCCAATCTCAGTTTAAAAACCTCCAGGGACGGTGAATCTACCACCTCTCTGGGCAGGCCATTCCAATGCCTGATTACTCTCTCTGTAAAGAATTTTTTTCTAATATCCAACTTAAATTTCCCCTGGCAGAGCTTAAGCCCGTGCCCCCTTGTCCTATTGCTGACTGCCTGGGAGAAGAGACCAACCCCCACCTGGCTATAACCTCCCTTCAGGTAGTTATAGAGAGTGATGAGGTCACCTCTAAGCCTCCTCTTCTCCAGACTAAACAACCCCAGTTCCCTCAGCCTCTCCCCATAGGACTTGTGNAAGCTCTGCTGCCAGCTCCCTTATCACCCTAGGATGGATCCCGTCTGGTCCCTGTTGTATCTTAATATTAAATCGACTCAGTAGGTCACTAATTACTTCCTCCTGGAATACAAGGGGGAGATTGGTACTTCATCACCTGATTACTGTTGCATGATGTCCTTTAGATGCAATAGGTCTGAGAGTGTGCTTCCTTCCTGTTCTTTAAATGTTTTAATTTAAAAAACAAAAAGCCCAGAGTTAATTTTGGTTATGTAGCTTCATATCACCCACCCTCAAGTAACAGTAGTAATTTAAGTTGTTCCTCCAGTTTTAAGTTCGCAAGTTCAGTATGTTGAGGAATTCCATCACTTTTCTCTCTTACTTTAAGTGCCCTCCTATGTCTATCTGGAAAGAATTGCACTGGAATAGAGGTAGTACTTCAGTGCATCTTTGTGAGAATTGAAGGAAAAAAACTGGCTTCCTTATTTATGCTATTCCAGTTGCCCAACTGGACTCCAGAGTGGTTCAACTGTTATGGCAGACAGAACAGATCATGTATTTGCTGCATGCTAATGAGGAACATTCAAATTTCAAGCTGGAAAAGTGTTTGCCTTCTAGGTTGCGCAGTAAGCAAGTACTGGCCAAGTACTGGCACCCTTATAGTTTTGATGTTTCAGCTTTCTGTAATGCAGTCGTAGTTACTAGAAGATGTAATTCATGTGGTTTCACCTTTGTTTCACAGTAGTGCACAGTTCATCATTATGCTGGATTTATTGTGCTGTGAAGAAGTTGCTCTATACTTTTTGTTGTACATATTGCTAGAACACAACTAGAATTTGTAGGCATAATATATGTGGTTAAGAAGAAAATAATGTTTTATTGGGTATCTTGACTTTTAAGACCTTATTTTCAAATTCTCTAATGTACTGTGCTTCGGTGGTCTCTAAGCCAGGGTTATGAAAGTCATTTCATCAAGTCTGTTTCTTTGATAAGACACTCTTAAATATGAGACATCCAACTATGGTTTAACCTGTCAGTAGGAAAATTTAGTCTAAGGTGAGTCAGTCGCTGTTTCCAGACTTTCAGCTGGAGGCCTGCTTTTAGATGTTTTTTTGCCTTTGAGAATTCAGGAGTCTTTGGCATAATTTTTCTTTTTTATTATCAAAGTATGTATTGCTTTTCTTCCTGAGAGTATCTTTTAAAGAAAACAACTTCTCATTTTGCTGTCTTTTCTCCTCTCCTACCCTGGTCTTTCCTCTTTGATAGGTAAGTCTTCCCTGGCCTTCACGCAAAATCTGTTACAGTGGCTGTATTGTTGTTGCTAAGTTGTACATTTTGTTATCCTACAACCTTCGTCTCTTGTTGACTTTCACAGGAGTGATGCACGAGAAAGTGGATTCTCTTTTAGCTTTATGTGGTACAGAACTGCATCTTCCAGCCACAAGAGTTGATATTTTTTAAACATGAAGTCCTTTCCTCTTTGATGCTAGAATTTGGTGGGTTTTTTTGTTTGGTTGGTTCTGTTTTGGTTTTTTTTTTTTTTGGAGACACTCAAAGTTCTATTTGCCCTAATGAAACTCAGGAAGCTGACTCTAACAGGCACTCTTTGGGTCATACAAAGAGAAAATTGGTTTGAGTCCCACAGTTCCAGTAATGTTTTTTCTACCTTTTGCACAGAAAACACCTCTGGTGAATGTTTAGTTAGGTACCACTGCAAGTACACAATCTTGAAATCCAAAGAATCTTAGCCAACATTTTGACAATCTTAGCAGTTCATTTAGGAATGTACCTTTTTCTTTACCTGAGTTAGTATCTTTTAAAAATATCACAATGTGGATCACTGTGTGTAGTTTCTCTAGCTTGCTTTACAATTCGTGACCAAAGGGGGTGCTAAAATCAAGAGGCATTTACTGCATGTTCTCCTACTGTGCATCTTCCCTTACTGTGACCCTAATAGGTCTCAAGGCCAAAGCTGGACTAATGTGTCATGCTTTGCTTGTAACAAATCCACATTTGCTGTTGTTTTCCTCCAGTTATCTTTTAGGGAATTGCAAAAGATGGGTTTTGTTCACTGAGTATTGATGCTGAGCAGACTGCCTCCCAGGCTGCTCCTCTTTTCCGTGTTTTTGAAGACAAGAGTGACTTTTTTCCTTTTTTGGTCTTCTGATACTTTGCTTGGCCTCTGAACCTCGGTGATTCTGGCCAATATTGTTAATACTTTAAGAAGAGGTCTTTGGATTGTTTGAGTCTGGTGAAATTTGATTTACTTTTTTTGAGGAAGTATTGTTCCATCTGTATTCAGGCCACCTGATCACTCCATTGTTACTGTGCTAGTCATGTTAATGACTGGTCATGTTTCATATTTTTTAACAAAGATGGTTGTGAAAAAGGCAGATAAAAATTGAAGGGTTGCTTTGGAGAAGACCATTAACATGCTTTTTCCCAGATTGCAAGTTAAATCTTCAAAATTTTTAGCTATAGTTACCATATGGGCTCCAGAGAAAGGAAGTAACTGAAATTACCAGACCCTAATCCTTAAGGATTTCAAAGGTTGTAGTTAAAACTACAGTGGGAGAGAGAGATCAGTTTTTAGTATCATTCAGATGTGTTATGAATGAAATGCAAACAATTTAAAAGCATCCATGTTCCCATCTTGAATTTGTTGCTGTCACATAGAGGTCACTTTGTTAACCATTAATGAAATGAGTCCCCAGGTGCATGTAACAAGCTGTACACATACAGATGTTACTGCAGCGGGTCAACTTCAGAATGTCTGTCCAGACAGTTGTGTACTGAATTTGATGGATGAACAGGCAGATTTTTAAGTGCTTGCCTTGGATTTATGATTGTGACAGTCCCCTGTGTTGCATCTCTTTCTTCCACAGAGCACGACGATTGGAAATAGGAAAGTGTTTTTGACTGAGGGAAAAAAGCTGGAAATGCAAATACCTGTTAGACAGCAAAGACCCATGGTGTTTCCTGGCATCCAGTATTGGGTGGTTCAATATATTGTAACCTACAGGACCTTTGTGAAAGGTCTAAGTGACTTAAGAAATGCTTTCCAAGTACAGGTATCCACTATCTGGATTCATATGTACAAATTGGACCCTCTTTTTTTTTTTATTTCCTGTTTTTCTGAATTTTAGCATTTTTAACTATTGTTATTGAACATAGATATTAAAAGTTATTTCGTTGTTTGGGATCTCCTGAAATCATCATGTTCTAGTCTTTGGATTAAACCTCTACTGCCTCCTATTCAGGTTGGAGTAGAAGTATTTCCTAATCAGTCATTTGTTTTTATTCTAATCACTAAATAACTTATGTTTGGTCATCTGGGGAAACTGACTTATCTTTCAGATAAAGCAATGGAATAGTTATTTGTGCCAGAATGAAATAATTAGCTTTTGTATCATTTGCAGAGCTGAAGGCAAGTTAGTATACAGTGTGAATATGCATTGCTTGGGTCCTTGCTGGGTTTGAGAGTTCAGATTTACAGAGATTTATTAGACCTTCCAGTTGTAGAGAGACTTCCCGTAATCTGCCTTGCTTAATGCCTTGTCTGTGGTGGATTTTGACCACTGTTGTAGCTGCACAGGAGAGGCACCCCATTGTAGACAGAAATGAAGGGTCTTTGAGGCGTGAACGGGTCCTATTCATTTCCATAATGGAGTTCTAACAATAAAGTCTGGCAATCATAGATTGTTTTAGCAGGAAACAGCCCTTTATTCTGACATCTTGGCAGGACTTGGGTAGAGTCCCACCATTCTTTCCCCCTCTGGCCCTTGCTTTAAGTGTCTTGACTGAGCCTGTTTTTTCTCTGGAGAGACTTCTGTTTTTATTAACTTGTTTTTGTACAGTGAGCTTAATGAAAGATGCCTATGCTGGATGTTGAAGTTTTGTGTAAATTTCTCCAGTGCATATACTGGACAAACATATTGTAGTGTCTGTAGAGATCACCTCTGTCTCTAGGCCGCAGACTGGGGGTCTTGTTTTAATTCTGTTCATTGGCAGATAGAATTTCCATCTACTAATACAGCAAGTGCTGTTCTAGGCATTCAACAATTACTTTTTCCATGACACAAGTTGTGGTTTATGCTGCGACTCTAGGGTTAGATGAACAAACATTTTGTAGAATTGACTCAAATTACAGTAGGATCAGAAGCTGAAGTGAAGAAAAACCCCAAACAGTAAGTCAGTTAAGTCACCTTAGATCATATATTTTTTGAGCTCTGCTGAGTTTGTAAGCAGTGAATTTGTTTTCCTTTTTGTTATTTGAGCCCTTGACTGTAACAATACCATTCTTGGAGTCCTGAACTCAGACAAATCATGTAGCAGATAGTATAATTTTCTGCCGTATCAGACAAATCTGTATATCCACTGGGCAGGATTAAATACACTTTTGCCCCTAGAAATATCTACCTTGAGAGTATACTGAAGTTCTCACTGCCTGGGAAAGGAAATAGATACGTATCTATATATATGTATACACAGACAAATATATAATGAAGTATATGTACTTAGTTTTCATTTCCCTCTTTCTTGTGCTGAAATGTGATGATTGCTACCAGAAATGAAAGGTCTGCTTTTAGCTTTGAACTGTTGGTGTTATGCTAGGGTTTGCATTTGCTTCTTGGAGCTGGCCAAAGTCATGGAGAGGTGAAGTTGTCCCAGTCGCTTCAGTGATGTCTGCACGATATCTGAATGAAGAGTTAGTGTTGCGTGGAGCAAGCAGTAATAAGGGTTTCCTCAGTTTTCATTGTGTTGCACATAACTCATATTCTGAACTACGACTGGGATGTTATCTTCATAGCCAAGCAGATAAAATCCTGCTATGCTTCATTTGTATATAGATGGCACTTTCATAACTGTTCACAGTAGGAACTTTTTCTTTAGTTTATACTACCTTGTTCATAGATAAGTGTTTTGGAGTGTTACAGTACAGATTAGAAGGTGAATAAGTGCTTCTTATTGATATTTCAAAGTGTGGTCAGGCCATCTAGTTCACCTATGTAGGTGGGTGCCAATATTTACATTCCTGTGCAGAAAGATCCTGGAGTTGGAAAATGCTAAGTTTCCCTTTTTGAAGCTCAGAGCTCTTGTAAAACTCTTCCAATCCCCAGAAGTGTTCAGAAGCTGAAATGAGATGAAATTGTATACATTCTCCCATTCGGGCAGATGGAGGATGTGTGATTCTGAATCCCATCACTGTTGTTTCTGATCACATACACTCAGTGACAATCAAATATTACATATTGGTCTTCATAGTGTTGTCCTCGCAATCTGGATGCTGAACTGTTAATCTCATTTGAAGATTGTTGGCCAGCATTCAAAAAAGATGAATTGCAAGCGTCTTCACAACTTCGAAATCTCACCATCATCTTTTTCCTTTTGCCAGGTACATAGTTCTGACTTTGAAATCTGCCATGATAGCTGTGCCTTGGGAAAGATATAGCAGCACTTCCATGTTGATAAAAGACTCCAGGCTTCCTGATGATCTCACCAAAGATGCACATAGCGACTATTTTTGTCATTTGCTTTCACACTTACGGATGATCTAATATCCCTGTCCTTTAGTGAGATTGCTAAATAGCCTGTTTTGAGTTTATGCAGCAGTCAGGAGCAGTTCTTTTCAGGGATTCTGCTTTAATCCCAGGCCTTATGGGCATTCACTTCTCTGCTTACCAGCATTGCTTTATACCTGAAAAACAGCAAAGAAATATGGGGAGGTACAAACTTTTGATGACAGAACCATATTATGCTATCCTTCCTAAATATAATCTTTTTCTGGCCACATCAAAGTTTCTTTCAAAGTGGTCTTTGACTTCTACTTGAATTGGGTTATCCATTTACAAATATTTTTCTTGAAATCACATACTTGCCAATATGTGGAAAGACTTTTACTTAATAGGCATCCATAGGGTGCTTTCCGTTTGCATGGAAAAACAAAATATTTTCAGACATTTCAAAGACTCTTTGTTTCTTGTGCAAAGGGAAGAGGGGTCCAGCCCTCTGAATTCCTGGTCAAATTTTCATTTTGCATCTCTGCTGGCAACAAACTAGCCCATGTAATTTCTGCCACCAAGAATGAGTACACCTTCTCTTCATGCACTTCCACTGGGGTGTTTTGTTGTTTTGAGGGATTTTTTTAAAGATACCTACATTTTAGGTCTTTGCAGAGTTAAAACAATGCCTGCACTCTGCCTGTTGATCAACGATTAAGCCAGGTCACAACAAACAAAGGCACTGACACTCCCTTCAAAGGGACATTTTTACAGTTGACCATGCAACATTGATTCTGAGTCTCTAGTATTCAGAATACTTGCCAGCACTTGAAGTAAAATGGAGTACATCCAAGCTGAGAGTTGTTAGTTTGCCTGGCTTCCTGTGGGCCAGTTTGAATACTGTAGGTAAATTAGCGAGGAACATCTAATCTTTAAAACAAAGCAGTGAGCATCACACACTGACTAGGGAACTTTTTGTTTGGTAATTCTGGGCTCAAGGTGTAGTAAGGGAGTCACAATTTGCTGTGACTTGAGTGACCTGTGCTGTCACCATTTTAGTCTCACTTGGCAACATCCTTTTGACCTGAGCACAAATGAACACTAGTGTCTTTGTCCCCCCCCAGCCATTGCTCATCTGTTTTTTGTCCTTTCTTTGGAAACAGCCCATCCTGGTGATTTCAGGACCAGCCTGCTCTGATAATGACAGTTTAAATGTAGTCTGTGAGTATTGTCTATCTTCAGAAAAAGCTTTTAAAATTATGTAGAAGTCCCTGATACAGATAAAATTATTATGTCTAAAATATTTATATTCATAGAATTATGTCCAACATAGACAAGGAGGGCCAGCTGTAGCATTTTCTTTGTGCATGTGTGCACCATTAGGGAATTTACTGACATTTCCACATCCTAGGGCCTCTCAACCATCAGGTGGTTTTAAAACTTTCCTATTCACCTGAGATGAATTTCATGCAGTGACCACAAGGTAAAAGTTTTTGAACAGCTGTGTTAATTTTGGCCCCATGTGAAATGAAGCCAACTTTTCCTTGCTACAGGAAATTGCCAAATAAAATAATGGAGAGGAAATGAACTACTCATTGAGTTTCTAGGACAATATTCTGAAGAAACAGAGTAATTCCAAACAAAAAAATATTTTTTAAAAAACTTCCCTATAGATTAAGTTGATACTCTTTATTTATATCCCATAGGGCAATCTTAGTAGCAAGCAGACTCCTCACTTGAAAAACATTTATTAAAAAAATATAATAAACTCTCTTTCAGTTAGAGGTCACGGAAGGATCAAGAGCAATCACATGTTTTTAAGAGATTTGGATACTACTGTGATCAAAAACATAAAACTAATTTCTCTGGGAGGGAAGTATTTAGTTATGGGGCATTCTTTAGGGTTTTTTTTTGCTTTAAGATTCTGAAGGTTTTGCTACTTAAAATAGTTTAATATACTTAAATTGCATATTTAGAAATATAATGCACTTTTCATTACATTTTGACAGTAACACATGGATCTTGTAGTAAAATGAGTGCTAATTCCTCACTTGTTGCTCAGATTTATTCTGTCGAGGCATTGTATGTTTCCAAATGTGTATTAAGTACCAGTTTACAAGTGTTAAATGTTCGTTTGCACTTCACGTCTTTTAACAACATGAAATGGTTTTGCGAAACATCAATGTTCAGCTGCTGTCCATGAAAAGGCCTCAATTCTTAAATTTTGTTGAATGCAGGTAGAAGGACTTGAATCTGGAAATGCTATGAGATCTAGCCTGTCTTAACAGAATTTTGATTTTTTTTCCATTCTTTTTGGTCATCTCACATTGACCTTAATCATGCCTATATAAGAGTATAGGCTCAGAGGACTACAGCAGACCCAGCTGGAAGTGATGTGGTGCTTCCCATGGCCCAGAATAAAAATTAACTCCCCCTACATCTTTATCAACACACACACTGTATATATGTATAATATATATATAAATAAACAAAGAACCTCTCGAGGCATTCATCTGAAATGCTTTCTTTTTCTTACTGTTGAAAACTTTTCTTTACATCTGATCTTAATCTTTCTTAGTGCAACTTAAGCTCATTTTTCTTGCCCTATTAACCATGATCCCAAAAGTCATATGTATTTAAGGCACGTTTAAGACCTTTTGCTTTCACAGTCTTCCTTCCATAGACTAAAAAAGCTTTCAACTTTCCTCTGTAGTCTTAGGTCACTCATTGGACCTGGCTGAACTTCTGTGGCCTTTTTCTGCCACTGTTTCACAATACAGAACCTAAAGCTGTCCAAGTTCTCCTGCTTAAGGCTATCCTCATCCTGAGTAAGACGAGCAAATTGTTTTCTCTCATCTGGATTGTAATCCTATTCATGCATTCATGTGCAATATTTGCTGTAGTTTATAGATGTTGTGGCTTTGCAGTAGCCTGATACTGATTCCTACTCACATAAAATACCACAGACCCTAGATCCTGTTCTGCAGTTGTTGCCTGGACAGCTGTTCTTCCTTTGTTTCTGTGGTTGAGTAGTCTTTTCTGTGTAGATCCATGTACTTCTGTCTGGTGAATAGCATTCTATTTTTTCAGATAATTTATTTGCATTTTCTGGATAATTTTGAGCCCTTATCACGCTTCCAGCTTTTCTTTGTCTTCAGTTTTAACAAATATTCTATTTCATCATCCAGATTACTAATGGATATACTAAAACAGAAAATAACATTGGACCCAGGATAAAACACTCCAAAAATGTATTTGATATACCCTTCGACAGCCACTGTAAGCCTTCAGTAATTGCTGTTTTGGGGAGTAGGGGTTCTGTCCAGTTCCACCCCCAGCATATAATATTCTAGGTGTTATTTCTCTAGCTTGTTGGAAACTGAGATAATACTGGAACTAAATGAAAATCAGAATGTAACCTTTAGTACTGGCTTCTCTATTCTAGTATCTGTTGTGCTGTGGAAGGCTATCAGAGTGGTCTGACGTCACTAGTTCTTGAGAAATACCGTCTGCTGTTACTTCTGTAGTTTCTGTGAAGTTCATTATTTGTTCCTGTATTTTTCCAAGAATTTGAAGTTGGGCTGACTGATACAGAGTCACTCCACTTAGGTGAGGTCACAGGGTGGAGCATGAGTTCTCTGTGAGCTTCCAGGCCCAGTGCTGGTGTGCTTTGTGCCAGCCAGAGGGGCTGCAGCTGGATCAGGAGGAAGGCAGCAGAAGGATGGGTGCTTTGGAGAGCTGTTTCCAGGAGGCACCTGTGCCTGAAAACCTGGGTTGTTGCTGGTTCAACCGCATTGTTCGATGAACAGTAAACTAGTTTTTATATGGATTTGTGTCTTAGGAGTGTTCTCCACAGCGTAACAAGGCTGTCTCTCTGCTCCTTCTTCTTTTCCCTTGTGCCGCCTCTTCCAAGCAATACCTGTGGTATTCTATCTCTCACATTTTCATCTTTGAGCACTGAGTGCATCATCTAATGGATTTGGAAGCAGCATATACTGTTCTGACCTGACCTTCATGCCTTGCCTGTCTGGCCAGAATGTTCCTGCTGATAGTTCACCAGTCTTAGCTCCCTCTGAAGCCTCCCGTCAACAAGTCACTAATCTGGTTTGTCTCTTAGCACCTTCTTTTTGTGGTAGTCCTAAAAACATATTGTTAGTAATTCCTTCAGCCTTTCACTGGTTCTGGATGAAATGGACTGGTAAGAGCTGCAGTTGATGTCTGTGATTAGGTAGCTTGATTATAGAAGATTTATTGCCTCGGCTTAGAAAAGCGAAGTAAATGGTTTGAGAGTAGTTAATGCAGAGTTAACGCTGAATCAGGCAGCATTTGGGACCATTAATTGCAGTTCTTTGTACACCTTTGAAAGCCAAGAGGTCCAGAAGTAGTGCCTGTGTCAGTGTGCATCGGACCTGCTCTGTAGCTGAGGAATGGCTCAGCTTTGAACAGTAGCTGTAACATAGAATCATAGAATCATAGAATTGATTGGGTTGGAAAAGACCTCAGAGATCATAAAGTCCAACCCTTGGTCCAGCTTCCGTCAGTTTACTAGATCATGGCACTCAGTGCCCCGTCCAATCCCAGTTTAAAAACCTCCAGGGACGGTGAATTTACCACCTCTCTGGGCAGGCCATTCCAATGCCTGATTACTCTCCCTGTAAAGAATTTTTTTCTAATATCCAACTTAAATTTCCCCTGGCAGAGCTTAAGCCCATGCCCCCTTGTCCTATTGCTGACTGTCTGGGAGAAGAGACCAACCCCCACCTGGCTGTAACTTCCCTTCAGGTAGTTATAGAGAGTGATGAGGTCACCTCTGAGCCTCCTCTTCTCCAGACTAAACAACCCCAGCTTCCTCAGCCTCTCCCCATAG